>OX457029.1:51891506-52491506 GCA_949752745.1 Protula sp. h YS-2021 | reverse complement strand
GTGCGTTTAAAGTCGATTTTTTTCGCCAGTCTTTTAAAACACACGTATTTACGATCGAAGTAAAAGTAAAATAAACTCTATTCAACCATTTCTGTGACGTCACCTATTGTTTTTACATGAGGATACTCGAACCCCCTTCTGATGACGTCAAATTTCAATTTGCATAAGCAACATTTCAAGAGCCCTGAACAGTCTTTCTGTTCGTTTTGGGTGTTCACAAGTTCGAGAAGCCTTTTTATGCCAAAACTGCAAATGGGTGTACAATTTGCAATTCTGTACACACTTATACAATTATTTCTTATTTCTGAGCATGAACAGTTATGGCTTTATGCAAAAAATTCGTTTTACTCCAAGGGATTTATCAAACAGATCAAACATAACAGTTTTTTTACCCTGTTCACAATATAACATTTATTACTTGAAATAAGAAAATATCAAGCAAATAAGAATTCACATATGTTTTCGTTATTTCCGAAACCAAGTGCTATAGGAAAGTTTCTCTATTTCTGAATAGACCAACTTAGATTAAGATCAGTTCAGATTCTATGATTCTCTATATGTTTCAATGAGATTGATTCTCATGAGTCTATTCCGGATTCGCTTTGTTGATAGTGCCTGATTTCGCCTTCCACAAAAATGTTTGTTGATTTATTCTTATTTTGAATAATAGAGGGTTATATATAGAACTAGACCGAATTCCGCTAGATAGCGAAATGACCCACTTGCAGTGACCACCAAAGAATATATTTGTATTAACTTATGACCAGGAAGCTCAGGGTCACGCAGCAATAATTCTTTACCGTCGCTTTAGCCTAAAGCGTCGAAAATGAACCCAAAATCGCTCTGTCTCCAACCACTTTCGAGATAATAGTCAACTTCCAGTATTTTACCTTGACCGTGACCGACAAGATCAAGGTCACCGAGGTACCTCTTATGTAACGTTGTTTAGATCTAAAGGGTCAAAAATCAGTTCAAAATCACTCTATCTCTAAACGTTTTCGAAATAATACTCAACTTCCGGTTTTCACCTTGACTGTCACCGAGAAGGTCAAGATCACCGAGATGGCTCTTATGTAACGTTGTTTAGGCTCAAAGGGTCGAAAATGAGCTCAAAATTGCTCTATCTCTAACCGTTTTTGAGATAATAGTCAGCTTCCAGTTTTTGACCTTGACCGTGACCGAGAAGGTAAAGGTCACGGAGGTACGTCTTATGCTACGTTGTTTTGTCCCAATGGGTCGGAAATGAGCTCAAAATCGCTCTGTCTCTAATATTTGCGAGGTAAATCGGTCTATCATTAACAGCACATGAGGTCATCTTATCTTTGACCTTGGCTCTCAAGGTCAAGATTTAGGATGGAGGTTTACCCCCTACGGAGTACTTTTTATATGTTCAAACTGGAATTTGAGCACTTTTATGGCCACTGTTCGAGATTAATAGGCGTTTTGAAAAAATATTTTGACCTAACTTTAACCTTGACCTTTGAGGTCAAAGGTCATGTATCTGAAATTTGCAAAAATCTCTTCCGCGCTAATCAGATCCTGACCCTACATTGGAGTATGTACTCGTCTGACATGAACCCCATTGGGTACGTTTGGGTGGGATATGCTCGACCACAGAGTTTCAGTACATGCACCGGCGATATAAAACATGTGTAGCTGGCACACGCACGCATTGATCACGGAATTACACAGGATTCCGCAATGTAGAATAAAATTGCCAAATTATGTCGATACCTGGAAACCTGGAAAATGCAACACAGCTTTAGAATGTTTTGAAATTGCCGTTTTTGTATTGGACATTATTTTTTGCGTAAGTTGGGCGAATATCTCTTTTGCTGTGTATAAAAGTTTCAAAAAGTTATTTTGAACACTCCTTTAAATATAACAATTTACATTTGCCATTGCGTTTCTCATTCCCAGAAAACAGCTTATAAAAGCTCATTCATTATAAATGGGATCATGCATGTGTCTCAATATACAAGTAGCCCACTGTTTATTGCTGCAGGAGTCATTTTACTTCAAGTAGAAAATAAATAAAAACTGATCCATTGTTGTGTTCTGCTTTATTATATATTATTTTACGTTTGAGTTATTAATCACAATATAAATAATCCCTAAACCCTCAGCCAACATCCTGGAGATAAGGAACATTCTATGTGATTTAACATGCAATTCGCCTTGTTTGCTTATTGCGGGGGCGATTACACCAAGTGTACAATGTAAAAAAAAAGCATAGAGGCATTTTTAGTGCCCTATTTTATTTTATGTTTCGGTTTTGGTTCCAAAGGAAAGAAGAAACAATAATATTGCGACAAACCCAAAGGTATGCAGTCATACGCTTTCATCATCTCCTTCTGCAGGTTGTAGCTAAGTATTTTCATATTTATGCTGCACTGGACTTCCAACTAGTGTGAAATTGTTTTGATATCTATAGGCGAGGGTAGCGATAGTGAAACAGTGTATCAAATATTCTTCACTTCTATACGAATGAGATGGGATTACGGGTCGCGACTTCGGACAAATCCTGACCCCCAACCCCCTCTCTCCTCCCCCCACGACCATCCCCAGCCGAATACCTCAGACCTCCTGCAAACTTTCTCCCCCTATTCCTCCTCCATCCCCGGGCTTCCAGTCTTAAGAAAATCCCAATTCTTGCTTGCTTCATGATACTGCATTAAAATGTAAATAAATTCTATTTCAAATATGAAATGCGCAGTATATAGCGTTGGTCTTTAAAGAGACGCTGGATTTTCAGTATCGGTCAGTAAATTCACTGATTACAAAAAATATGACGAAAGTTTTATACAGAAACGTGGTATATTTACCATAATTGTCATTATTTATTATAAAAACGTAAATAATTTGATTTTTAAGGGGGTGCGAAACTGAAGTACCAAATATTGCAAAAGATAACATTGAAAAAACCAGAAAGACTGTTTTCTGTCACGGGGCGTCAGCACTGGAAGTCTGCTCAGGCCGGATGGAACCCATGCCGTTTGATTTTACTTGCGTGACGCTACAAAAATCGGAAGCCGATGATTTTATATATATATATATAATTTTGGTGCATAAAATGGTATTTGTTTCATTTGTTCTTACAACGGAGTTTAAAAATCCAAAGAAGTTATTGTTTCATCAGCCTTTGCGAAAACTACCCAACAAGTTTCACAGTCTTGGGAAGGAGAGATGGGGCACGGCGGAAATGGCGGGAGGTGAGGGGGAGGAGGGTGTCGGCAACATAGTGACGCACATGTCTTATTTCACAAAAAGACGCACAATAAAGGCTTTTGGGAGCGAACACTCAATCTTATGCTCGCAAGTGTAAATTTCGCTATTCCGTCTGGAAATCTTATTTTTCTGTCCTAACCCTTATTTCTAAAGATGCAAAAATTTATTTCAAAATTCTTTGTTTTTTACTCTTTCTTTTTGTTTTTTTTTATCTTGCCATTTTTTGAGTTTCCACTTTACTCCCCAAAACAATGTACTAGAAAATTAAGCCTTGCATACGAGAAGAGAGAACAGCCCATTTTTACACTGTCCATTCGGGTGAGTTGCAAATGAAAGTCGAAACATCGTCCATCTCCTGATGAGCTTTCGACGTGCGTACAACGTAAATTTTCCAACATCTATTCAATTGAACTAAAGACGTTGATTAGACATAGGAGAAAGTGGTGTTTTGAACAAAGGTAACCTCTATATAACATGCTTAGCCAACGTTTATTAAACGTTCTGCCAAAGAGGTTGATTAGATGTTGATCTGTGATCATGAAGGTAAACGGTCATCTGCCCCCCTCGGTCAACCGCCCCCAGTCAACTGCCCCCCCTTTTTTTGCAACCCGGTCGACTGCCCCCCCCCCTACAATTTGACGGGGTCGTCATTTTGCCCTCCTCCCTTTTTAGTTGAAAAAATTCTTTAAAAAATTAGGCAATTGTGATGTCCCCGTCTACTTCGTCTCTGAAACAATTGATCTCCATTGATCTATTCACCAATATTGATCTTAGGAGAGACTGATCCTTAAACTAATTGCAATTCTAATTGAATTAGTTTCCTACTGGTGAATTGCAATTTACCGAGGTACAATACATTCAATAAAATAAATATAATTTTATTTATTGTGTCTTTGCAAGCAAGAACCCAAGAAAAAATAGTATATGGAGGGGGCAAGCGACCACCCCTCCACTTTGAAGGGGGGGGGGGGGGGGGAGGCAGTCGACCGGGTTGCAAAAAAGGGGGACAGATGAGGGGCGGCAGTTGAACGGGGGGTGCAGATGACCGGAATTCGATCATGAACAATCACAACCAAAATACAACCAGATTGCCACCCGATTTGGTCGGGTCGACGTCGTAACCTGAAATCTTCGCTAAATGGGCGCCGGAATGTTTCCTGGGTTACAACATGTCAAAAGGTGTGTTCCGTAGTAGAGTTATGGTGCAACTTGCATCTTTTTGTCTATGGAAATAGGAAAAACATTATAATCTACGAATGTACTGTGGTGCGTGAGTCACAGTACTTTGTTATTTGATTAAATGAGCGCGAAAAACTAATGAACTGTTATTTATTCCTACTAACTTTTTGCTAGCAAAAAATAACCTTTTTTTCTCATCTACCATCCGGGTAACTAAAATCGCATATAAAAACTGAAAATTTTAAAAAAGTGACGCATCCGGGACTAAAAAAATTCTAGCAAAAACAGAAATCGATGGGCTGGTCAACTTTTAAATAGCAACTTGTAAATAGAAGAGAAAATATACGTCTTATGTCATATTTTAATAACACCTTAAACAAAACTCGCAGGAGAAAAAAGGATACAAACATTTTAGATCGACAAAGATGATAGAAAAAAGTTCGGGATCATTTATTTTGAGAAAATGTATTTAAAAAAAACCGCCGGCAAGCTCCATTTCCAACTCGTTACATGGCCTCTAAAGTCGGAGTGCTGAGTGCCAAATATTGTCACCTCTTATAACCATAACGCGGTGCTGTTCCGAAAGACCCTCCCCCCATTTTGAAGTATTGAATGAAAATAACATATCATTTTTTAACGAAATTAGTAATCCGTGCCTCATCTGACCTCAAAATTCCCCTCTTTGTTTTGCCACGTTTCCTTTTATTGATTTATTTGGTTACACGCATTGTGAGGGATTAATGAAGAGGCATGGCTGGCTGTGAAGTTGCATATGAGAATGCCTGACTTCGAGGTATTCTCAATTTTCATGGCCCTGTCTATTCATACCAAGGGTGTCAGCCCGAGTTTACCTGTTGTATTGAAACAGCCCATCCGTAGGATGGGTCCATCCAATAACAGCGAGGTATTGATTGACCCCATCTTCGTTGTTTTGCGCTTCTATAGTTTCAGCCCATATTTGGTTATAAGAATAGCACATATTTTCTTCTTCCCTTAAAAATGAGAACCAGATGGGCTGTTTTAATGGTTGATGGGTGTAGAATGGGCCCATCCTATAGCTGTAAGCCACAGAAATAGGGCATATAGAATCAGTATGTGCCAAATCTACAGAAAGATGCATAGGAATACCCCATCCATACAAACAGTACATCTGATCAAGAATATGGGCCAAATCAACAGACAGATACATAGGAATACCCCATCCATAGAAACAACACATCTGATCAAGAATATGTAAATTTACAATTTTATGTAAAATATGTAATAGGCAAGACTTTCTATTGTTAAAGTATGAAGTGAAGTAAATAAAATATTAGAAAATGTTAGAAACAAAGGTACCATTTTTTCATTGTTTCAAAAGTGCCATTTTTTTCGGTGCTATTTTTTCCGGATACCACAAAGGCAGTGTATGCAGTAAAATGTTTATGCTGAATCACTAATGGCTGTTTTTTGTCAGCTGTCTTTTCAAAGAATTCCCAAACCCTAGAACGTTTATTTTTTTCTTTTTTGGCTATGTTTCTTTTTGAAATTTGATGCAATGCTAAATACACGAGTACACTGAAGATACCGTGTCCATAGCGTGCACCCTGTAATAATGCACGATGTGAAAGAGAGTGCGTTGGATCAATAAGTACACGGGGAGGGGTGTGCTGTTATGATACAGCGTCACAGCCACAGAGCATCACATTGGTTTCGTTTCGCTCAGAGCTCATAAAGCAGTTCGAGTATCGTGTAATGGGTTTTGGATCCTTGTAATGGCCAGATACTACACGGTACCGTGTAAACGAGGATCCGCTTTCAGCCCCCAAGAAAAGTCGCCCGCGTAGTAAAGCCCCCTTCCGCCCCGGTCGCCAATTTGCACATTTTTATTGAAAGTAATTATTTCAAACGCAGGATTATCATAAGCGTATAGGCCTCACACTTGTGAATCACTAACAGATACTGCATTAATTTAACAGAACGATTAAATATACACACCGATTGCTTCTCGAGATGCAGAATCATAAATATAGGGTACAAAACTTAGTGAAATTGGGATCTTGAGTGGGATTTGAACTCAGAACCCGTCACCTCGTAAGCGAATGCGCTGACTCTTCTGCACAACTAATGCCTGAACTAAGGCGCTTCTAGCAGTAGCGCTTTTTTAAATTTTTTTGTTAAATTTAAATTTATTTTTTTATTGTTTTTTTTGTTTGTTTGTTTTTTGTTTGTTTTTTGTGGGGTGTTCTTTTTTTTGTTTTGTCTGCTTTTGTTTAATTGCGTTTGTTTGTTTTATTGTTGGTTTTTTGTTTGTTTTTGTTTCGTTTTGCCCATACTTTAGTTAGTTTTGGCCCCAAACAACACACGAGGCTGGTAGAGAAACGTCTGGGAATCATTCCTATCAAATGTGAAGTTGTACGAAGAGAATTTTTGTGTTTCTCTGAAACGAGACCTTTTCTGCCAATATTTTAGCAACTATTTATCATATCGCTAAGCAAAATAGTACCTTGGGTGAAGACTACTTGGGAAACATTCTTCCAAATTTCAAAACATTCGAACTAGAAATGAAGGAGGAGTAGCATTTGAAAGAGTTTTACACACATTTTTTTTAAGGAACGATGGACGCGGATAGCCCACAAAAGTCGTATTAGCTTAAAAAAGTGCACTCTTTCTTTCACGTGACGTCAATGGGGCTTTCAGTATCTACAGCACGCGAATACACCTATGAACCCACGCCAAGACTTTTTTCATGCAGTAGAAACACTAAATGATTTCTTTAACATAACTATTCATGGTCTATACACATTAACATTAAGAACTAAAAAACGCTCGCATTGTGTTTACTCGCTCTCCAAAGACATGCCCAAAACACAGCTAGATAATTTTTAGCTCGATTTATTTATACATAATAAGGGGCCATCCATAAAGTACGTACGGAAAAATTTATGACACCACCGCCCCCTGTACGCAGTGCGTACGCATTGCCCTAGATACCCCTCCCCAATGTACGCACGCACACCATATGTTGTGCTATATTGAAAAAATATTCAATTTGTTTTAGAAACTATAATGTCAATTAATCAGTGACATAGTGGAAAGTGTACATGCCAACATACATCGAAATGTGAATAAATAGTCAATGCACTAAAAAAAGTATATTATTTAGTGTGTAAATCAATCTATTAGGTTATGTTTTAAAAAATTTGCCCACCAACCCCCACCCCGCCCTGTACGCAGTGCGAACGCCTCCTCCTTCTCTGCGCACGTACTTTATGGATAGCCCCTAAGTGATTTGATCCTGTTTGTTGATCTGATGATTCAAGTAAGGCGTTTAGCCAAAAAATCTAATAAAAATATGGCGTAGCGAGTACAAAGAAATATTAAATAAAATATTGAAAAGGACCAGATTTGTTTTCATGTTACAATGATTGAGTAGGTAAATGCAAAAATGACTTCTTTTTACCTGGTATGCAAAACTGGAGGAGGGACGACGAAACAAAACAAATTGGAGGGAGGAGGGTGGTTTAACCGGTGTGCAAAAATGAGTGCAGGGGGATTTTTGGGGAGGGGTTGGGGAGGGGTGTTTACAGTGTAACAGTATAGCCAGCCATGTCTCTGTCACCCACTACGCGTAACAGCGACTGCGGGAGTAGGAGCTTGTATTTGGTATGGCCATGACTCTATTACCTGCAGTAGATAAAACGACTGTGTTCCTTGTATCCCGGCACTTTACTAAGCATAAAATGGCATTTTAACAGATTGGTTTAACCAACAAAGCTAAATTTTGTGGGAAGTGTTCCTTAAAGATAGAAAAATCGTTTTATCTCGCAAAACGCTTTTTACGAATAAAAGCGTTGATGGCGTTGTAGCATTGAAACACACCAGCATTAAAACACCACATCATTTTATGGGCCCATCCAATGGCTGGGCTAAATCAATACAGAGCCTATTGAAACAGCACATACAGTTTCTTCCCATGAAACACGACTCGGTGAAGGAAAACACAGCGCATAGGGACTTCGTCTCTAGCCTCAGTATAACATTTTGTTTTATATTAAAAATTAAATAAATGCGAGAATGATAAGCTGTGACGTTTGTTACGTAAGTACACAGACACGTCATACCAATGATGCGATACTACGAGAACCGTTAATCGCTTATACATAATTGCTTTTTGTTTGTTTGTTTGTTTTTTTTTGGAAAAATAAAAGCAGGTCTTCAGTTAATTACAATATAGTTTTTGTTTTGAACGAAATAATCATTTACCCCCCCCCCCCCCCCCATTTTATGAAAAACGCGGAAAATTCGACAATTTTACCTACTCCCTATTTTTTTAGGGGGGATTAAGCCTTTCCGCGTTGTTTTGTAGGCACATTGTTGCCATATTTAATTGATACAAATGCCTCCCAACCCTCCTGCGGGAGGAGGGGGTGGGGTCACCGTGATATATAACGTTTCAAAATATTATAGCCTTCACCTACTCCTACGCAGCAAAGACAAATTGTGTGTGTGTTTTTTTTTCATCGGCTTTGTAATTAAAGGCTTGATCAAATATTAGGTACAATTCTGCCAGCCTTGCATGTGCTGTTTCCATGGATGGGGCATTCCTATGCAACTGTCTGTAGATATGGCCTATATTGTTGATCAGATGTGTTGTTTCTATGGATGGAGTATTCCTATGCGTCTGTCTGTAGATTTGTCCCATATTCTTGATCAGATGTGTTGTTTCTATGGATGGGGTATTCTTATGCATCTGTCTGTAGATTTGGCATATACTGATTCTATATGTGCTATTTCTGTGGCTTACAGCTATAGGATGGGCCCATTCTACACCCATCAACCATTAAAACAGCCCATCTTGTTCACAACACAAGGCAGTTTGTTCCCATTCTTAAGGGGAGAAGAAAATATGTGCTATTCCTATAGCCAAATATGGGCTGAAACTATAGAAGCGCAAAACAACGAGGATGGGGTAAATCAATACCTAGCTGTTTTTGGATGGGCCCATCCTAAGGATAGGTTGTTTCAATACAACAGGCGTTCTCCACCTTTGCACGGAATTTCCTTTATTTACGGTATTTGAAGCTAAATTGAAAATTGAACTTTTCTACACGTATGGGCGTACAATGTAAATAAACATTGTCAAAACATTTTATTAGGCAAAACAATCGAGTCTGCAAGACTGAGTAACGACACATTATACACATCCCTTTTTTTATCTCAGTACCACTCCACCTAAGCGGGCTTGAAGCGGGCATGGAACAGGATGGGTATAAGAAAGGTCTAAAGATGGAGGACGCGATCTAAACTATTATTTTGACGAATTAAAACGATAGTTTTATTTATCTCCACCTTTAGACGGGAGTAGAAGTCGGCGTTGCGGTAAACCACGCTTGGCACGCCTAGTGTAGAAAAGTTCTTTCAATACGAACTATACCTTTACTGATATATGTATTGCACGAGTAAAAAAAAGAAATCTTTGAGGTTGTTTAGTGAGTATTCAACAAATAAATAATCTTTAAGTAATATCATGTATCATAAAAAGGTAAAAGATTTATACTGAAACAACGAAAGTTAAAATCCCATTTGGGTACAACCAGAACCAAGAAAGGCCCAATTCCTACAATAATCTGACATTATCGCTCCGACTATATTGGTGGAACCATTTAATTGGGATGACTCTACCTATGAGGGTCCAAGTGGCTAATGGGTATAGCCTTGTGGGAAGAACCATTACCTGGTCCATTTGTTCCCTTGATCTCTATTGAATAAAGTCTAGTTAATTCATTTTTAGTAAATTTTTTAGATAGAACTTGGCAAAAGTGTTCGAGGATGATCAGCTAGGATATTGGGGTTTGTTTGGGCTTTAGAGTATGTTCTCTATTATAGTCCTTTTGATGTAATTAGACACAGTTTCTTGAAAATATGGGAAGGGATAGGAGCCTCAGCTTCTCGAAGGTCCCTGTTCCTCTGTTGGCTATGTGGGTCTTACTAACGAAGGGTTGCTTGGGCTTAAGAGCCACTTTGTCCCTGGAACAATTTACTTTAAAGACTTCTTGTTACAAGTATTCAGTTCTATCTTCTTTACCTGACTCTAATGTCAAAAGAAAGGTGAATTTCAGGATAGGCTCTCTGGGGGGATATGGTTGCTTCATCGAAGGTCTCTCTATCGTGCAAGAATCGAAGAACCGGTCCCAGATCCCATAATGCCACGTTAAACCTAGACGGGGTAACACTAACTTATGATGTCTGATTAATTTGGGAACAGAAGAGTCCTCCCTTGCCTGGATCCTAGCCTGAAACTGGATTGAGCATTTTTGCGATCGCTGAGGTATATCCTTCTATAGAAGGACTACAATCTCTGGGAAGCTTTGAATTGGTCAAGTTTCTGCTTTTAGAGCCCGAAAATTGATTACACTGTGATCGATTGACTTTGGACGTGGAGGGATTATGCATTTGCATCATTTTCTTTATTATCCGATCTAAGAACCCCTCATCTTTCAGACATGTAGCAGTAGGTACGGCACCCGTAGGCCTAGGAGGTATGAGGTGGAGTGAAGGTGTTCCCATTGTCTTTGATATAGGAGTCCCGGATGGCAAGGGATTTGAAGAGACTTCCCCACTCTGTACCGTGACAGCAGAGTGAACCACACCGCCTCTGGTTGCTATTGTGCTATTGTGCCTACTCTCTGGAAACACCACAACTCGAGCAAAAACTGTTTTAGGATTTTTTGGGGGAGGCATAGCATTTGCCAGAGACACTGACACTTAAGAGTGTCTATCTCCCAGACTTTTCAATCTGGTCAGGGAAGACATATCTTGGTAGTTGGGTCAGGGAATTGGCCAATAGGTAGGGGAACCCCACGGAGACTAAGCCACTACCTTCCGAAAGAAGTCCTGGCTCAGTCACAATTCTGTCTGTACTACTGTACTGCTCATTCTGGAGACCTGGTCTCCCAGCATATTTAGATTGCCGGTGTGAGATCGAATTTTCACCCCGATAGAATATTCACCCCCCCCCCGGTGAAAATTACATTATCGGATTCTCACCCCCCCCCCCGCCCTCCCCGTGTAAATGTGTATGGAAAATGGGTTTTGTGCACTTTTAGTTTTCAACTGAATAATTGGTTATATAAATGAAATTTCATCAAACTCTATATTATTTATTTCAGAAAGATTTCCAAGAACACTACAGTTCACGCAAATCTATCATAAATAATTTTAAATATGTATGCTCACAAAATTGGATAAATTTCGACCCTCGGCTAGCTTTAATTTTGAAAATACCAAATAGGGATGGATTGCCTGGAATGCTTCGCCTATTTTTTCTCCCTTTTTTATTTTTTTCTTCTTCAGCCGAATCGGTTTCCAGACATCTCCTCCAAGACCACCAAACTTAGCAAATGTATGGAGGGTCATCTGAAGTGGTGCACCTGATAAAAATGTTTGACCTTGACCTTACTGTGTGTATCTCCTTGGCATCCATTACTTCGACTTTGTTGTACCAGGTAGAAGTAAATAGAATTTTTATGCAAAAATTAATTGCAACTCAAGTTTATGACCTGCTCCGGATGTTGCTAAAGACCAACCAGTCTCAAATCAGCGTAGTCCGGATATTTTTTCAACCAGTCAACATTTAAAAAGCCTGTTCCGGACGCTACAGACCGATCCAATTTTCCCACACGTAGGAAATGGCAATCAGCAAAGATCTAATTTTTACCAGGGTAAGGGTGAAAATTTGATAAGGGGAGTGAATATTCCATGGGCAAAAATCTCTCATGTTTACACCCCCGGTGAAAATTTGATATCAAATATTCACCGGGGGGTAAGGTATCGGTGGGAGTGAAAATTCGATGCTACACCGGCCAACGGATTCAGTTCGGCTGAGCGAGTAGCTTCTTGCTTGCGAATGTCATTACGATCGATTTTCCCAGCATCACATTTACTGACCTGCTTCCCAAACTGGGGAACAATTGAGTGATTGCCAGCAACACAATTGTTAGTTCTTATATGTTTGGTCTTCAGACTAAGCGACCAGGTAACCGTCCATAACTTCCCTTTGAAGAAAAAACTTCACTTTTGGGATGAAGTATCTGTTTGCAGGGATATGCATTTGAGGATACCCACCTTTGCAGGTCCTAGATTACTTTTTATGGGATGACCACTAGCCTAAGATAGTCCCTTCCCCGAGCCATTGCTGATTTTACTGCCCTTTGAAATCTTCTGCAGCTGGACTGTCTTTTCTGTGGCTATTAGTAAGTCCAGTAGAGAATCCATTGAGGTAAGTTTCATGGGCTAATGGCGAGCAATGTTTTGAATGGCTCTGACACTTCTCTCCCATCTCTCCTTTGTTGGGTAGGCTCTGAAGTGCCAGAAACCAGAATTTCTATCTTCCTAACCGAATGTATAGACATTTGCAACATTCCTTTGATTACTTGGGCAGTGTGCATCTAAAATGCGGTAGGCTGGAGGAACGGGTTTAAATCTGACAAATCTATGATCATCCTCCAATCGTCTGTTCTCGTGAGGACTCTGTTCGACGTCTGGCATTTCCTGTAACTCTTGCACCATATCTTGTAGAGCCTGATTCTGCTCGGAGCTCTGGCTGTAAGAGGTGGCAATGTGTTTCGGAGCTTTGAGACGGACAGGCACCGTAAGGCACCTGCTCCTGTTGTCCCTCGTGAATGGCCCCGACATAGCCCTGCAGGAGCCAATTGACTACCTACCCAGCCTTCCTCCTACGGGCCAACAGTCTTTGAAGCTCAGTAACTCCTCTATTCCGATTGATAACGCGATCGTCTGGAGATGAGTAGATCCTGTCCACGAGGTACCTTGGTTCGTGGCTGCCTGTTTGTTGCTTTGAGGTGTGGTCTCTTGGCCAATGGGAAGTGATGGCATGACTGGGATGCAGTCCTCTCTCCTCTGTGTTACCTCTTGAACCGGTCCAACTGATGAGACGCTGCTGTCAGCGAGGAGCGTCAATACCACCTGGTGGCATTGAGGTGCTTGGTAACGCTGAGGTCCCTGGTGGCACTGAGGTGCCTGGCTATAAATGTATTATTTATTCATTTTCTGCATCCAAAATAATTATTCAGTGATACTGTTGGGGTTTTTCACAACACCCTCACACGGTTTCTAAAAATATATGTTTTGCTGTTGTCGTTCTCAGAAAATAACCACATAAATGGGCATTGAAACATAAATGACCCTTGAAAACGTTTTCCACACTTGGCTTTATCTTTAATTCTTTAAAAACCCACTCGAATATTGACAATAAATTAGGACACATTGGTTCACAGGTCAGGAACCACTTTTGGACCAGTCAGTTCTTTGAAATTAAAACTGGTGGCGCTGAGGTCCCTAGGTGGCACTGACGCTCCTCGCTATTAAATCCTTCTTAAATGCTTCATTTCGTCATCGTTTTATCTTAAGCAGGAGAAAAAATATATCTGCTTTGCAAAAATGGTCCAAGACCACTTTGGACCATCAAATATACCGAAGTCATAGCTGGTGGCACTGAGGTCCCTGAAAATTTGAAAACGTTTTCCACACTTGGCTTTATCTTTAATTCTTTAAAAATCCACTCGAATATTGACAATAAATTAGGACACATTGGTTCAAAGGTCAGGAACCACTTTTGAATCAGGATTTAATAGCGAGGAGCGTCAGTGGCACCTAGGGATCTCACTGACGCTCCTCGCTATTAAATCCTTCCCAAATGCTTCATTTCGTCATCGTTATATCTTAAGCAGGAGAAAAAATATATCTGCTTTGTAAAAATGGTCCAAGATTACTTTTGGACCATCAAATATATCGAAGCCATAGATGGTTTTACTGAGGACCCAAGCTTTTTTGCTTCAAAATGTTAGATTAGGTTGTTTTCAGCTGAAAGAAACGTTGTAAGCCAAAAATCAATGCTTACTTTTCGAAACTAGAGCGGCCAATGCATGCAAAACGTGAGAGTACATGCTTATATCACACACTTTCAGTCGCTACCTGTTTTTATTATTATATATATTTTTGTGTATTGTCGCACCGACTAATAGTATAATTCACTAGTAAACATTTCCAACTTTTCTATTTCCCTTGACAGGGCTGTCACAGTGTTTTATTTGAACAACTGTATACTTTTTTCAGAATGATAACAAATTTTACCTTATATAAATGAATCCCATTTGCCCAGTAGTCGTTTTGTGTATCACTTCTACCCAATATTGGAAGGAGGGAACACGTAACTTGAATTGTGGGTATTATTACAAGTTCAGGTTTAGGTGTTTTTCTGGGTCTAGAAGGTTGTCGCCAAGGAGGTTTTACTGAACGTCTTTTTGTCCGGTTCTAGATGGTGGTCGCTAAAACAGGTTTTACTGTACGTCTTTTTATCCCGGTTTTGAAGTATACGTTTTTTGTTTGTCCAGCCTCGAAGTTGGTCAAAACAGGTAGATTTTACCGTACGTCTTGACCGAAACTGGAGACTGGCGAGTACAAGCAGATTTCACTTTGTGGTGGCCGTTAAAAATAGGAGGTAGCTTAAAATAGGTTTACCGAAACAGTTTTTTTGCTTACCTTAACCAACCCCCTCCGCTTCCGCTATCTAATGCGAGCCCTAACCATTTTAGCTAACGTTGCCGTAAAGGTTTGTGCACTAACTGTAATTATACCCATAACGTATACCTTGTCTTTGTACATTATCACCGGCCAAAAAGAAACTAGAAAAATATTCTTCAAAAGTGTGCCACACATCACCCACCTCGGTACGAGAGTGGGGAAGGCAGTTTAGTGTCAAAATGGTACACTGCTTGTCATAGCACAATGTATTAGAAGTGAAAGCTAGTTCCAGGTTTGCAAGCATTGCGAACGGTTACGTAATTATTTCCATATATGGAACAGATTGGTGGCCAAATGAAAACGCGCTAATAGCTGTAGGTGAGTAACGCTCAAAAACAGCCAATGATCGATATTTGTTCAGCTAATGTTTTCAAGTATGTCTAAACAATGCAGGAACATTGGAGAATCTTATGGAAAACGGTGAAATCACAAGCGTAGTTAATAACTATCTTTAGTTTACAAAAGAGCCGACAAAAGGGGAAAGCGGGGATGGGGTGAGGTGACGGAGGCAAAAGGTGGAACGGAAATCGATCCGATTTTCCTTTATCGCGACGTTTTTGCCCAATAATGTCCGGCCATATCTGACAGAATCATTCTAACCTACCAAGCAACATTCCCACCAATTTCAACTTTCTCCGATGTTCAGCGTCTGAGAAATCTTACATACAAGATTTTTACGTAATGACATCATACGCCTTCCCTAATAATTAAACGTGCGTCAAAAGTTGACAGAAAAGTCCTGCCTACTCGAGAAATAAACAGACCAAGTTAGAAGTTGATCCGACTCTTCGTTTTCGAGATATCTTGCACACAACATTTTGTTCACAACAGACTGACACACATACACACACACACACACACACACACACACACACACACACACACACACACACACACACACACACACACACACACACACACACACACAGAACTCCTCGGTCAAGGAGACATAAAAAGTGACGTGGTAGTACTGAGGACACGTTGATGGCACTGAGGACGTAGTGGAGGTACTGTGGACCCGATTATTTTTTAATTTTAGATTACGTATTTTTAGTAAAAATAAACCGTTATAATGACAAAACCACCCTTTTACTTTTTACGAGTGAAAGCGTAGTTTGCGTTCTCCACCTGGGGTAATTGACGCATAGATTGTGAATCAAACTTTTCTACGCATCTAGGCGGACAATGTAAATAAACATTGCCAAAAATTGCCTTATTGGGTAATAAAAGAAACACTCCAGTGTTTAAGATTGAGTTACAACAAATTACCCAATTCCTTTTTTACCTTAGGGCCCTCTTCCCTCCCCCGTCCAAGCGGATTTGTACTAAGGATGGATAAGGACGCGTAACCGAAGGTCTAAAGGTGGAGAACTCGAACTATGCTATGATCTTGCCCTTATCTCAGTCCATTTGCTGGAATTCTCCCTGCCTGAGAACCATCGTATTGGCAACTCCGGCACCAGTGGTCAGAGTCAGAAATGACTCCTGCTCTGACTCTTCACTTAGAGAGTTCAGCCAAACGGGAGGCTCCTCTTTGTTTGCGCATGGGGTTGTACGCTCTCCTGCCACCAAGCAGAGCTCTGATGCCACCCCAGGCTCTAATGTCACCCTGGCCTCTCCGTACCAACACCGGGTCTTCTGTGCCACCAGCGAGTCCTGAGTGAAACAACCGGCACTCAGCACCACCTCTTCACGTTTATCGTATAGTGAGCATTGATTTCTTTCAGCTTGAAACAACATAATCTCGCGTTTTGAAGCAGAGAAAATTGGACTCCTCAGTACCACCACTTTCAATTTCGAAGGACTGAGTGGCCCAAAAGTGGTTCCTGACCTTTGAACCAATGCATCCTAATTTATTGTCAATATTCGAGTGAGGTTTTAAACAATTAAAGATAAAGGCAACTGTTGAAAACGTTTTCAAATTTTCAGGGACCTCAGTGCCACCAGCTATGACTTCGGTATATTTGATGGTCCAAAAGTGGTCTTGGACCATTTTTGCAAAGCAGATATATTTTTTTGTCCTGCTTAAGATATAACGATGACGCAATGAAACATATGGGAAGGATTTAACAGCGAGGAGCGTCAGTGCCACCTAGGGACCTTAGCGCCACCACTTTCAATTTCGAAGAACTGTGTGGCCCAAAAGTGGTTCCTGACCTGTGAACCAATGTGTCCTAATTTATTGTTAATATTCGAGTGGGTTTTTTAAGAATTAAAGATAAAGCCAAGTGTGGAAAACGTTTTCAAGGGCATTTATGTTTCAATGCACATTTATGCTGTTATTTTCTGAAAACGACAACAGAAAAACATATATTTTTAGAAACCGTGGGAGGAGGTTGTGAAAAGCCCCAACAGTATCACTGAATAATTAATTTGGCTGCATAAATTGAGTAAATAATATATTTTTCATGGGGAGAAACTGTATTTGCTGTTTCAATAGCCTCTGTATTGATTTAGTCCAGCCATTGGATGGGCCCATACAATGATGTGGTGTTTCAATGCTGGGGTGTTTCAATGCTACAGTACAGTGAAGGACCGCATTCTCATACTTAATGTCCATGTGCCAGACGAATTGGCCCCGCCTCCCCGACATTAGCTACAAGGTAATTTATTTGAAAGCTTCTACTTTCTTCTGTTTAAGTTAATGTTACTCGTCGTAAAATTCTGGCGTTTTACTCGAGATTTGAAATCGAGAGCAAAAATCGATTAAGTGATCATTCTGACGTCTATCAAACGTCTTTTTGAGGTCACGACGTCTGTCGACGAATATTTAACATAGAAAATGAGCTGCGTTTTGTCATTTTCGTCGCGACTAAATCACGACGGCTTTCGAAGGTCTGTGTCGATATCTCTTTCTTCAGCCCCCCTCCCCCCACTCCAATAAAAACTAAAGAATTCGTCAGGTATTTAGGCATTAGAAGTAGTGTGAAAACGCCGGTTCCAGCACAGGAAGTGACGTCATAGTTGCCGTTGACTCCCCCTCCCCTAAGAACATACTATGTACCGATCCCCGACCCACAGGCTGCAGCCGGGCCAGACCCTATGGTAGAAAAGTGAGGACCTTCCCCGAGGACATACTATGTACCGACCCCCCTAGGACATACTATGCACAGACGCCCCTAGGAGAGCAACATTTAGCCGAATCAGCATGATAAAATCGTATATAAGTGCTGCATCTCGAGGCCTAGCAATCAAATCGCCAGACACATCATGGACAACACACCAGCTCCAGCTACTGATTAGAAGGCAAGTAAGAAAGTGATGCGAGACGGCAGGGTAGTGACGCTGACAACAGAATGCTACAAGTGTTGGTTGTGGTTAGAATATCCAGGACAACCACACAACTGCCCGGTACACCATAATGCACCGCGTCGATACTGTTGCAAAACCTGCGGTGGTTTGCTATGGTATAAGTTTACGGCAACATTATCTGGACCAGAACCATGTACGGACTGCTGGTGCTGCAGTGCTACTCTGAGAAGCATCATATATTATACTTTTCGCGCTTTTAAGTGCTCAAGAAGACCTTTCACGATGGAGCAGTTTTATAGATATCAGTGCAGTTGCGGAAATCCGACTTGCTGGTGAAGAAGTGCTAAAATCTTTCGACCCTCTTAAGGGTCATCCTATGTTATGAAATGAAGCATAAAGCCTGTATGTATGTACGTATGTATGTATGTATGTATGTATGTATGTATGTGTGTGTGTGTGTGTGTGTGTGTGTGTGTGTGTGTGTGTGTGTGTGATGTTTGAGAATACATTTTGTCACATTTCAGGTCTAGTGAAAAGTGTTAGTTGGCGGATGAATACCATCGTCAAGCTTCACCACTAGATGTCTCTGCTGTGCAATAATTTTGACAAGTTTTGGTAAGTTACACACCATATTTTGATTACATCTAAGTGGTATAAATGTGCGAGCAAGACGTTAACATTGATAAATTCTGCTGAGTCAGCAATTTTAACAAGTTTGAGTAATTTTAACAAGTTTGAACAAGTTACACACCATAAGTTACACATTACATCGAAGTAGAATAAAAGGAAGAGTGAAACGTGTATTTCACTCATTTTCAGTTTTAGCAACAACAACAACAATAGCGATGGCAACAGTCTACTATCTTGATTGCGATGTGGCATTTCCATCTCTGGAATTGTTCGTGGCACATACATGCAAGCCAGCCAAGTTGAAACGTGCTCGTGAAGAGCTTGTTGAGAAGATTAAGCCAAGAGACGAAAGACGGTGCAAGATGGCGTTGAAAGACCTGATCCAGTCCTCTGCTGTGGATGTGCTAAGATATTTCCATCTTTGGATGCGTTTGAGACACATGCATGTGTATCAATAGAAGAACAAAAGATAGTACAAGTAGGCAGAGGCAGAAGAGTTAGTCTTAGTAAAACGCACAGGAAAGACGGTTTGAGCCTGAGGATGGATCAGATTTGCTACTTGAAATGCGACAACAAGAGAATCGGATCAAGACACATTTGTTGAAGACGTTAAACCGTGGAATGAATTGGGTATATTGTCGTGCATGCGCGCTTCAAGAAACTGACGGCGAATGCTGAAGGTGTTGTGGTAGAACAAGTGGATAATGCCTTCATCAGCAGTCCAACATATACAGCATACAATCCGGCGGATATTGAGAAGGACTTGCCAGAAGCCTATGAAGAATTGTTTACCAATTTGACGAACATGAGCGACAAGGTTCTGGCTGGGTGTTGGATAACATACTGTACATTGAAGTACATACAGCTACGTCAGCGCCACTAGAAGCGAGTAGTTTTATCCCACTACCGGAGAAGGTGAAGAATACAGGAGGTGTGATAAACATTCAGAATGACGATAACAAGAGTTTCTTGTGGTCCGTATTGGCTCATCTTCACCCTCATGACAGAAACCCACAGCGTGTGATTTATTACACGCCATTTGAGAAGGAATTGAAGGTGGAAGGCACAACATTTCCAACACCGATTACGGACATTCCAAAGTTTGAAAAGGAGAATGATGTGTTCATTAACGTGTTTGGATATGAACATGATGTAGTTGTTCCGATACAACTGAGCCGAAACACCAGTGCGAGAGAAATCAACTTGCTTTTGATTAGCAATGACAAGAAAAGGCATTATTGCCTTATCAAAAAATTTCAGCAGACTTATGGCTTATCGCTCAAAGCATCAGCATGCAGCATTTTATTGTTTCAACTGTCTTCACGGGTTTATTCGACAAGATCTTTTAGATGAGCATCGTGAAATGTGTGGCAAGCATGGAGCGCAACGTTTATAATTCCCTAAGAAACCGTTTATCAAGTTCAAGAATGTAGCCAAACAACAGCTAGCACCTTTTGTGATTTATGCGGACTTTGAATGTTTCACGAAAAAGCATGAAGAAGGAGGCAAGTATCAGCATCATCGTCCAAACAGCTTTGCTTATGTAGTTGTCAGCCAATATGACACACGTACCCCAGTCGTGTATCGAGGAGATAATGCTGTGAAAGTCTTTTTAGACCATATGGTGAATGAGCGCGATCGTATTGTGCATGGCTTACAACATCCAAAGGAAATGGTGATGACTCGTGAAGACAAAGAGGATTTCAAGAATGTTGTTGATTGCTACATTTGTCATGAGCCTCTAGAAGCGGATCGTGTGAGACATCATGACCATATCAATGGAAAATACCGCGGAGCTGCACATAGCGAATGCATTTTGCAATTTCGACTTCGAAAGGATAAGCAGGACGATAAAGATTCTTTTATCATTCGTGTGCTTTTCCACAATTTGCGAGGCTATGGCAGCCATTTGATGATGGAAGAAATTGGAAAGTTCAAAAATGAAACCATTACAGTCATTCCCACCATTGAGAAATATATTGCATTCACCATGAGTAAAATCTGAAATTTACGGAAGCTATCAGCTTATGAGTACTTCCGTACAGAAGTTGGTATCCAACCTTGCGGCAGAAGGGAAAGACAACTTGTACAACATGACGTCACACATTCACGATAGCGACCAACAAGATTTACTGCTGAGACCCTTATTATTACGTGGATGAGCCATCCAAGTTTGCTGAAGCACAACTGCCGTCCAAGGACAGGTCTTACAGTCAACTAAGTTAAGAAGACATTAGCGATGAGGATTATGCGCATGCGCAGAAGGTGTGTTAGACATTCGACTGTCCTACATTTCGCGAATACTATGACCTGTACCTGAAATTGGATGTGTTACTGCTGGCTGACGTGTTTGAAAACTTTCGTCAAGTATGTCTTAACACGTATGAATTGGATCCTGCTCACTACTATACAGCGATGTTAAAAGCCATAAAGATGAAGTTGCAATTGATCAACGACATTGACATGTACCAAATGGTTGAACAAGGTCTACGTGGAGGAATATCTGTCATCACACACAAGTATGCGAAAGCAAATAACCCCTACGTCGCAGATTACGATCCCACGAAACCAACAAATTACCAGGTGTACCTGGATGCAAACAACCTGTATGGTTGGGCCATGTCGCAAAGCATGCCGGAAAGTGAGCAAGCCAGAATCCGTCGACTTTATGGATGTGGATGAAGATGACGAGATTGGATACAGTTTAGAGGTGGATTTAGAATACCCACAGACCATCCATGATCGTCATAATCACTACCCAGTGGCTCCAGAACGGAAAAGTATCAAAGTGGGAGAATTGTCAGAGCATAGTCAGAAGCTACGGGAAGATCTGAACATGAAAGGCAAACCTAGTAAAAAGCTCATTCCCAACTTGTGTGACAAGACGAAATATGTGCTTCATTATAGAAATTTGCAACAATATGTCTCACTGGGGTTGAAAGTCACTAAGGTGCACCGTGCCATCATGTTTGCACAGAGCAAATGGTTGAAGAAATACATCTCGCTGAACACGGAAAAGAGAAAATTGGCCACGAACCCGTTTGAGAAAGACTTTTTCAAATTGATGAACAACTCTGTGTTTGGCAAAACCATGGAAAATGTGAGAAAGCGCATGAATGTTGAACTCGTTCACCAGGAAAAGCGGTTCAAGAAACTTGTAGCCAAACCTTCATTCCACAAATTCAAAATTTTGAACTAAAATTTGACCACTGTACATTTTCGCAAACTGGATCTGCTTCTGGATAAGCCCATTCAAGTCGGCTTCACAATTCTCGACCTCAGCAAAGTGCTCATGTTTCACTTTCATTACAACTACGTCATGACCAAATATCCCAACGCCAAGCTGTTGTTCAGCGACACCGACAGCCTATGTTACGACATAGAAACGAACGATATCTACAAGGATATGCAGGAAGATGCTGACCTGTTCGACACAAGTGCCTATCCGCCAGATCATTTCCTGCATTCCAACGTGAACAAGAAAGTGCTTGGGAAAATGAAAGATGAGACGGCATGCATTCCCATTGAAGAGTTTGTTGGACTTCGGCCGAAAATGTACAGCATGATGTATGCTGGGAAAGAAAAACATAGGGCTAAAGGCATCACTCGAGCGTGTCAAAGACGTATGAAACATAAGCAGTATAAAGACAGTTTATTCAACCAAACGCAAACGATGGTTACAGGACACATCATTCGAAGTCATGACCACCAGATTTTCTCGGAGAAGTTGAGGAAAGTGGCTCTCTCCCCACTATGACGACAAGCGATATGTGCTGAATGATGGCTATTCCACTTTGGCGCATGGACATTACAGTATATAAGGGGGAGAATCTTCAACTTGAGAGTTAGTTGAGGTGTGAACACTGAAGCGGGAACATGAATCGGAAAAGATCTGCAACGGATATGGATACTCTTGCTGATATAGTCAAAGACTTGAAAGTGAAAAATCCTGATAATACCACCACCATCAGGAAATTAGAAGTGGAGACGACACCAACACCACAGTCGTGGGAGGGAATGCTTTCTCTAGGCAATGGAAAGTATATCAAGATTATGAAACAAAACAATGAAGGAGTGGTGAACATTCGCAAATACCTCAGAGATGAGGGGACTGGAAGAAACAGGGTATTTTGATGACAATACCTGAATGGAAAATGTTGAAGAAGCAAGTGAAAGAAGTGGATAAAAGGCTTCGCAGACAAGAAGAATAAGGTAAAAACATGAATGCACTTGTGTTTAACGATGGTGTTTACCTCGCTCTAAATGACATGAATGAAATGATGATAAATTCTCGAATGATAAATTCTCGTGCTTATCGGTTTAAACCTGAAGTGTGGAAAGACTTTCAAAACATATAGCTTGAATCTGGGTTTGAACGTAGACTTGGAAATAAAGTTGAAGTGTTGAACATGATTCTGACATACGTGTGACATTCTGGAGAAATCTTTTACAGGATTATCCAGAAGATTATAATGGAGTTGTGCCAGATACTCCATATACAGATTTGATCAACTTTGATATTATGAACTGGCGTGTAGTCTTACGATACCTAGAAGCTGTTCAGTCTTGTGAACATAAAAACGTCTTTACCAGCAAGGAGAACTGTTGAAAGAGATGGAAGACTATTTGTTGGATTATGAACCTATTACATATGGATTCTCATACATGAGAAACTTATGTGATGACATTGTGCTACGACATTTTGGAAAGTATATCATACTATCGCTTGACGACCAATCTGTGTTGAAGGATCATCTGAAGAAGCTGAGGATACCCGGCTTTCTCCTACCAGTCTCAAATGATATAGAAGTGCGTGTGACTTAGAACGGTCTAGACGTGTTTGTACCATTTCGCCAATATGACGAGCTTACAGAACACTATGACATCATCACCCTCAGCACAGTGGAATGGAACGCGCTGTTACAAGCATTGGATTGGGAAGAACCTTATGCTTGAATCCAAAGAGGAAGGAATACAACACAAGCGGGGTACAAAATCCATTGAGCTGACACAGCCTATGCGGGTGATGGACATAGACATTAATGAAGATGGATATGAACTGAAACTGTCTGAGCATGAAACTGTTAAAGTGATAAAGTTTGGTGATGTGAGTTATGTGAGCTTTCATAGCATTTACAAACGCATGTAATGTCTATGATGCATATATTAATTTAGATTGTAATGAATGGCATTCATTGATTAATGTATTGAATGCATTTAGTGACATGTATTGAATGTGTTTTGTAAATAAAAGTTTGTAAATAGAGTTTGTAAATAAAAGTTTGTAAATAGCGTTTTGTAAATAGAGTTTGTAAATAGAAGTTTGTAAATAGAGTTTATAAATAGAAATTTGTAAATAGAAGTTTGTAAATAGAAATTTGTAAATAGAGTTTGTTAATAAAAGTTTGTTAATTAAGAGTTTGTAAATAGAGTTTGTAAATAGATATAGCACAACAAACAAGACAGTTGTTTTAAACTTGGGTTGTTTTATTTAACAAACTTAAACAATTAATAACAAGTTTACCACTATAACTTTACTAATATAATTAATACAACTTAACGACAACAACAACAACAGCAACATTAATAAAACAATGGTTTATAATGTTTATATACAAAATCCTTTACAATAAAATCACCATCCTTTCTTTTTAATATATTGACAATATCAAACATACTCTGATGTCGAGCTCTATGCAATATATAATATACACAATAAAAAACACATGAAGATGATATTGGCGTTTGTAATGATATGGAATTACACATATAGTCATTTCTTTAAAACGTTTCTAAAGGATCATCTAAAGGTAACAGGGTCTTTATCATAATACACTGCCACCCAATGTTCTCCTGGTCCATCTTGATCGTCTGTGTTGATGACATAGGCACCGCGTTGTAAAGATGGTAACTGATCCATGGCAAACACGCCTTGAAACAAGTCTTTGTTCATGACATCATGGCTTAATATGACATTGATCTGCTTCGTGTTCATGACTGGTAGTCGAATTGGATGCTGCGATTTGCACTTATTTCAATAATGTTGTCAAATTCAGCATAGACGATGACATTGATTGTATGTTGCAAAGCCCTGCTAAAATTCATTTCTAGCCGCAAATTCCCATGTTTGATCAGGGGAAAATGATCATCACCCTCATAATCAGGTGTTAAGTCAAACGAAAATAAAGCATAACCTCTAGGCCAATCTTCCCGTTTTATAATGGAACTTTTCTCACCATTCAATCTATCAAAAGATTTGAAAAGTGTTTCAAAAGCGTCTAGGTATTTGTTCTGTGTAATGTCAAGCTTGAGAGGTTTGGATAGAACTGGTTCACCATCCGTGTACAGTTGCATAAAGTCAAGATCAAAATGTTTGAAATCATATGGATTTCTCAATACTGTTCCACCAAAGGCTTCATTATGAACCAGACCAATGACAATGCGTTTTGGTAATTGACCCAAAAAGAATCTTTCACAAAAGACTGAAATCCTGCTCTAATGGCCAACACTTTACATTCTTTTCTAGTGATAATTAACTTGGCAGGACTTTTCATCAATGCATCTGTGTGTCCTAACTGAATACCTGGAGTAACCCTCACTTTGCGAATGGTTAAAAATGCCTCTTTCACTTCTACCTTACAGGTATTATTTGCAGCCATCAATGCATATTTATCTTTTTGTCTCTGTAAACGTAATTTCAAACTGATGCCATTAGGAAGATAACGATCCTGCTCAAACAAATCTATCCTTAAACAACCTGTTAGCATAAAATCAACGCTGATACGTGTATACAAATAACGATTATGTAAGCCATTATTTCCTTGCTCAGCTAAGTCACTGCCCTCAATATTGACATGAAACCCTGCTACATATCGTTCATGATTAGGTCTTTTCACCTCATAACTATTCATTGACCCAGCAGTATCCTTATACATGAGACGCCTAGAGCGCTCAGAATGGAGGCTTTCTTCCGAATCATGGATGAAATGAGAGATAATGCTGCTATAACCATGGGTATTGTTACTATGGGATACCAATCGATCATTCAGAAACAATTCAATATTAGACCATAACCCATTAAACAAATCATTGATGTATGAGACATTATCATCTGCGCCACAAGCTGTTCCATCAGCCTTTACAATGCGACATATAATATGAAGTTTGCTGTTATTTAAATCTAGATATTCTTCTGTACTCGCAGGAATGAAGAATTCTATTGGAGCGCCTTCTCTAATGGTAGTGAGTGGTTGATAGTCGACATTATAACTTTTCTCTACAGCAGTTTGTGTTGGTGGTATATGAAACCATTCCAATGGAGAAGGACTACACTCACACGAATGATTATGAATGAGAGACATTTTAAAAAGATATCTTTTTTAATATTTTTGATGTTATCCGTCTGGCTGTTTTTCGTCTTCTGGTACGTTTCGTCGCTTGCACTCGTTTTTCTAGCACATCGCCAATCACATGCTGTGCAACTCGGCCCGTAACATCTTTCGCAACATCTTTTGCAGCCTTCTTAAGATGTGGCGCAACGATCTTAGCCCCAGCCTTAAGTAATGGAATAGCTTTACGAGCCAATGATCCAAGTATTGAACCAATACCATCGCCATATTGGATTCGCGCTCCTTTGAATCCTGGTAATTTCCCGCCAACTTGAGGAAGAAAATGGCTGCAATATGCAGACGGATCCTGTGTAAGCTTTCATAATGCTTTTGGTCGAAAATGAAGTTTACAGATCATCTTTCCAGTTTGAAATGGAACATTATGGCCTGTGTCGTCCTTAATATTCATTTCTATCATGTCAAATTTGGACGTGTTTACAGGAACATAATTAGGTTCGTCGTAAGTTTTCATGATAACATCGCCATCATGTCCTTGTATTCCAACAGAACGTAGCAAAGGAACATAATAATCGCCAGCAACTTGTGGTTCACAAATGCTACAATACACATAAAGTGTATAAAGTCCCTGTTTCATATCAGCTTTATGATCAGCTGTACACGTTTCACTATACCATTGATCTGGGATAAATCCTAAAATCTCAGCTAATCCAGCGAAGAATGACACTTCAAAGTTATAATTTAGAAAAAGAAAAACTCTAATTTTATCATACTTTATCCGAATAGCTTTATCTTTCATAGAATTAGCCGCTTCTTCATTGACTGCATTACATATCTCTTGTATGGATCTGTAATAACCATAAAGAATAGTGATTGTGTCAAGGACAATATCTGTCAGTGGTTGTTGTCGATACTGAATAGAATAGTGAATTCCATGTCTCATAGTTGTCCATGATATTGAATTTCAGCTAAAGCCTCTTCATATTTTCCACTCAGATGGATGGTTCGAGGCATACGAATTTGATAATTCTAAGCCTTGTTGTTGGAATAATAGTTCATACTAGCATTGCTAGGCAAAGTAATGTAAAAACTTGTTGACTCCATGGTGACTAAATGGTATATGTGCGTTGACGTTGTCTATATACATCAAAATAGCGCGCGCCATTCGCACAAGTATGTAAATGGTTTTTCTCATCATCTTTTACATCATCATCATGGTCTATTACTTCTCCTTCACAGCAAGCACTTGCACATCTTATTTTTATGTGATTGGTCGTTTCTTGACAACAACATAGCTCTTTAAGCCATGTTATAAATTTTCCCATCCTTCAGGAAATTGTCTTTGTTGACGCTGTTTCATTTCTGTTGTAATGTCGTCACGGGTGGTCTTTTTACTAAAAATTGTTTTTTGGATTATTAGCATCTACAATTTCCTGGATAAACGGATGCCAAAAGTGTGGTGGTTCTCCTCGTTCTTTTCTTCTTGTCGCAACCAATGCTTCTTTCATCAAATCAACAATGTTAGAATTTGTTATAATATCGCCCGTTTTCAACACAAGTTCATTCTTGTCTGTCCATTTGACACCATGTTTCTTCAGTTCTGCTACAAGGTGTATTAATTTTCCATGATAGATAGGTTGAAGATTGAAAATTACTTAAACATAATTTTTCTGGTTTTTCAGATGACGCAAAAGGCTTTTGCTTAGACTGACTTGTTTGTAAATGACGACCAAGAAGTTGAGACATTTCCATAGCCTTTTTACGCGTTCGTTTTCCATTTAAAAGTTTATTTACTTTTGTTTTAATGCCGTCATTTTTCTTTTCTAATAACATTTTGTATTCATATTCAGGAATGAGGACCATTTTCATAGCATGTTTCATTTTAACAGCAGTTGGGCTAATAAGGCAATGCAAATTTAGCAATAGCTCCAATAAATCCTCCTTTCTGATTAATTAACTTCTTTTTTCTTCGAAGTGATATCTTCTTATCTGCCAGAGTACGTAGAGTATGACGTTCACGTTTAAATTCCTCAAACCGTTTTGGGCTTAAGGGTAAATGTCCTCGCAATATATTCAAAGAGATTTCAAACAAGCTTGTTAATTCCTCCTTTCTAGCTTGCTGTAGTGAAGAAACGATTGGTTCGCTCGAATACGTTTAGACATCTTGACTGCGAATGGTTAAATGAGTTGGTTCTTGTTCATACACCGCTTTATCAATGTATACATAATGTGCATCTTTTGGTAAAATGCCTGTACGAATACGTAGGTGATCATTTGTCTTTGGTTTTAATTCAATGAATAAATAGCCATGAGGTTTGCTTGTAGCATCTCTTTACCGTGATGGAATAAATTATGCACAATAAAGATAATGCTTAGATTTTGATGACTGCTGCCAACACTAAAGAGACGTGTCATACGCTCATTACTATGACATTTCATCATTAAGTCATCAATGATAAGTAAGTTTGTTTTTTTCGGGTTAAGGCGCTCTTCAATGTCATCTGGAATGCCTTGGTAAAATTCCACATGTTTCATTCCCTTGTACAAAGGCTGATCTGCTGCATAGAGCCATAAAATACTTTTGGAGAGGGTTTAATCAACTTTTGTTCTAGAATTTCCTTCACCAGAGACGTTTTATCACTGCCTGTAGGTCCAGAGACTAAACATGTGAATGGATGCTTCATTTTTGAATGTCTGTTTCTTTCACCCAACTGTTGAACTTGTTTGGCCAACCTAACCACTTGACAAATAATTCTTTCACACCTTGTCTTTTACGTGTTTTCAAGATTTTTTCAATTCTATAAATAGATTCAATATCTTTGGTCCCTTTCTGTAGTTCTTCCTCATAGAAATGTCCATCAATATCTTCGTCTAAAAAATCTTTCACACGATACAAATGTCTTCCTTGCTTCTTGCAACGATGTGTGACAATTAAGACTTCTTGCATCCATTTAATGTGATAATCTCGTTGAAACACATATTTGATGTGGGAAATACGAACATGATCACCAATGTTAAATTTATACGTTTTCTTCTTCTTCGGTGTCAATTTCAGTTTGTCTACATACATATACTTCCACACTTTCGTTATCTTTACGAATCTCTGCAGGAGCATACTTATCAGGAAGAGAACCATGAGGTCTATGGTTGTAATTGTACACCAGGTGTGGAAGGATGTCTACATAACGGCAAGTTTGATTATGTAGAAAATACCGATACATCATTCCCTTTAGAGTACGAATGACTCTTTCAGCAAAGTTGGCTTTGGTTTCATTCTTTGTGGTATAAGCATGAATTCCCTCCTTCTTCAAAAATGCTTTTACCCATCTGTTTTTAAATTTCGTTCCTTTATCAGACCTTAGAGTTCGCGGTCTTCGTCGTGTGTCATGAAAAGTCTTTTGGAAAGATTGTATGACGCTGGTATGTGATTTATTAGGTATTGGTTGTACCCATAAATATTTGGAAAACACATCAATGACAATGAGTAAAAAGCGTGTGTCATCATTATAGGGAGCTATGTTTCCAACAACAGCCAAATCAATATCCGACATGTCATCCATGCCACGTGTAATCATACGTTGTCTTTTAAACCTGAATTTTACAGGTTGTAGTAAACTGGATGCATCTTGATCCTGTAGCCATTTCTTCACTTGTGAATGTGTGACTGGTTGATCATGTTTTCTTAAGATGTGATAAAGTTTTTAAGGACCAGCAAATGCCCCAGGCTCTCCAGGTTTGAAGTAAATATGGTCAAGTGGTCTTTCCACGTCGACAAGTTCACACGAAATGATCAACACTTCTCAACAGAACACTTTTTATTTTATAACTCAACCAACGCAGTAACATAGTTTTTATATCTTAAGTTTTTTACAAATCAAGTATTTATACAATGGTGTGAATAACTGGAGGCCATTGGTCTTCAATGAACACTAACCAACTACTGCGTTCATCTAATGTAATAGTATCTACACCATATTTCGCACAACGTTGATTTGCATTCTCTAACACTTTATCTAAATGAATATAATATTTAGCTTCATTCCAATATGTATAGACACATGCAAAATGACAAGTATGTTCTTGACACTCTTCATGTTGACAAGCAGGACAAACTAAATATGCAAACTTTCTTACAGCTAATAACATTTCTTCACAATAGACTTTTTGCACAATATATTGTCTCAATGTAATGTCTGCCATTGTACAGTTTTGCTGCTCCGGCAATGGTATCACACAAGTTTGTCAAGTTTAGCACGTTTCCAGTTGTTGTTCACTTCACTTATCATGTAGTCGAACATACTTTTCCATGTTTCACATGTTCATATATGTGTTAAAAACACGTCTGCACACCACGGTGAGTAAATGAAAAGTCTCACCACTTTTATACCCCCTCACACAACATTTCTAACAACTTTCCCATGATATTCTGACCAGGATATGAAGGAGATGATACATGTTTCACACCAGATCCCCACCAATGATCGTACGTTGCTTATACTAAAGTCTTGTCTTTACATTCTTTTAACTTTTTGCGGAACAATACACACTGATTCAATTTGACATGTAAAACATCTTCCATTTTACTTCTCTTCACTGTATGCCACAAAGGACATGGCTTTATCACTTTAGCAATACGTTTTGCTTCATATCCATTTCTACATGAAGTAATGGCTGAAGCGATATCTTGACGGCGATGGAAAACTGCTTTCTCATAATGATACAAAGCTTCACTTGAGTTGAACACATGTCCATACTTTTCAAGTCGTGTTGGAAACATGTTTGAAAGAACGTTCTTGTGACTGCTAAATAATACAAGATTCTCCATGACTTTGCTTCTTTTGTTTATTCTGACAAAAGATATATTATTATGTTCTTTCTTTGTTTACTTTGAAACCATTCACATAAGATTACATTTGCTAGTAAGAAAAACATTGTTATGTCTTTGACTCTTTGAAACAACTCACTATGTTATCACAAAGATGTTAAAAGGTTTTATATCTTTAAAGTTGTTTAAAAAAGTTACCTGACAAATCTTCTCGGTTTCCTCTTCTTCGCAGCAATCTCTCAAATAATCAACCACGGTATAATATACTTCCACATCAGTGCGAGCAGAATAGAACGCAGAATCAAAGTCAAAGTCAGGATCTTCTATTCCAATTTTATGACATTCTCCAAGAAATCTTGAATGCAGTTCAATCACATCAAGACTATGATGTACAACATCCCAAAGAGCGTCTAAGTGATAAAGTTGATAGTCTGGAGTGCCACAGCAAGCAAGTTTAGCAATTATCAAGTCAACATAAACCTTTTTAAAACATGCGTCCATCTTGTTTCAGTGTGTAACTTGTGGGCTTCTACTTTGCATCACAGACCTTAAGTACTCCACACTTGCTGCAGATGTTGTTTGGTTGACACATCTTGCAATTGTACTTGTGGCAGTGGCAATGATAATCCTCCATATATCCACAAGCACCGCAATAGTCACAGGTAAGTCCAAGTTGATTTTGCACGTTTATGTTCTCCAACTGAACTTCAGTCAGCCTTTTCTTGGATAGTTTTGACACCTTCATCCGACCATCCTTTTGAAGTTTGATAGGAGTTATGACATGACATTCCGTACATGGTAACAAGGCTGAGTTGATGTCTCCCATTCACCATCATTCATGTTGATGTGATGTGTGTATTCTTTCCCTTGAAGCCGTGATGTGCGCACAAAACTCACATAACGCATATCCAAGTGTGAAATGACTTCAAGCCACTTCGTTTGTGCTAAGTACAGTTTGAAGCCAATGTCACGTAAATTTTTCAAGCTCTGACATACAATCTTCCACAAAGATGGTGAATAAGCGCACCATCTCTCTCCACATGTGATGCGTAGAAATGGCCCATATTCTCCATGCTCCACAGTAATGGTTAAGTTCGCACTAATTTTAAAGCTGCTTGTCTTCTTCTCCATGGCTGCACAATGTACTGATGACTTTGAGTCCACTCCCTTTTATACCCAACTATCTGCTGAGTCATGAAACATCTTGTAAGATTTGAATTCACTTCAACTCGTCCATGGTTGAATCGAACAAGTTCTGATACATTCGTCGTCAATGAAATATTATCATCATAACGTAAAATGATTCTTGCAGCTACAACTAACATGGGCTCAAGTGCCCAAATTGTATTCGTCTTGATAAATACTGAATCAATGTCGTAAGTTGATAGTAAATGCAGTTCTTCACATTCATGCAGAAACGAGTGGATGAAACAATCTCTTGGAATGGCCTTTCCAATGCTGATGCAAATTTTTCACTTGTAAAATCCAATCCGATTCAAAAACAGGAAGCTTTGAAACACATAGTCAGCATAAGACATCATCCATGATCTCTACACATCGGTGAAGAAGTAATGATGACATTGTGAATGATAAAAGGTTTTACTGTTTTACTTCACTCCTTTTATACAGGTGTTTCATGTAGGTTTTCATGAGATGTTTGTAAAATCACAGAGTCATCTCATTGAAACCATCAAGAAAGGCTGTTGGTAAACCGTTTGTTAGAGATTGTGTCATGACAATCATTAAAAAGTCTCTCCGTTCGCGACTACCTACTATCCATTTAAAGACCATTGTGAAATGTCCTTTTTCATAGAGGTAAGGGGTCATATCATACACTTGAATACGTTCTTCAAGGTATTTAAAGCCTTGTAGTATGACCCTTGCACATTTGGAATCGCGATCCTCATCAGCACACTTTGGCGCCGGTAGACATAAAGTCTTATAAAGTTCCTCATGAAGACTTTTAAAAAGTTGAATGAAACGTTGAGTCATGGCTTTAGAGAGCTTTGGCTCTGACGCCGGAACATGCTCTATGTTTCTTTCTACCATGTAGATGAGTTGAATGAAGGTATTCACTTCTTCAGTTAGGTACATGTATGTGTGTTGGTTGAAAAAGCCTTCTTCACATAAACACCATAAAACGTTGCAATCGATGAGAGGAAGCACTGCTCGAAAGTTTCGTTTCAACAACGTAACATCTTCCTCAGTAACAGGAATAGTTTTGCTCAATTCAAATTTAGATTTGAGCTGCTTGTCTTCTTCGTCATCGCTTGACATGTCCACTTCTGAATCCTCATCGTCGTCATCACTCACTTCGTTTTCCTCAAGATGTTTCAGATGTGCTTTTAACTTTGCGCTCAGTTGTGAGTTGCTACCACTTACAAGTTTATTCGCAACCCAGAACGGATAGTCAGGTCCCTCAGGATCTGGCATTCCTTGCTGCACTGTAGAGACGTCTGATGAACCGCCTAACGCTTCCTCCTGAGGCATTGCTTGATACACTGCAGCGATATCTGACGGAACATCTAACACTTCCTCCAAGGTTTATTCAACGTTTGCCAGGAACGCATCCATCTCTTCCACCGATAATAATGTATCATCAAAAGTAACTGTTTCGAAGTCGAACAATTCATCAATGTCTGTGTTGATAGCTGGTGTGTTGTCCCTGATGTGTCTGGCGATGTGATTGCTAGGCCTCGAGACGCAGCACTTATATTCGATTTTATCGTGCTGATTCGGCTAAATTTTGCTATCCTAGGGGGGGGGGGGGGTTGCTCTCCTAGAGGGGGTTAGTACATAGTATGTCCTAGGAGGGGGGTCGGTACATAGTAGGTCCTGGGGGGAGTTCCTCATTTTTTAACCATAGGGTCTGGCCCGGCTGCCGCCTATGGGGGGGGGGGTCGGTACATAGTATGTCCTGGGGGGGTCGGTACATAGTATGTCCCAGGGGGGTCATCACCATGGCAACGCCAACTGTGACGTCATTTCCTGTGCTGGAACCGGCGTTTTCACACTACTATTAGAATATTTCTTAAGGAATATATGTTTTTAAGATTAAATAAATCTTTTTTTCAAGGCGAAGATTCGTGATGTTTGATTCCTTTTAAACTTCCATTTGATCAATGACTATGTCTTTTGTTTTCAATGAATCAAATTAAACAACAATGAAAACAAAGTCACACCTTGCAGGGCATTCTCAAAAAGAATGATCTGTGTACCGGGTCGTTATTTTTGAGAATGCTTTCCTCACAAAAGAGGTGCGACTTTGCTTGCCTCGTTCTTCAAAATAAGTCATCGGAGAAAACAAAAGAAGTGGACATTAAATATTTGGAACGTACCCCAAAGCTCAATGCAAATGATGGTTCACTGAAACAATAAGGCAATTCAATTAAATATCAAATAAATGAAAACAAACTTCGAACTCAAATTTATAAATTGAATAACTTTAAGTCCAAAAAGTTCAATCGGAAAAATAATTGAATCAGCCAATAAGAAGTCAACATGGCTAACTACGCTACACACGTGTTCATGGTCGCAGCCAATCAGAAGTGAGCATGACTAACTACGTTACACTAGGGTTCATGGCCCTGAACAATCCCAAGCGAAAACGAATATTCTGTCAAACATTACCTACATTTCGATGAAAATGATTTACCCATCAAGAGATGTTCAAATCAACCACACCTGGAACAGAACTTCGGTTTTTCTAAGTGAAGTGATGCACTGGGAAACGTATAAATCTTTCTAAATTGCTTAACATTTTCATGAATCAAAACTTTTAACGGATTAATGAGAATGGTAACGCAGCGCAATAAATTAAAATGAGGCTGTTATTCTTCAAAGCGATAGGGATGTTTGGCTCAAGAGGGCAAATATAGACCCTGCCAATAAATAAATAAATGAATAACTGGTTAATTACGAAACACTGCTCCTATAAAAGCGATTTATTTAAAAGAATATTACGGGAAAATAAAAGTAACTTGAAAGTTGACTTAATGTTGGCAGTTCGAAAAATTCGCTGATTTTTTTTAATCTAAAAAAACCTGAGATTAAATATATTCAAACCTTCCGAACGGAACTAACAAAAGAGGAAGGAAAGCGAGGGAGTTAAGAATCGGTGAGAAAATGTAATAAATAGACTTGGAGGGCAATAACGGGATTTCTAAATTTTAACGTTCAGACAAACTAATCAACCAGCTAGGATATCCCCCCTGGAAAACTCCCCCACCTCGAACACTCCCCCTGGAAAATTACCCCCGTAGGAATATTCATCCTGGAATACTCCACCACGCTGGAAACCATCAGAGGCACGACAAGGCGACGAATAACTCAATAAATATTGTCAAATGTAAACGAAAGTGAATAGGGTACCGATATCTGTAATGTAAACAAAAACAGCTGATCACATCTAATCACAGAATTCAAGTACAATATGCTCTCTTACTGAGAACTTATTTTCATATAATGTGTTCTTATAAGCATTCAGACCTGTTCTCACAATGCCCTCAATACCAGTTTCTCACACATCAGGTACCAAGTGCCCCCTTCCCCGTGGGAGCAACAAGATTTCTTTTTCTTCTGAACTTTGTACCGAAATGGATCACAGATTTTTTAGTCTGTTTATATTATTTATTTATTTATTTTGGAGGGAGATTAGACTGAACAGGGTTTTAAAAGAGCCGCCAGTTTTTTGTCTAAGGAGGGTGGGGGTGAATCTGCAATACCACCGGGCTGGACATGGATTCTTTCAAAGGCACACAATAACTATGTTCTTCGATGTAGTTCTGTGGCACGCATGCGCAATGTTTGAGGCATGTATGCCAAGCACTGAAGCAAACATTCGAACGCCCATCAAACGCCAATTTTAGGTTGCGACGAAAAATCGCAACATTAACTCTGGTTGTAGTTTGGTGAAGATTTGCCATAGATCAGCGTCTTACCAACATCTTTGACACAACATTGAACAGGCGTTGGCTAATCAACGTTGTTTAGACGTTGTTTTGGCTCCTAATAAAAAAAAAACATTTTTTCCGACGTTTAATAAAATTCTTAAATGGAACGTTGAATAGACGTCGAAAAATAGACGCTCGATAGAAGTTGACAACTTGACGTTGAAATGACGTCGGGCTCACAACCACAAAGTGAAAATGAAACGTATCCGTTGTTCTTTAGTGGATATACTAATTAAGAATATAAATGCAGGTACAAGTGATGTTTAGTAAAGACCTCACATGACTCACTTCCCCCCTCCCCCCCCCCCCCCATCCCCAATTTAAGTGCATACATTTTGTTTGAAAAAAAAAAGAACCAGGGACAATCTCCACAGCTTATCTGATACGAGGAATGTTCCATGTTTCAAGATAATTGAAATGCTGGAAAATGTAACTGTTTTGGAGTGACATTCTGTAAAAAGGTGTAATTTAGCTCTGATAGCTTTTGTCCATGACACAAGGTGCGTTCAAACTGCGCATTACTCACATACATAATTTGGTGAATAATGGACGATTTTTGTATTAATTCTGACACTTCGCGTTAGGGGCTGTCCACGCACGGTTTTCAAACTGGGCATTCCGCGCGTGTGGGTTGTTTTTAAAAAAGTAATGACACTCATGTTGACCAATTGTTCACGACTTCCCTTCCCCCCTCCCTACATTAACAAGTCGCCTCGCGTATAGCCGGCCCGTGCAAAGAGCCATATCGGCCCCATGTAAACTGCAGAGATATGGGGCATGTAAGGGTGCATAATGCAGTCAAATAATTACAATTCTCGCAGTCACAGAAAGGATTAACAAAGCGACAGGCGCGGAAAGGGGTGGCGTTGAAAAAATATTGATTGATTTATCCAAATTACCCACTTTGAAATGATTATATTATCTTTTGGTCTGGTGTTTAAAAGCTGGAGAGAAACAGTTCCGAAGGAGAGAGGAACTTGGTATCATATGTGTTACTATGCGTCTCCATAAAAAAAACTGAAAAGAGGGGTAATTTTGAGGTCAGACGCAGTCCACGCGGAGTGCCAGTTTAACCGGGAGAATGAGGGGGGGGGGGTAATTTCATTCCGCACTCAACGCCACCCCCTACCCCACCCCCAACCCGACCACCACCACCCCCTGCAAGAAGGGAGTTCTTTTGGAAATGCACTCCGCGTTTGGTAAAAACGTGCTTTTTTTAAAACTTAGCACTCCACGTTAGGGGGGCGTTTCAAAGTCATTGACGGGTATGGCGACGACCCCTCCCTCATCGCAGGACTAAAGACTCTCTCATCGCTTGCGATAAAGCGAAAGGGGAGAAAAGGGGTAATTTTGAGAGGTAATTTTTGTTATTTATTTTTGTTAGCTTGTTAGATTGAGATTGTCCTTCTAGGGTTTCTTTTGCTTGGTGTTGATATTTCAATAAATTATGAATTACAACATGTTAAGTTCTAAAATAAATATCAGTCTGTTACCTTTCCATTTTATATCCGTACCTTATGCGCTATATGTTAACAATTAAAACCGTTTTATCGTAAATTTTCTCCCGGGTTTTATTTAAACATGATGCAAAATATAAAAATAACCCTTAGATTTGTATAATATGTGCCTCACTTACATTTGTTATAAGATTTCTTGTATTATTGTGGAGCATGATTTTTTTTATTTAGGAAGATGAGCGTAGACAAGAAGCAAATTCAGTTCACGCTCCACGAGAACGACTTAACCCAAAAAAAAAATTGTAATAAACTAAGTTTATGAAAACATATTCGTGGAAATGCAAAATGCAATCCCACAGGTGTATGTTTGTCATATTACATCTGCAGAGCCTAAGGAAGTTTTTTTTTAGATTAAAAAAAAAAACAGTTTAACCGTTGTTATGCTGCAGCTGACCTCTGAAAGGATCTTTTCAGACTGAACCGCCGTAAAGGTTTGCTGTCGAACAGCAACGCAATTTAACAGAAATAACTTACTCCGCTGTGTTGTTGTCTAACAACCAACCTCTACGCCAGTTCGATCTGTTATAACAGCTTTGGGGATTCCACAGAAATAGTACTCCTAAAAAAGGGGGAACTACTTATTAAAATACCTATCCGCTTTGTGCTTTTACAAAACAGATAGATACCCATCAGAGGTCAGCTATTTCCTGACAACGACTCCGGCATCGCCATAATGTCATGTGATGCTAGATTCTTAAACTGACGTGAAATCGGGTAGAAAAAATATGATGGAAACCGAGTACATTTTATTATTGTTCCACATTAATAATCTCGTCTGAAAAAAACTGTGAAAGCTAAATAGCAATTCTTCAGCATTGCTATTTAAAAATATGTAGTGGCTGAAGTAGACACTAGGTAAGAATATCCATCTAAAACATTATGTAGAATGTACAGTCTTTGTACTTCATTATGCTAAAATACTATGTTGCCGATTAAACATTTGTTTCAGAAATATCTATTGGATTTAGAATATGTTCTAAAATTACCGAAATATTTTCCACTGACCTGGTGATTATTATCGCATTTGTGTAAAATACTGCCTGTTGTGTACAATATGTACTGAGAGTACTGAGCCCTCACTTTATGTGCGACTGGAGCGGCACTTCGCTTCTTCTAAAAAAAAACCGCTTAATTCAGAAACACCGCTTATTTTGAAATTTCGGATTTCCTTAAGCACCAAAAAAATTAACATTCTTGTACGCGAAAATTGATCCATCTATTTGTCACAATACTGATACAATATGACGTACCATTAATGTTTATGAAATTATTATGATCTACACACTGTGACTTTTCAACAACTGTGGGTTTTCGTTGAATGTGGAAGTCCATATGGCAAAAATCCGGGCATGGCAAAAACTTTAGGAAGGGGGAGGGATTCTTTCTTCTGCAGTTGCCTAAATTTCTTTGCGACGCCGATTTTTCGACGTCTGCATAAATCGTCGATTTCCCTGAATGTACTCAAATTTGCATCGAAGACGTTACTCAAGCGTCAGGAAAATGCGTTTTGGACAGCTAAAAGCAACGTCACAACTAAAGAGCGTTTTCATCCAGCGGATGTTAAAGACGTTGAGTAGACGTTGATCTATGGTCGCAATAAAGCACAACCAAATTTGAACCAGACTTAATCTTGCAAAAGTGTTTTTGTGAGCAAATTCAACGTCTACATACCCTTGCTTATCCAACGTCTATACAACGTTGTGTAAAAGACTTGGTCTGTGTTCGCCACCAATCATAACCAACTTTCAACTAGGTTTAAGCTTTCGTTTTGACCGAAATAACTGACGCAACCCAATCGACGTTTTATCAACGTCAGTATGTGGGATATATCATGTCAAATGCTGTGTTACGCACCAAATTTCTCAGAGACATACTGTAGAATGTCTAGCTGGTTCACTTCATTGTTTCTTTGTTTAGAAATGCATTTTATATGTAAAAATAGACATTGAAATTTTACCATTGAAGCCAACTTATATAAGACTGTAATAGTTAACAGTACGGTATATTACTTCTCCACCATCGACAATAACTGAGCAAATATTGCGTGTATGTGCAATATTGTATGTTGCCGTTAGGCTGAACATCAAATATCTCAGCGGGAAAGCTTATCTCGCATATTTCGGGGATGCTAACCCTACCAAATGCTATTAGGCTGCAACACTATATGAGTAAAAGTTAAAAGTTGTGAATATCTGGTTTGCCAGCTATCCCCCTTTGGCTTTCATTCTTATTTATTTATGTATTTATTATTGCAATTATTATTATTATTCGGGTGTGGCAAAATCTGGATGTGGCAAAAATTGGGGGAAAGTTGTTTTTACTTTAGTTGCCTAAATTTTTTTGCGTCGGTTGTCATTTGTGTCTCAGCGTCGATTTTCGACGTCTGCGCAACTCGTTGATTTTCCTTAATGTATTCAGCGTTGCATCAAAGACGTTAATTAAGCGTCTCAAAATTTGCGTATTTGCTTACGAAAAGCAACACCAAGTCTAGACAGGGTTTTTATCCAACGGATGTTAAAGACGTCACGTAATCGTTGACACATGGTTGCGATAAATAAAAAAGTTTTATTTAAAAAAGATTTAATTGCGCGAAAATGTTTTTGCCAGCAAAATCAGAGTCTACATATTATCGCTTTTCCAACGTCTGTTAAACATTGTATTTAAGATATTGATCAATGATCGCTACTAATGAAAACCAAATTACAACAAAATTTAATGTTGCGATTTGGTAAGGTCACTGAGGCAACCTCAAATTGACGTTTTATCGACTTCAGAATATTTATATACTATGATATAGCATAGAACTGGCAATTTAACATCACTTTTAGCAAAAATATTTAAACAATTCTGAACGTTTAAATATTCAGATTTTTGTGGTCCCAAGTGTAATTTTCGCTACTTGCCAGAGAAAACTATGTAATTGTAATCGATCTATCTTCAGAGACTGTTGATGGTACAGAAGTTTGAACTGGGTTGACCCCAGCTTCATAAGTAAACGTTTGTCTCGACATTTAGAACGTGTTAGCATTACTGGAACCTGAAATTAACAATTAAATGAAGCACTTAAAGCTATAGGATACTAAATTGCCATAGAATATCATAATGTATGACAAATTTTCCACGAAGTCTGCTTAATTGTCTTATAGTGTGCCACAAAGGCGGATCTTAAATTTAATTACCACCTCCGAACTATATTGAATTCTGTAGTTTGCCAGCAAACATTTTTCGAGTTTCAGGCGAGAACGAGAGGTGTTTGTTACTGAGATATAGACGACTTTATGTCGTCTATTTCTGCTCTAGAATGACATGTCTGAAACACAGCTATTTCCTGGTTGATTTAGCAACCAGTTTGTGATCAGTTCTAGAAAAGTTTCCCTGTAAACATTTCTGGTTTAAACGCTTTAAAATCGTTTTTTTTTTTTTGTGAAACTTAAAAAAACCTTCACAAAAAATATTATTATAACACATCAATTTAACCTTTTTCGAATTGACAATTTTTCATTACTTACTCGTAGTTACCTGGGATCTATCCGGGAACCTGTCGCACGCAATGCGTGTACCTTACCCCTACACCACGTTACGGTTAACGGTAATATTCGGCCATAAAACATTTCCATTTGGTCCCAAAAGTTTTTTGCATTACGAATTTATTGTTGGCATCTTAAATTGATTTATATAACACTTACAATTACATTTATTACACAGAATATGATTTCAGTATCCTAAAATCATAACAAATATTTAAAATCAAATGTATAACTTTTTAAATTTAATTTAGAATTTAATATTAAATAATTATTAATATCTAAATTTGCTATCTAGTATTTAAAAACAAAAGAAAAAACGGAAATGACGCCCCAATACAGGGAGTACATATGGTTTCCAACAACCCTCCAATACAGGGCATTCAATAATATTGATTTTCATAATGTTCTAATAATTTTCACAATGCCCTAATACAATTCACAAAAAAACTCGTCTAGAACTAGTCTATTTTGTAAAGACGAGATTTGGACCAGTTTCATTACAAGCAATTAATGACAACCTCGTCTATAAGTTAGAGTCTTTTTAAAAGACTAGTTTTAGACCAGTTTCAACACAAAAACGGTTCTGAAACTGATCAAAGCGAGATTTAGAGAGGTAACAGATGAGATATAGAAAAAAAATGTTTGCTGGGTTAGATCTGAATCCAAGATGCATTTATGTTATGAAATTTATAAAAGTGTTTTTTATGATTATTAAAGCAGACTAGATAGGACATGTTCTATGAAAAACATAATGAATTCCAGGTCTAAGAATATTGAACTGTTCAAATATATCCTTTATGTCTAGCAGGAATGTGGTTAAAGATCAGATTTAATGTAGAACATTCTGTTGTTACATTCATTAACACTTGGCAAGTCAATGACTTGCATGTTGAAGTTATGCGGGCGATTTTTCGTACCTTTCTTTCTGCCAGTAGTCCGTCATTTACACTTGGAACGAAGACCCAAGGAGTTTATGCATTAGCAGCTATTACGAAAGTTTCTCGCCTTACCCTTTTTTTCTTCGTGTTTTTGTATTGTGTGTTTTTTTTTCTCGCCACCTCTTGCTTTCTACACATCTCCGAAGCGATTAAGGCTAGGAATATGAAACTTGGTACACATAGTGTGGTCTATGGGTTCTTAATTCACGAAAAAATGTGAACCTGTGACGTCACCATCAGCGTCTAATGACGTCAGGAAAGCTTCAAAGTGAAATATCTTGCTTGAAAACGGTGGCAGCTGCAGCTTTGGAGCAAATGCGTCCTGAGTTTACTTTTTTTGCAAAGAGCATATTGGTGGCCTTATTTTTAACCTGTGATGCCACGATGACGTCATTTTTCATTTCCGAACGTTTTAAATCCGGGATTTCAACGTGATGTGCACAGAAGGCTTCAAAGAATAAAAATCTTAATTAGAATATAATTGTAAAAGCCCTAGCCACCTAAAACACTGACCCAACCTCCCAATCCACTTTGCAATGCCACCAGAAAGCTCTTGTATCACGCTAAATCAACAGTACAGCTATACCAGACTTAAATATCCCGCATAGCTTTTGCTTCTTTGACACTATAACAGAGTGATCGATACTGCACTAACAATGCGTTGTTTTTAAATGCACTGGGTTAGCCAAACAAATGTATGGCGATTTAAGCTATAGGTGTCTCTGTTGAAAGTTTTTGAGCGAGAGTGGAATCTAGTTACATTTCTTCACAAAAGGGAAACATATTTTGCGGGTTGTATATTGCATATTGGACAACGCATGACGTCATTGGACGTCAATTCGTGACAATTGCGTCATTACTGTGACTGCAGAACGAAACGTCGGATTAGCTTCAAATTTGGTAGCATAATGTTTTAGATGGTTCAGGCGGTTTGTTCTGTAACTGGTGTATGTAGAGCAGCGTAGGATGTTAAATATGCGTCATTACGTGTTGTGGACACTAAGTTTTCTTAACAAGACGAGAACGACTGGTCGGATCAGCTTCAAATTTAGCGGGATTATGTCTTGATTGGGTCTGCTGGTTGCCTTTGTGATCCCTCGTGTAAAGGAGGGATATAGTTATGAACTTGTCCGACTTTCTGCAGGCGAGCCCCGGCTATATCTCCAAAACCATTGCATTGAAATTTCACACGAAAAATAGAGCACACAATAAATGGTGCAATGTCATTTTTTTCGTATTTATAAAAAAATTTATAAATGGATTATTTTTCAATTATTTTTCATGCAGCTGGTATGGTGGCATTACTTTTAACAAAGTTTTAAGTGGAATACTATACTTTAAGCCTTTATTATAGTAATTTAGCATTTCCAAGTGTAAAATTTGCTATTGATGAGCAAAATCGGACTGGTTTTTTCTATGCTTCTCCTCTGGCAATATTAGCTATGAAAAACTTTGCATGTGCCTAGTTGGGCATCTTGTGTTTTGTTAAAGGTCAAAGATTTAACACAGAACTATCGTAATATTCATTAACACCTGGCAACGACTTGAATGACTATATAAAGTTTTTCATTTTCGTTTGAAGCGATCACGGGGTATGCTTTTTGTCAAATGGCACTTCTAAGTAAAAGAAAGTAGAATTTTTCCTGGTTGTAATTCGTTGAGACAACCCTCTAAACTCTGCATCTGATCGGCAAAATTTCGGCACCCTAGATTCTCTACAGTGAACACGCACTCCAGACATCTTCTCCGCATTTGGCCATACGGCCATATGTAACACTTTGTATTCATTGACCAAGTGCCCACCCTCGAGAGAGTCGCTGCTATATATAAAATATACCTTTCCCTTTTAATCATCAAATGTAGCATGCAGCTTAGGAAGCAGTAACAGCAAGTTCATTGACCAAACAATCTGCGACTTAATTTGGTTTTGAGTAAAGTTAACAATGATTTGTTATACGCCAACATAAAAAATTACCAAAGATGGATGAGGAGCAGGTCAAAGCAGCCTTCGAAGAGCTTAAAAAATGAAAGGTTCCTTATAGTTAAGACTGTAGAAGCTCTCATAAAGAAGGAGTTTTGCCACTTCGATAGCCTCACTTTAGAACCATAAAGCTAACATTAACCCAGTTGCGCGTTCTTCAAGCAGCAGTAAAGTGAAAGGCAACAACGGCAGTGATCGGAGCTAAACTACCGCAGGGAGCAGTGACCAGCTGCAACCCGGCGCACAGCCAAACTTCCCGGTGACGTTAGGGCAGTTGTTGCGTATCCGCCAATGGAAACATTTCTGCAGTCGCTGGATGAGAAGCCGAACCAGGGAGAATACTCCTTACTGACAGAAAAAGCGCCATAAAACAATAAACCTCTCTTCGTTCAGGACTTCTGCTGCTTGTTCCTTAGGCCTCGGAGTGAGCACACAGTGGCGAATGTACTGGGCTTCGCAGCGTGCTTTCGGGGGGAGCAGCTGCACAACCCAACAAGCTTAGACGCGTCAACAGGACACCCTGGCCAAGACATGTGCCGCAATTACAACAATCACAAGAGATGTCACCTAGAACCGCAGCAGATTCGCCCTGGCTTGCAATATTGGCTTGGACAAGTACCTGGAATACCTCCACCACCAGTAAAAGCTTGCCACTTCTAGCCCAATTTCGGGCAAAATTCGATCAGGACTAAGAATTCATTTTAGACGGGCGTTCAAACAAAACAAAAAAACAATTTTAACATTGAAATCGTAAACACGGACCATATTAAATTCTGTTTTGCAGCTAATGGCCGCGCTTTCGGGGAAAAAACGATCATGACTAAGAATTCATTTTAGACAGGCATTCAAACTATTTTAACATTGTAAACGTAAACACGGACTATATTCAATTGTGTGAGGCAGCTAATGGCCGCGCTGCAGAGATCAAATTTAGGTATAAATAGGAGAAAAAATAAGGCAGCACTGTGGTTAGGCCGCTACAGAATTATGCAGCAGAATCCAACCATCGTGTCTCCGATCTCTGCCGTTCCAAAAAACGAGGGCGGCATACAATGAATCCACGATTGCTCACAGCCTGAGGGCGAATCACTCAACTTTCGCTTCACCCGACGAACACATATTTACAGCCGTCGATGCAACAGTAGCCTTCACAGGACAGGGATCCTTTATTTGTAAGCTCAGCCTAAAATCCGCTTATCGCCTCAGTCTTTTCTCGCAACAATTTACTGGTCTGAAGTCGAAGCTCGACGGCTATTCACACTATACATATATGATCGACACGCGCCATTTAGCAACATCAAATTCTTTCGACGGTTAAATTTCTGCCCACTTCCATCCCATCCCTGCCTGTAATCTGTACATCAGCGTATTTTTGCAACCTCCCCCTCCCCCGGCACACACACTGGGATCGTATTTTTTGCAATGTATAAGTTGCAACCTTGTCTACCCTCTTCTCCATTATCCTCCATTGTCGCATTGATGTTGTACGAGTTATGTTGGTGTTGTGTTTATGTTGCACTCTCGCCCGACTACGAGTTATATTAGTATGTTTATGTTGCACTCTCACCCCGTCCTAATCTTACCATATCTGATATGTAAGTTACATCTTTTCCAGCCCCTTACCGGTCTCTCTCGTTTGTTTAGCCAAAACTGCTTCTCCTCAAAAGATACCAGCCCTGGGACCACCAAATTTTGCACATATGTAGCACTGGATGTGAAGTTGTGCGCATTGTCTTTTGTTTTTGCCTTTGCTCTCTCATGATCCAAATACGAATTAAATCAGTGATTTTTAAATATACAGTGCATGAATAATGCTGCAGCTACACTATGCATTCATGATATGAATTATATGTCTACGGCAGTTGTGATGAGTATACTGAAATACATGTGTTTGTTTATGATAACGAGGCGTGGGTGCAAAATTTAACTGGGTAACGGTTAGCTCAGTTGGTTAGAGCGTTGTTCGGGTAAATCTAAACTAAGCTAATGCAGTGGATTAGATCACCTATCACGAAATTCAAAATTAACAGCCATTGAGACCCCCGGCAATCCGTTAAAAATCTAACTTGGTTAAATGTAATCAATGTGTATTTAAATAGTCAACGGTTCGCATATAATTCGTGTATTTACATTTGAATAAAGTGGAAATTCTCAGGGCATAAAATGTTATAAGGTTTTAGTTGAAAATTAAATTAAATCTAGTGCACTTGGTGCCAGGCTAAGGACTGAAGGCTGTGCGGAGGTATAGAGATGTTTTAGAAGATTAAGAGAAAAGCCATGCTCTTTCCCCTGCAAATTTTCGAAATGTCAAAAACTATTTCTTCAAACTTAATATGTCCGTCAAGAAAAATAAAAATCAGTCAAAATCCCGCTTAAAGTTCTAAAACGGCTACTTGAAGTGATTTATTTAATAATTTTATTTTAGCCAAGTGTTTAATAGTTTATGTTGTAAAATATGTCCTTGATTTAAAATTAGCATAGAAACTCTTGAATATGAATACACATAAATGGCTGAGTAGACGGCAGCGCTAACAAAGGTGCACTTATCAGTGAGGAATTTGCTTTACGAACTTTTTACATTATGGGACACATAAGGAAGTTAAAATCTACCCAGACAGGTTATAAGTAGCCTTTATACAACATGTACATCATTAAAATAAGATTGCTCTTATATAAAAAAACATATGTCTGAACAAATAGTGTCTCGATATCGGCAAAATGGAGCTTAAGATGTCATATCATTGCTGGCTTGTTATGTCATCAGCTTGGCCGTGAGTTTGTCAAGTGTCATACTACTGTTTTTTCTACCACTTGTCCTACTTTTAAGACCATAGTCAGTTTATGTTAACAACCCTCAAGTAAGAAAAATTCTATTACGGGATCCGTTTTCATATTCATGAGGTTGTGTTTATATTCAGGAACACTTAAATAGCCTTAACCGTTACTTCGATTAACTTCTGCAGTATTTGCACAAAATCATACATCGGTGTTAAAATTTCCAGTTTACTTTAGTGTAATTTCCCCACATTTATTTAATTTTAATTTAATTTTCAAATGATATGACAATACACAACCTGAATAATAATATATTATTATAACTACTTACTGAATTTACTAATCTGCAGTTTTATAACGCCAAACGAAATAATTAAGTTTTTGAGGTAAAGTGTGCAAGTTTGCTTTATTTGCTTCCACTGTTCGTTTTATGATAACCTGCAATAATGTCGCTTAAGTAACTGCGAATACAACGTAAGTTCAGAAAAACGCGCATTGTGCATATATAACACATATTCCCCGGAATCCCGGGATCGGACCACCTCGAAAACCGTATGACTCACCACTATAACTGAGGTTCTTCCTTTAGTTTCTCACCCAATTCCGCAATTTCTTTTGTCTTGTCCGTGAAAACAAAAGGCAAGATGCACAACTTCAGATCAAGTGCTACATATGTGCAAAATCTGATGGCTCTAGGGCCAGTATCGTCGGAGTATTAAAGACCATTTAAGAGAAAAAACACTTGAACTGTTCTACTTTAATGCACTCTTTGCAGATCTTCGACTTGCCAAGTGTTAATTGGGGGAAAATTGGGTACAAGAAAATTTTCAACGAGTTTTTAAAATGGAAAGCGGAATATCTCAGTGCGCAACGAGTAACCTCCAAGCCAGTTTCCTTTTTAATGAGGTTTTAGCAGATTGTGATCAAGCATTGGTAGTATTCATTTTTTCTATTTATTATAAAACTGATTGAAATAAAGGACATAAAAATGAAAATGTGTCTAATCGACTTTCATATGGAAATATTGTTATAGATAATCATCCAATCATCAACTATGTAAATAAGTGAACCCCAGAAATTGGACCAACACGGAAATATGACCACAGCCCCAATGCTGGTGCGAATTCGAGGGATGTAATGTTCAACCTATACAAACAGGATACATTCATATTAATAGGGTTATTAAACATATTCACCATCTTCGATTTAATTACTGCTTCTTCATCCACAATTAAAAACGAAACTTTATGTTTCATTTGTGCTTACTATACAATTCTTGTATCACTGTGCATGGATCTTGTTTCTTGCATGGGTATCTGTGGCTCGCACACATTTTTGTAATTGTGGGAATCTTTGAAACGTTACTTCTATGTCTGTGATTAACAAAGGCAAATATTTTGCAATTTAGAATCATTTAATAAGTAGTTTTTTTTGTTTAAAATTGACTTGTTATGTCTCTACAATTACTGATTTCATTATTTCATCGAAATCGAAATGATTCTGTAGACATTTTGTTTAGTGTTGCTAGAATAGCAAGCTGTGTCATTGCCAGATAAAATACTGATCATAGCCATTTTCCAAATACCAGTACAGTACAGCTTCAAACATATTGCAAAAGAACCGAATTTCTAAACAAACTGTATGTTTGCTGTCTTTTGCGGTAGTACTGCAATTATCACATCAATATACCGAATTCGAATTGATCTAATTAGTATCATTCCGAGAACAACCGGCAGTGGTGAATTGGTATGCCGCAGCGTTGTTATGCCGAATTCGAATCAATTTGGAACCCTTCCACAAAAGGACCGACAGACCGCTATTGAATCGGCATACTGCAGTTCCGGTATACCGAATTCGAATGGATTTGGAACCATACTGCACAGCGACCGGCAGTATTAAATCCGAATACCGGTGGTATAGTACACCCGATATGACAAATTTAGATACTAACTGCAAAATATAAGTATCCAGTAACAACGAGTGATGTACCGAAACTAATTTACACCCCAAGAAGATTTTTTATGTAATTTCAAAGTATTATTTTTGCCACCACAGTAATTTTTTTAACAGAACTGATTCATGGTATGATTCCATTGCTCATCTGCAAGTAAATTTAAACTCAAACGGATGTGTAACCTTAAAAACTTATTTGTTATACTTTCTTTTTCTAAAAATATAAAAATATATCCATCTTGGATTAATGAAAAAAATCAAATTTTGACTATTTTCAAGCCCAACGTCCCGGCTTCCGGCCTCACATTCCCTCCTTAATTCTGCTTAATTGTTGAGCTTCACCAAAATCTCAAAATTAAGGAGCAACACCTTAACATCTACGTTCCGGGGTGAGAAAGCAACGAATACAAGGCTTAAGTAACTCACGGAGTGTAATTTGATTTGATGCTGAATATTTTTGAGGTTGATTGACATCTTTTCTGTATCCAAATATCAATAACTTAAAATAACTAGGCTGGCTGTATTTAAGATAGTTTGCTTCTGCCTCAGCTTGTTTGAGCAAACTATTATCCAGCGAGGAGTGCATTATAAACCGCCATCGGTGGCCTGAATTCTTGCGTCTTCTCTGGTCGACTTCAAAACAAACCACAGGAGTACTGCAAAAAGCTGCGGTATTGTTGCGGTTCCTTTCCAGTCACTTTATTCCTTTAATACTCTATTTTCAGTATATCTTTTTGACCACATCTTGCTACTGGAATCCAATACAAACAAATGATAGCAAGGTGTGAGTTTCATTGTATTTGGGGAGGGGGGAGCAATATTCCTCTAGCGTAGGGACATACAAAAGAGTTTGAGGTTGATAGCAAAGGTTTTAAAAGCACTGCTTTGTAATTTGAGGAAATCGTCAGGACATAATGCTACGCACCACAGAAGCTGACCAAATATCTTTTTGCTAGCATTTTTATGTTGCTATTTGAGCGTAGTGAAGCCTTGTTTCTGAATAAGCGATGTGTGTTGCTTTTACTGCTTGAACATTAACTATGTATGTAATGATGAATTAACAGTGATGATTGATTCATTTATGAATTGATTAATTACGTGATAAATTAATTAATCTATTGATTATAACACTTTGCTTATTTGGATATAAAGCGTAATTGTGAACGGCGACCATCTCACAAGGCGAAATATTGAAAAGTATCCAAAAAATGATATTCTGGAATCATTTGAGCCCTTCGAGTAGAATTTTAAAAGCCTTTCAGCCTGATTTTGTTTGCTTTTCCTTCCCAGACAATGTTTTTCATATTCCGAAATCTTTCTAAGCAATTTTGCCAGTTCGAAACCTTTATTAAAACATGAATTTGCTACTTACTATTTGAAACGATACCCCACCCACCCCCTCTCCCGCCCAATCATGAATAGTGCGTAACTGAAGCTGCTAATTTTTATAATGTTGAAGTTATTTAAAATGACCAACTAGGATATTACATCCACGCGTCGCTCTATAAAACTAACATGAGCATTTCACTGTGATCAGGGCTTTTGACTTATATAAATAAAGCACACATCATTTATGTAATGTAGAGTTTGATTGTTGACTGAATCGAGTGGTTCATGTCAATGCTGCTGCAGCGCTTAAACGTTGCTTTTCTTGATAAAATCACTGTTTTTGATTTGCGTTTTGATCATAAAAATGAAAACAAATGGCAAACAACTATAGATCAAGTACTACATGTGTACAAAATTTGGTAGTGCTAGGGCCAGTATGATCGGAGGAGCACGTCAATGTACTCTCTGTTACTTAATTTCATATCAAATCTCATTGTAATCTATTCCTCGCGCTTTAAATAATTTTGTCTTTCTGTCCTATATTTCGCTGCATCTTCCTCCTTATTCTACCCTTAAAGCATACTTTATCGGATTCGAAGTCAGTTCTTAAATTCCATTTAGCATGGAGTTAGTAAATACTTGAAAAAAATTGTTGCTCCTTGTAAAAATAAGTGTGTTCGCATTGAATACAATGACTGGACCGTATGTCATCAGAATCAACTTGAGAGAGAGAGAGAGAGAGAGAGAGAGAGAGAGAGAGAGAGCGAGAGGGAGAGAGAGCGAGAGAGAGAGAGACACAGAGAGAAAATTTGGTGCTTTCTAGTATGATAGCATGATAAAATCTTCTGAAACATCACATCAAGGTCCACGAAATTTCCCAAAATTAAAAAAAGAACTCTGTGTCTCGTCTACTGAGAGCTTCAGTGCCCGCTTTTCGCAGTGCAGCAATGACCGCAGAGACACCCAAAAAGAGGAAAATAACAGCCAAGTAGGAGTCATTAGACTCCTGTGTGAAACCAGAATCTGGACGCATCGACAGCACATTGGAATGGAGTTAAATGACCGAAGACGTGCAAATCAATTGCAATAACAACAAAAGGACAGATCTCCACAGAAAATGCATAATTCCGGCTTAACCCTCTAATGGACGTATACAGACGCATTGTTTTTGTCATCCAGATCTATCGCTTTGATGTTGCTGGGGGGATGATTTGGGGAATCAAACGATTCTGATGGCACTTACAACTGCTGTTTCTCGATAAAAAATGTGCTTTTTGGCATGCAAACGGCTCACACCTACGTTACTGAGTAAAAGTGTGCAACGATAAAATTTTGTTAACAGTAAAAATTAATCTCTGCTATATGTTAGTGGGAGTTTTGTTGAATGGTGTTCAACAGGATTTAGAAAGTTGGCCGATTAAGTTTTTTTTATCTGCTTTTCCTGTATCCATAAGAGTAGTCTTCAGAACTATTGTTTTAGAGCGAGCTTATAGTCAAAAAAGAATAAGATGAACCATTAAGAATGTTCTGTTATTGAATAGGCGTACAGCAATCACATTTACTTGAATCGGAAACCAGGAATAAGGTTATCCTGCAAAGAATTGCAAGAAAATGTAAACTTCGTAACAAATAATGGTCTTGTTAGTGGCATTGGCTCTTTCTACTATAGGGAACGTGTAGTAGATTCTATTTCTATCAGACTGAATGCTTAAAAGTAATGCTCATGCCGGAATTTTACCTGGATAATGAGACAATGGGATTATTTTGTAGTTAAGAACGCCGTAGATGACAAGAAATGATCAAGCTTTTGCAAACTTGTTATTTTGTACAAAATAGGTCATTACCTTGCAAACATAACCTCTCTATTTTGATGCACACCCAGCTCAAGAGCAAAACCAGTACTTTTGAAAAACTGATTCGGTCTTCTTAACTCGTTGTCCGGTATTATCAGGGATCTATGTGTAATCAACACAAATGCATCAATTAAAAAAACTTCTGGTCAAAAGAGATTGCAGGTATATAGTTTCTCATCTGCCTGCTATTGCGCCAGTTTTTTCGGTTTGGTGAGTAAATTATCAGGCCTAACCATCATTATGGAATTATTTTGCGTAAGCATTTATCGTTTTGAATCTGAGAGTTTCGCTACTGTGATTATGACGAATTCATTATGCTTGCATGCTTTGCCTGCAAACTACCTTCCAGCATAAAGTGATGAACAATATGGTAAATAATAGGAAAAAACTAAATAAATCAGAGGATTGTGTTGAGATAAATGTTTATATTGCAACGAAACTGATGATAAAACCGCATGTTCACTTTTCAAGAGAGTTTTTTTAAGACCGACGACCAGCTCAAAATTGTATGTACACGCTGTTAAAATTTTTGTTATGGGCAACCATGTTTAAAAATACAAAATTAACTAGAGCTTTCTTTGAATATAAAAGCTCTGTTCATAGTGCGGACTTGCTAAAAAAATTCAAGTCGAGCGCCATGCAGGAAGCAAAGCTTATTCTCCAATGTTTTTTTCATCGTTGGCTCCACTAATCCTAGTGGCCTAAATCCGTGTCTTTTCAAACTGTAGACTAACTTAGGACTAGTTTACGCACTGTACATCAGACCATGACGTTACTCTTCAGCGTTACGCTTTCACGATATGACAAATTTTAAGCTAAACAAATCCGGTGAGTGTCCCTACTGCGGTTTTACTCAAGATTGACTGAACCGGGCAGGATTAGTTAATCACGACTGAGTGCTTTTCATGTAGTGGATTTCCTCAGAATCAGTTTAGCAAATCCACAGTATGAAAAGAGCAGCAATTTGATCAAAAGAGAGTTAGGAATGACAAGTTAAAACAAATGGAGAGATTTTGTTTATCTTTAAATGAGAATATCTCGATATACTCTAGTTATTTTAAATGCTCTTATCTGTGGAGTAGCTTAATATTTGGTTAACTTTGCTTAACTAAACAATGCTAATCAAGGCAATGTTCTTTTTATACTGTGGCCTAAACTGAAACGTCTGTTGCCCCGCGGTTCGGGTTGCGATGGCGTGGCCTACATGTCTTTTGGAGAATTAACAAGTTGAATGTTCGATTTGAATTATTTTAGAATAGTCGTGTTGCATTTATGACGGATTTATTTTGACGTCTGTTTTGTCATTGTTCTGAAAACCATGGCGATGCTAACATCCTCGCTAAAATCAAGTCTAATGTTGGACTTACACGATTTCAGAATGCCGAGCTCAAGGAACAGATCGCACAAACCGCTTCCGAACAGCTGGCATCGATCTTCGATGGCCGTCGTGTTCCGTCTGCTTCAGCGAGTGAAGGCACCGAGATGCCGGAAACTTCGGATCAGATGGATCTGTCCGAGAGTTGTCCGACACCGGAAGCCAACACATCAACGGATGGGATTCTAGACCTATTCGGCGATGATTCCTCCCAAGGTACTTTACCCACCAGCGTGGCAAGGACCGCGGCATTCGATCTCCCCATAGGAGCAAACCTTTTGGAAAGTACAAAAACTAAAATTAAAACGCGTAACTACGTCGAACTTCTTTTCCTGTTGGTCCCGGAGTTCGAGCAGCCTAGGGCAGGAATTCCTGCCCACGGCAATGGCCCACCCCCCCCCCCCCCATGAAAAAAGGCGGATCTCCAATATCGAGCAATGGACCGATGCAATGCTTATCTATGCAGCTGCGTATCTCGAAGTTAACCCAATGGAAACGCAGGCACTACTAACATACATGGCCTTTGTCAGGAACATAGCACAAAAAACCGAGAACAACAGTTGGCGGATCTACGACGAAACCTTCCGATTCGCCCGTGTATGTACCCCTCTGCAGTGGGACAATCCCCTCATTAATCAATATATAGGAGCTATGTTTAGTTCCTTTCGAGGACCCTTTCCAGCATCTCGCGCGACTTCTCCCGGCGCCAACAAACAACACAATATTCCCCGTGGAATCTACTATGGCTGTAACACCGGTGTTTGTCGAATGCCCAACTGCCGATATAACCACGCGTGCCCATATTGCAATGGAAGCCACCCGCAATGATCCTGTCCAAAACAACAGCGACCGCAAAGCAACCCTCAAAGAGACACACAAGTGAACTGTACGACATAAATGTAGAATTACTGGGCCAATTTTTACAAGGATACGATGAAGTTCGAATACGGTTTTTGATGTTAGGCTTAATCCACGGTTTTGTCCTCCACTGCAAAGACGTAGTGATCCGACCCGACACGCCCAATCATAAATAGGCCGTAAGTAACCCCGACCAGGTCAATGACAAACTAAACAAAGAGACACGCCTACGGCGCATTGCGGGGTCTTTTAACACACCTCCATTTCAAAACTTTCATGTTTCTCCAATAGGTCTAATTCCAAAAAAGAGCCCTATGAATTTCGGTTAATTCACGATCTAAGTTTTCCCAAAGGTAAAAACAGTGTCAATGAACGCATTCCAAAACAGTCATGCGCCGTTTCCTATCAGAAGCTGGAAAAGGCATTGGCTTTGGTAGTCGCCAACAAATCCCAAAACAAACAATTTTGGGATGTCTCATCACAAAAGCCGATATCAAAAATGGTTTCCGAATTCTGCCCGCGCATCCGAAAGATTACCATTTGTTTCGGTTAAAATGAGAAGGGAAATATTATTATGACAAGCGCGTTACCATGGGTGCCTCCTCGTCCTGCTTAAATTTTGAAGCCCTTAGCAAGGCTTTGGAATGGATTTTCAAAGAACGTCTCAGCGTGGTTTAGACTTCCCATATTTTGGAGATTTTATGTTTTTTTCGCCGGCCGAATCAACAGCTTGCTTAGCTGCCCTAAACACGTTTCTCCACCTGTGCCAAAAACTGAATATTCCAATCAATTCGGAGAAGACTGTCCTGCCGTCGACGAGGGTGACTCTTCACGGCGTCGAGGTCGACACGCAAGCCATGATCACTCGCCTTCCTGCGGAAAAGCTGGCAAAGAACCAATCTCTTATTACTCAGGTTGCGAGTAAGAAAAAGGTTCGGCTCCACGAAATGCAGGAAGTGCTCGGATTTCTGAACTTTTGCTGCCTGATGATCAGACCTGGACGTGCCTTTTTGCACCGCCTCTACCGAACCATAGCGGGGATTATTGCAAAACAAGTAATAAAAAATTCCTCGAGTGTCGAGTCACAAAAAATGTATAAAAAGAACTTGGGAAAATTTATTAGTTTTATGCATTTGTATTTTCCGGGCGTTCAGATCCTGCCGTTAAAGCCAAAATACGTGTTGTTGTTTATAGCGTCCCTGCATTGTCAGAAGTACTCCTCAAGCTCGATTTACTCAAATGTTTCATCTATTAATTTTTTGCAGAAAATGGCGGGCGGGCAGGACCTCTATTTAAATTTGCTGTAAGTAAGGCCTTTAAGAGGCATTGCTAGAATTGCGTCGTCCACTGACAGCAGACTTCCGGTCACACTGTCAGTCCTGACACAGCTCTGTAATGCCATTTTACAATTATTTGGGGATAGCTATATGTCACATTTGATGCGAGCTATGTTTATGCTGGCCTTTGCTACCTTTTTGAGAACTGGCGAAATGACGGCTTCAGGATCCACCCACAACCCCGCCTTTTTGCAACTCTCAAGCGTGACTTTCCACCCAAATCGCAACTCCGCGACCGTTAAATTTGTAGCGCATAAGCATAAGCTTCACTAGTCTAAACACCCTTTCCGTCTCCAAATTACAGAGTTAGCCAAACTTCCGGTAATCTCGGTCGTAATCGTTATATTAAATCCAGGGGGTGAGCCCCGGGACCCCTATTTCTTTTCAAACAGAAACCGGTTTCTCGGGCCTTCTTTGTCAAAGTGCTCCGTCAATGTTTGGCTTTTAGCAACCTCTCCCATCTTTCGTATAACACCCATAGCTTTAGAATCGGGGCTGCGACCAACGCCATAGCCAAAGGGTGGAGCGTAGAGCAAGTTAAAGTAGCGGAGCGATGGCACTGGACAACAGCGTTCCAAAAATATGTCAGAGTACAAAGCGTACGCACTTAGTTTCCAGAGAAACATTAAAAGTGACCCCATCCACTTTACGTTTGTTTTCTCACCCACCCCATCCCCTCCCGTTACAAATTTTGTAAAGATCTGACGTCGTATATAGCCTTTGTATTGTACGTGTAAATATGGTAGGGGTCGTGTTGTAGGATCAGCCGCACCCTTTTTTATTGTATATGTAAATATGGTAGGGGTCGTGTTGTAGGATCAGCCGCACCCTTTTATTATATATGTAAATATGGTAGGGGTCGTGCTGTAGGATCGGCCGCACCCCTCTTATTGTATGTGTAAAAGTGGTAGGGGTCGCGTTGTACGATCCGCCACACCCCTAGTACGAGTTTAGAGTTTAGCGTGTCGCATTTGTATAACAGTTCCCGTTCATGATGGTAAACGTTCGAATTACAGCTGGTGGAAGTGGTTATAATATTCCTCATAACCAGGATTAAATCCCCTAGCATCTACAGAGGGTTTCGCATGTGGCGATAGCTGTATCCAGCTTATGGCGGGTCTGTCGCCAAATTAAGACACGCAGTAATCTCAAAATGTATTGTTAAAGTAGTGTGAACATGATAGTATAGTGTAAATAAATCGTCGAGAATATCTGCGAAATTCCGACATAAAGGCAAACAAATATCTTTATTTCGCTTGCATGTCAGGAGAAAAAATGAAATTTTAAGCCTCGAGTGTAAATGTATTTTTGCGATGATATGCAAGCCTGTATTGGCCGCATATTCAGTGATGCTAATTTGTGTTGAATGTCGAAACGTCATCAGGTGACATGTGCAGTATAAACATGCACACCTCACAGGCAGAAGAGGGGAGGGGGAATTGTGTGACGTGTGCTAACGGTCATTTCAAAACAAAGAGCGTGGAGTGGAATGTTTGGAAAGAAACTAATTTAAAACGTGGAATAAATTAAGTGTAATTTTGCATGTTATGTAAATTGCTATCCGCCGCCAGCCCTCCGACCTACCATATTTTTTTATCTTTTCTACAGTAATGTCAGGTCTGGCGTGGCCAAATCCCTAAGGGCGGCCCGGTAAGCACACCCAAGTAAAACCCATGTAAAACCCAGGGTTATTTTTGGTCCTTCCCACGTGAATCCCATGCATGGGATTTGCATGGGAATGTGACAAAAATCGAGGTAAAATCCATGGTCGGAATTCCCACGCATAATCCATACGGGAAATACATGGGCATTCCCGAGCAGATTTTGGTCAAAAAAATGGTGTCTCCACGGGTTTTACATGGGACGACCCACTCTGGGCATACACGATAACTCCATCGAATACACAGACATGAACCTTTATAAGTATAGTGTAGTTATAAATACTCCTTAAAAGAATTTTAAGCATAAAAATTTTAGTGAAATTGGTATTTCCATGTCTAACTTTCTATTATACTTAGAAAAAAATGCAGCCCTCCACCAAAATATGCAGAATGTAGCAAAATTTAAATATATTATCGCTCAATGGCGGCTGTTTCCGGTCTACGATAATAAGCCCACATTGCCAGACTGCGCATAATATACGTGTATTTTACATGGGAATGCCCATATGGGAAATCCCACGTAAAATATACGTGTAATATACAAATGACTTCTAATGAAATTTTACGTGGGAATTCAAATGTATAATATATAAAACCCATACGTATCCCACATGGGAAAATTTTCTGTGCTTACTGGGCTATGCCTTTCCCAAGTAAAACCCATGTGTTTCCCAGATAATTCCCATCCTGGGCCTTCCTATGGAAATCCCAGATAATGGTGAAGATGGGAAAAATATGACATGAAGTTGCCCATGCATTTCCCAGTTGGGACCCACCTGGGTTTACCCGGGTGGGATTTACGTGGGTATTCCCATTCATATTTCATGTGTATTTTACAGGGGGTTTCCCAGGGTGGGAAAACCCAGGCATTTCCCACCCAGAAATGGCTCCTTTCTCCACGGGATGAATATGGGTTTCCCCCCTTTCCCACCTTCCCATGCAAATCCCAATTAAAACCCATACGTATCCCACATGGGAAAATTTTCTGTGCTTACTGGGGGGTCTATCACCAAATTAAGACACGAGGTAATCTCAAAATGTATTGCTAAAGTAGTGTGAACATGATAGTATAGTGTAAATAAATCGTCGAAAATATCTGCGAATGTTTCGACATAAAGGCAAACAAATATCTTTATTTTCCTTGCATGTCAGGAGCAAAAAATGCACCTTACCTAATTCTAACATTCTAGATAAATATAAACCCGTAGCTGTTCATACTGAAGATTTGCTTTGGGTAATCTTGGGCACTTTGCATTAAATATGACATTACTCCTTAATGTTACGTCAATACGCCGAAGATTTCCAGCTAAGCTTAGTTATTATGATGAGCGTTTGCTTAGAATTTACTAATCCAGATTGGATGAGTAATCTGAGTGTACGCGAGGATGCGTTCAGCAATTCGTAAGCAAATGCGCTTTGTGAAAAGAGTATATTACATGCCACTTTAACATTTACAAGCCAATTATTGATCAAGAGTTAATTCTGAAGAGCAAAAATTCATTTTTTGATATTATGAATTGATTTTTGTTATTTGTTTGATATCTCTAAATAAATTTTTGATCTAAATAATTATTTTTATATCTTTATGTCTATTTTTATTTTCAAACATCAATTTATTTTTCAAACATCAATTTATCAGTTTATCAATAAACACTCAGATATATCAAATATTTATTAATATCAAAAATAATTTAAAGACATCTAAATTTGATATTTAGAGATCAAAAGTTTTTCAGTTTTTGATAGCAAAAAATGCTTGATAGTAAAATTTTGAGCTCAAAAATATATCTTCCTTTAATTGATATGAAGAATATATTTAAAAAAATTTTTTATTTCAGAATGAAACTGTTTCATTCTATCTTGAATTCTCAAATCTCAAAAATACTTTTAGATATCAAAACACATTTATTAGACACTTTTTGATATCAAGAATTAATTTTTTATTTCAAAGTTCCTTTTTAATCAAGAATAGTTATTTGCTATATGTAATTATATATTTTTTATTTCTTAATATATTTTGCTCTCACTTTTTCATTTCAGTGATTATTTAAACAAATAAAAATTTATTTCAATAAATATTTATTAATATTAAGAATGATTTCAAGATATTTAAAATTTATTTATAGAGACCAAAAGTTGAATTTTTGATAGCAAAAATGATACATTTTATAGCAAATTATGATGTTAAGATCATTTATTTATTATTTATTTTACATCGAGAATTTAGTTTGGATGTTATTTGTTAGAAGAAGACATTTTACTTAAATTTTACTATATGTAACTTATTAGTTCATCTCAAAAAATATTTTTAACATTAAAATATAGAGTCTATCTTTTATATCTAAAATTCAGAAGCAACTCTGTGAGTGAAATAAGTTCTGGGTCCTGTATAGAGAATCCCTCTTTTCTTTAGTTCAAAACAATGTGTTGCTATTACTTTTAATTGACGATTCGTTAAAATTTATTTTAATGTGTGCCTCCTTTGAAATTTTTAAATTTGTAAAATTGATTCTTTTGTCTAAGAAAAAATGTTTTCTATCTAAAATAAAATAACACACAGCAAAATATAAATTAATGAGATCTACACTGATTTTTCTTATGTCAAAAATTAGCCTCATATGGCGAAAGGGCATTCCATATTCAATTGCTGTTTCAAAAACAAATCGTTAAGTATTCTGTCTCCAGAGCTAAAAAAATTGGGAAAAGAAGAGCTAAAAATACACATGTCTGTTTAAGTTTAAGAGTCCATGGCCATAATAGGAAAAAAGAAAGTTGTATTTTTTTCTCAAAGGTTTCCTTGGTGAAGTAAGGCTTAAGTCTATATTTTTATGCAGTGATTTCAATATTTTAAATTGTCAGTGTACGATTATATTTTCTTAATTTACGGCTACTACTTTATTTTACGTTTATTAATAATTCGGGTCGCATCAGTACCAAATTCGCAACGTTAACCGATTTTCACATACGTAATAAATAAAGTGTTTCAAGTGATTTATTAATCTTTAAATTTTAAAAAAGTTATTGGGTGGCTAGGAATATTAAGGTACTAGAGAAATTTTTTCACATATTGAAAAATGTAAGGCTTTAATTAAGCAGCTGAACATTATTTATTTTTTGTTAACATCGTTTTTTTTTTTTTGTTTTTTTTTGTTTTTTTGTTTTTGCATATAAACAATTAGACCTGAATAAATTTCTTCATGACAAGTTGAATCTTTCGTGTTTAAATATTATGTCATAAAAAAATTCATGAACATTATGACTAGCCTGGATTGTAGTTAATTAAGTATCAAAGCTTTGTGGGATATTCATCTCCATTTTGTCACAATATCATGTTTCAACAGTTAAGCTTTTGGTAAAGCATCAAACCAAATGCGGAGCAGAAGTCGACGAAGGACATTTATCAGCGCATGCGCCGTGCAATCTGGGCAGCGGCGGAGTCTTACTAAGTCCGTCATTTTTTGCTCTCCTAAACATGGGTAATTGCTGCTATCGCAATTATTGCAGGTAGCGAAATGTTATTGTTTTACCGGGTCATGGATATCTCAGGATTGGCAGACGTCTCAGCCAATCCATCGCTCTCTGTATTATCTGCAGTGTTTTCAAAACACATTCCTCCCCTCCCCCTCGTTACTGTAAAAGTTTTGGCGAAGAAGGAACGTGCTCTTAAAAAAAGTCGTGTGTTCTTAATGTATGTACATGTAACATTTAATGCCAATATTCATATCAAGATATGATTAAAGTTATCAGTAAATCAATGTGTAGATCTCATTAATTCACATTTTGATATCAAAAATTAAATTTTAGAATGCAAAAATTTATTTTTGAGATAACGAATCAATTTCACAAGCTCAAAAACCTTAAGCGAGGTCCACATTTGTATAAAATTTAACGAATCGTTAATTAAATTTTGGAGAGAAAAAATTGCATTTTTGATATCAATGATAACAATAGATTTTTTGGGTTCAAAAATTGCTTCCTTTTTGCAGTAAAAAATTGAAAGAAAGGTTTGTTTACAGGCTAATGTCAATATTTCATTCACAGATATTTGCTTCTGAATGTTAGATATAGAAAGTATAAATATAAAAATTAATTTTAGAGATCGAAAAATCATTTTTGATATCAATAAATATTTTTATATTATTTTTGAGATCAATAATATATTTAGATATATTAAAAATATAATTAAATATAGCAAAAACTAGTTCTTGATATAAAAAAAACTGAATTTTCAACATCAAAAATTGATTTTTGATATTAAAAACCCAATTATTGACATCAAAAATTAATTATTGATATCAATAATTGCCTATTAAATGTGAAAATGGCTTTCCATATTCTCGAAATATTTTCGAAAAGTAAATATATAATCTAAGTAGCAAAAGTCACAAAAATGTATGCCTTGTCTCTCGTTTCTTCTCCGTCAGAAAATATGAAATTTTAATGTTAGTTATATAGATTCATATCCTACGCAAAGCCCCACCTCCTTCCCGTGTTTTACGAAATATCCCCCAGTAGGCATACAGCTGTGTACTTTTCTGTCACATATATAATATTCACAAATGGCGGCTGTCATGTGAAATGACAAGCGTTCATACACCTTATACCTTTGAGAGCCCCAAAACAGAAGCGCAATCTGCACTACTTAATGTTTACCCTCCATAAACAAATGCATCTGAACGAGAATAGATCACAACAAGGAAGTTATAAAGTAGTACACTTTTCAATAATTGTCAGGTTACAAAATAACGCGAATTGATTGGTTATCCGAAAATGTCGATCAAATCTATTCTGGGAATCGCGTTCAATATGTTATTGTGTTTGAGGGAGGTGTGACCGTAACTCGATTTTTCCGAGCGATACTGACTGCACTTTGTAGATAAAAAAGATAATAAACCAAAATAAGAAACATTAATATTATAAATAAAAACATACATTTGAAACAGAAGTTAGTTTATGAAAATAGATAATATTTTTATCTGTACAGTAATATGTCTGAGGGAAATGTTAAATTAAATTTAAGAAAACGTTTGCTAAAATAATAAAAAAAAAGAGTAAGAATAAATGAGAAACATTGATATAAAGTATTTTTCATCGTATGAAATAAAGTGCGGACGAAAGAGGCTTTTCTTTGACACAATTTTGACAATAAAAAGGATTCGAATCTCTTATGAAAATTATGACTAAAGACACCATTTATAAATGATTTAAGGAAGAATGAGTTTAAATGAAAATGTAAGCAATGTACATTAACCTGAAAAAAATTCTTGTCATTATTCTTGTTGTTATTGATGCTCAGAGGCACCTAGCGAGCGATATCGGACAAATTCATCTTAGCAATGAAACAATTGCATCGACAACACCAGTGTCAATTCATTTATTTCTTAAGTGTGATATTTTCGTAAAGAAGTAGCTTTTTGGTTGAAGCAGGGCTGTGTTTTTACGTGGGTCTCGAGAAACAGTCTCTTTTTGTACGACATCGCGAGAAACGGCTGTTTTTCTTTTTTCTTCAATAGCAAACAATTTTTGTCAGATGACATGGAATTGTTGGCAGGGTGGATAAAAGCGTTAACCTCTGCGAGGACCATCGGCTGCTCGTGCGCACGTAAACCAGTGACCTGTAACATGTGACCCCTCCAGTCCCAAGCGAACATTTGAGTAAAAAAAAAAGTGGCACAGACTGGCATCGTTTTACATCAAATACTCGCTTCTTCCCTGCTACCTTTCTATTGGTGCAAACTTGGTTATGTCATTTTACTCACTGCTATAAGTTTATGACCATGGATATGCATAACTTGCGAAGATTGGCCCAGACTTCATTCAATGAAAGGCTATGCAGCTTACACTATCTGCAGAAAAAAGTAAGTCTTTTGATCAGAGTACGGGATTAATGTTAATTTTAGTAGTGTCATATAGTTTCTGGTGCTCAGTGCAAAAGGCGGATTCTAAAGGAGAAAATTTTATTTCGCCTCAAATCAGGTAACCTAATGATAATGGATATGACACATGGAAAGGGAGAAAGGAACGACAGATATGTATTACAAATGATTATTTAATTAGACTCAGTACAGTTCCTGATTTTCTGAGCTCTAAGCTTTTTTAATTCTGTCTTTTTTTTTTGCCTTAAGACATCTGTGCTTATTTTTGTTGCTTTGCAAATTCTTGCTCTTAGTTTTGCAGTCTCGTATCGAAGGTGGTTACAATCAATCAAATAATTAATCTAACTCACCAAACAACGGAGCATTGGACCAACCCAATATCAGGGGATGGGGGGGGGGGGGTTAACTGTTTTCAATTTGGGCATATTGGCACCAGGCTTACTGTTGTAAAAAATCCTGCCTCCCTAGTAGTTGCTTTAATAATTGTGTAATGAAAGAAGTAAAAACAAATTTAGAAATTCCAAACACATTATTTCGACGGACTGCCAGCCTCCGAAAGTGTTCTGCCTTACCCACTCCACCCTCCCTCCCCCTCCCCCCTCCCCCCTCCCCCATTACGCCTTGACTGCGTAATGATAACCCGGATCATTAAACTTGCTCCTTTTTCAGTATATCGTTCTATATGCATAATATAAAGTCTAAAATTATAGTGGAGTCTATATCTTTAGTCATAAAAGCGGATATTTTGACAGGCGTAACAGCAGCTAATAGCGGAGTTTCACACCGATCAGGTAGTGAGTAATGAACTAATGCGAATTAGCCAAATGAAAATCAAATCGAGAAATGAATTGGTTATTATCTGGACTCTACTCAATCGATTTAGCTTCGTTAAGTTAATTTTATAATACGTAATATTTTTATCTGTATAGAAATATACTCAATCGATTTAGCTTCGTGCAGTTAATTTTATAATACGTAATTGATTGGGTAACTGATGCATAAATAACTTAAGAAACGTTTTTTCTTGTATGTTCAGAAACTCCTATTGCACCAACCTTGGTGGTAAATGGTGTTGTACAGATGTGTTAAGTAAGATATGGAAAATCCACAGATTGTTCAAACCAAAAGCCACAAGACTGTTGAGTTTTCAAGCCAAAATAAAAAAACACAAAATTTGAGAACGCAAAGACAACATGACCAAATTAATGAGCAAACAATCTTAAAATATCACGGAAGTTTTTAAGAGCGAAAAGATCATAAAGTGTCCATGAAAAAGCGAAGACTGCCGCTTTTAATACAAAACTGAAAAGAAGGCAGATTTTAAGTGAAAAGAGGGAGGCGTTCTGTCCCAAAGACCCCACCAAAGCCATGTATAAAAGCAACCATCCTCTCACCTTCACAGAGGCAATGTAGGATATATACTGTTGGATATGTGGAGTGCCATTTTAACATTTATTAATTTTTGATAGAAAATAAAATTAAAGATACCAATAAATCAATATAGATCTCATTAATTTATATTTTTCTATCAATAATTGAATTTTAGATGGCAAAAAATCAATTTGACAAACTTAAAAAATCTTAAGGGAGGCCCACATTTAAATAAAATTTAACGAATCGTCAATTAAATTTTGGAGATGAGAAACTCAGTCAATATCAATAATAGCAACCATTTTTTTGAGCTTAAGAATTGCCTCTGTTTTGTGCAATTAACAATTAATAGAAAAATATTGTATACAGGGGCGAGTTTTTTTATTCAGAGATGTTTGCTTCTGGATTTTAGATATAAAAAATAGACTGATATATTTATATCACAATTTAATTTTTGAACTGAGATTTTGCTATTAGATATTTTTTCTTTTTGACACCATTTTAGATATCAATAAATTATTTTTGAAATTACTCAATATTTTTTGATATCCCTAAATATTTATTGATGTTAGGGATTATTTTTTTGAGATCAACAAGACGTTTAGAGATATCAAAAATATGATTACAGAAAGCCAAAACGAATAATTGATATTAAAAAAAATCAGTTTGTGAGATCGAAAATTAATTCTTGATATCAATAAATGTCTAATATCTGTGAAAACTTCATTACTTATAGATATACAAATGTACTGGCTAGGTTAATTAAATTTCTAGTCAACATAATGTGACGATCCGTTTCTGATAAGATCGGAGAAACTATTGCACTTAAAACAAAAAAAAAAACAAACAAAAAAAAAACAAACAAACAAACAAACAAAAACAAAAGCAAAAGCTAAATAAAATAATAATATAAACAACAAAGAAAAAAGAAAAAGAAAACTCAGTCGTTAAACTTCGAGTCACACAAAAAAAAAACGATGAATGCTTACGCGAAATAATAGCTGTCAATACTGATCGTCTGCTACAGGGCTTTCTCAAAGGTAAGAAAAAATGTATTCCTTACTTTTTAAAATTCTTTCCGGTATTCCAATTACTTATGAAAATTTCGAAAGGGTACAGAATAATCCAATGGTAGAATCCATGTTTTTTAAAATAGTTTATAATGTTGTTATTCAGCCATTTCTAGCTTAAAATTTCGAGAAAAAATATTCATGCCTGAATTTGTTGAAAAAAAGTGAAAAATTGAAATTTAGAAAAGATTTCACATAGTCAAGATTCCAAAAAGACGGCACACTCCCTCCACTTCAGGGTTTACTATATAACAGAAGAATAATGGACCGCGTTTTATGCAGTATATGCCGAAAAACATTGACTGCAAGCAGCCTTCGCCTCCCCCCTCCCCCGCCCCCCCCCTGCCCCCTACCAGCCCACCTGCCTCAAGGATGCTCTGCATATCCGTGATTAGAACAGCCACAGCTTCGAACAGTGGACATATGTCGGCTGACTTACAATAAAAGTAATACCGGGTTGTTACGAGCAATATGCATTTAAAGAATAGAATTGTTGCTATCTTAAATTTTCGATATCAAAAAGAATCTGTTGACATCTTAAATAGAATATTATACATCGCAAAATCAGGGTTAGATGTCAAAATATAATTTTTGATATCTAAAGCTATTAATTCTTGATATCAAGAAATGAATTTCAGATAGCTGAAATTCAATTCTAGAAACATTTAAATAATTAATGATGGCTAAATGTCGGCAATAAAAGTGAAAACGGCATATAACTTAAAAGTGATTTGTGTGTTCGAGTGAGGGACTAAAAACCTCTATCAGCAACGTGCGAAAAATGCATAAAGATACTGTTTTATGCATGAACAAAACAGGAAAAGACAGGTTACCACTGAATCTGTTTAAAAAATGAGGCCAATAGATATATTTATAAATTGCCAGACAGTTTGACCTAGGTGTTGTCTGGATGCCCATATACCCAGCCTGTATTTTTTAATATATATCCAATTTGAGGACCATTTTTATAAGTTAACCAGACGTGTAATCCGACGACATATGATCCGAAGACATGTTGTCCGAAGACATGTGCACTCACAGTGTCCTATGTCGTAATGATTCTAACCAATAAAATCTCCCATGACATCAAGAGCAAACAAAATCATAATTCATATCTTCAAATAATTCATATCTTCATGTATATTCTTGGCAGCTTTCAGATTTTTCGGACGCAATTTTGAACAAAAAATGAATTATGTAGTACTGAGGTAAAAAGGGTGGACTTCCCCCAAAGACAGACTCTGCTGGATCCGTTTTTTTTCGGAACATTTCTCATAGCTTAATTTCATGTTTCCTTTTCTTTCTTTTTTTCTGATAATTTTTTTTCGCCTATTTCAGCCTACCGGCCAGCAATCTCTTTGTAATTTTATGGAATAAACTAGACCCGAAAATATTAAAATTTCGGTCACCCAGCATTGGCCAAATTCTTATTTTATTTTTTCTGCGGAAAATGCGATAAATTCTTTGGCACTTTTCCTACCTTCCGGATAAAAATTTAACTTTTAAAATCTGTTAACCCCAGCTATCCAGTGGATTTGTTGTCTTTCTGTTTTTGCTGGAATTGTTTTTAGACCTGGCCGACTCATTTTTATTTGCGACTTTAGTGGCTCGGCCTAATTATTAAATTAATTTTCCCTTTGAGTAGAATTTTCAATTGTTTTCAGTCTGTTTCTCGCTTCATTTTCCTTTTCAGATTTGCCAGTTTAGAAAGAATCTTTTTTTTAGGAAAAAAAGAACATGATTTTGTTACTAACGAAACTTCTACTAACCTTATTGCTTGTAATTGATTATTTATATGTGTTAGGCCCGATCTGCTGATCTGTCCCATCTGCAGATGGGCCTGTCCCGTTTACGGATCGCCAAACGGGTGGCCCATCTGCAGATCGGCCTTCCGTTTGGCGATCCACAGATGCTTTCATCTGCAGATCGGACAGGCCCATCTGCGGATATATTGTTAACTGAAACTTGAATAAAAAGAACCGTATTTGCGTCACCAACATTTATTCTATGAACTACTTTGGCTATTCTAGCTTGCAAAATACAAACTAAAGTTGCTAAAAACTTTCATCAAAGTGACACGAATGCAGTCATAGTTTACAAAATATTTCCTGCGATATTTTATTCAATAGAAAACCTGTAAAATAACCAACTTCGTAAACACAACTGCTACGAAAGTTACTGAGGAAATAACTTTTCTTTGTATGACTATCAACTTTAGACCGGTTACTCTCAGAGTCTTCCATTTTAAAGGTTTATTATTCAGCTATCCTTTTTATTGCCATAAAATAATATAACTTTTCCCATGCGATCAGTAGCTTAATATACAGTTCGGGTGACATCTTGAAACAATAGTGATTAATTGTTGTGTACACTTTAGGGTATTAGTTGCCTAATCTCTGCTATTCGTTTGGATCACTGTCTGCAGAGGACATGCAACATAGACATAGATTCAAATATATTGGATTTTCCTTTGATTTTGAGTAGAAATGGATGACAGAGATGGAAATGTATGGAATATTTCTTTGACTTTTGAGTAGAAGTGCAAGGCAGTAATTCATTCTAAAAGAAAACATCCATTTTATTGAAAAGAAAGACGGCTGAAAGTAAAAGAAATAACATTTTATACAAAGGATATATTTAAAACATTTTTAAATTACTTTTTTTAGGAGTTACCAAAATATCCGCAGATGGGCCAACCGTTCCGATCTGCAAATGGGAAGCAACTAAAAATCCCCAAATGGGACTGTCCCATCTGTGGATCGCCTAACAAGAGGCCGATCTGCAGATGGGCCTCCCATTTGGCGATCCGTAAACGGGACAGGCCCATCTGCAGATTGGACTGATCAGCAGATCGGGCCCAATATATGCACATTGATTTATTAAATTTTACCAAATTAGACTTTGCAGCCGCGCCTGCCAATAGTGAATTCTAGTATACCTAAGACATACTGCAAAAATACTGAATTTATTTAAAAAGCGGTATGTTTACAGTCTTTTGCAGTAGCACTGCAGGTATCACATAAGTAAACCGAATTCGAATCGATTTTGGATCAATACCACAAAGAACCGGTATGCCACAGTGCCGGTGTACCGATTTGAGTACTAACTGCAAAAGGCAAGTATCCAGTGGCAATGAGTTACGTACTGCAAGAAATTTACATCCCAGGAAGACTGTTATGTAATGTCAATGTTTATTTAATGCCATTACAGTTATTTTTTCAACAGAGCACCTTTTTGATATTATTTTGTAATTCAATTGCAACTAGAATCAGAATTTAAATTTCTGGTGTTAATTAACTCATATTAATACGTTACCCTATCCGGTTTACTGTTTTCTCTCACTTTATTTCATTCTAAACAAACAACCATCTTGGCTAAGTAAACAAAATTCAAATTTACAACACTTTGACCCCTTCCAACTACTTAATTGTTGAATTTCATGGGAATACCAAAACTACAGAGTAATACTTTGGCATCGAGGTTCCATGGTGAAGAAGGCAAAGAATACAAAGTTTGCGCAAGTTACAGAGCATATCTTGAATTGTTGCTGATCATTTTTTTTTGAGTTGGTCAACTTGTATTCTGTGTCCACGTATACGTATCGCTAACTTCAAATAACTTCTTTGTATTTAATATGTTTGCTTCTGCCTCGACTTGTTTTTGAACAAGACGTTTTCTAGCGCGAAATGCATTTCTAACGGTCATCGGTTGCCTAATACCACACGCCATTAAATTAATTCAAACTCTGCACTCATTTTTTATTATACATGTGCTCTGACATGGGTTAATAACAACAAGCTGCGATAGGTATGCAGTTTAGACTAAAAAAAAATTTATAAAATTCGGTACAAATACAGTTTCTGTCTAGATGCTTCATTTTGCAGTTATGGTGTACAATGCACTGGAGATCCTCTCTTTTGCAGTCTTCTGTAGTAGTTGCTGAAACAAACTGCAGAAGTAAAGCAATGGTATTGTTGCGTTTCCTTTCCGATCATTTTATTCCTTCTCGGTTCAGGAACGGTATAGTTCCGGAATATTTGCAGCACATATTTTAATCAGATGTTGCTTCGAGGATCGTTCTTATAAACAGAAGTATTTCACTAGACTTAGCATATCTGCTCGACGGAGGTAATGCATACATAATGTACATTGTGAATGTGTCAGTGTAGCTGGTAATGTGTGCGGATTTAGTGGCAAAGCTGCAACAGCTGTAGCATTACTTAGCGCACCATGTTTTACACTTGGGACGGAGTTAGAGGCGTTGTCATAAAGCAGCGACCTTTAATGATATCTATCTGTTATGTACAAACACAGAGCGGATGGATATTTTAAAAAGTAGTTCCTATCTTTTATGAGTAATATTTTCGCAGAATTCTCATTGGGGCTGTGGAGTAAAACGGTACTCTAGACAACAGGCCGAACCGCCTTTTTTTTTTTTTTTTTATTATCACTTCATTCCAGTATATATCTTCAGACTCATACATATCAAGTTATAGCAACGCAAACATAGTGATAATTTTTTTTAATTTTTTTTTTATGCTGTTAAGGAGAACAAGTGCTTTTTTTTATACTCTTGCCAAATACTTTCTAATCAACGGAACTCAAGTTTCAATCTAGCGGCTGATAATAAGAATGAACATTATACAAAAATAGTATATTAGCATATTAGCAGTGGTTGAAGACAGAAAAAAAAAAAAAAAAAAAGCGCGGAAGGAAGAGAAAAAAAAAATCAACTATAAAAACTGGTCAATTTTTTCTAAAGCTTGGCATATAGATATATTTGTTTTGTTTAAAATTCGTTCAAAGTATACTTTAGGTTTTAGAAATTTAAGGTATTCAATAAAGTACACTTCTCTGCTGTTGAGTTTGCAACGATGAATAAATAATCTTGCTTGCAGAAGAATGAAATCAACCATATAACTTCTCTCCCCTAAGTTATCGCTTCGAATAATTCCCAAAAGTTTCATTCTTTTCGATAGAGCGATACTGGCTTCTATCATAATGTTATTATTTATAAAGTTTTCTAATAATTTCCAGAATAAAGTTAAATTTGAACAGAGGATAAACATATGCATGATATCATTCTTCACTTTACAATTCTGACAATTTGATGCGACCGTCGGGTCAAATTTTGCAACAATATAATTTGATGCATAGTTTTTATGCATAATTTTATAGTTTAACATACTGTCTCGAACATTTCTTGTCAAATATTTCGTCTTACCAAAGATTTCCTTAAATTCACAATCAGTCATACATATATTTTCATTTTTCCACCTTTCTATACAGCTTGGTGTAGCTTCCTGAAGTCTAACTAGGTTCCAATATATTAATTTAGAGCATATTTTGGATATCACTGAGTTATAAAATTTAGATGTAAACCGCCTTAGAGATTGGTTCTTGGACAACAACGAATCCCAAGCAGCTATTGTTTTACCGGAAATTCTTGAAGTTTGTTTTTTTTTATTTGTTTGCTTCTTATTTATTTATTCATTTAGTACTTTTTCACCTTTTTTCTAGCTAGGAAAATGAAATTTGGCACAGGTATAGTTGACGATGGGATTTTATACCTGTCGATAACAGTTTTTTACCCATGCCGTCATCATCAATATCTAATGCGTTAGGAAGTTATGAGACTAGTTTTCACAAAGTACTATACAAGTGGAAATTTTCGCGAGTCGAAATTTTCGTGAATTGGCCTTCTTAGACATTTTTGCGAGGTTATATTATTTGGCAGATAAGGGATTAATTATTTACCTATTTAATGCGCCCTAATTAAAGACCCCTTTATTCTTTGCTACTCTAAATAGACAACTGATCGTAAAATAGCAAAAAAAATAAGAGAAAAAGTCAAATTTACCATTTGAAATTGGATTATAAAGAAGCTCTTGCCAGTTACACCTACTCCTACATAGAACCATACTGGTCTCCGATGTTAAAGGTAATAAAATGTGCATATAGAAATTATTGTGCAATTTTATCTTATCATTTGGAACAAAATTTCGCGGGGAATTAGTTTTCGCGAATTGGCCTTGCTTCGCAAAAATAGCGAAAATTAGTTCCTCGCGAAAATTTCCACTTATACAGTGTCATTTTGTGACCTGCGTGTTTACCTGCTACATCATAATGACGTTATTTTATCCATTTTTGTCATTTTGGTACTGTCAACGTTGAGTTTAATGTCATTTGATACAGAAAATTATAAATTACAAGGAAGCTAAGATAAACGTTCTAATAGCACCCACTTCCCCCTCCACCACAACCACCTGTAACCTACAGTACCACAAAGAAAAGTCCACGACAGTAAAGAATTTGCTTGTACTTCTGTTCAATACGTATTGCGCATACAGCAGTATACTCTCAGTACAGTTTAGTTATTGAGCGTTTCGCCACATTCTTTTGGACCGTCTCGAAAAATCAAGATGCTCTCGAAAAATCAAGAGGTGTTCTTTTGAATAATTTCTTCATTACCTTGAGACAGTTTTTGTCTCGGAAATTTTCTCTGGAGAAGGTCAGATACAAGACAAAAAAAGCATTTCTACAACTTATTTGCCAAAATGCATCTAAAATATACATATTTAAGAGTACAAATTTAGCTCAAGGAAGATTTTAGACGTGATTGCACTATGTATAGTGAAATACAAGAGGATCCAAAGGTTTAACCTCAATAATAAATAGGTTGAGGTCGAATCTGTATCACCGTTGGTACTGCTGAAGTGGTAGTGACTTTATTAGGTAAATCAGATCACATTTCAACCAATGCCCCAACAAGCGATTGTCACAGGATATATTTCTGGGCATATAAATTACATATTTATCTGAAATAAGCACCAAATAACTAGATTTGTGGTTTTTATTTCTCAATTTTTTTAGACGTGTTCTTTTGAACGGTGTCTCTGAAGCTTCTCTTGTCTGTTTGGAGAGCGGATTCTCATTTTCCTCAGAGGCCCAAAAGAATGTACCTATTGAATAGCGTTAAGTATGCCTATCCATAGGGCTTTAGCACAGAGGTGGTTTTGATCTAGTGGCCGCTACATGTGTATATTGGGCAATTTAATAGGCTACATGCATTTCATCTATCTTCATTTGTGATAGCTGAGAATTTTTAGGTTTTTTTCATAAAGGAAAAATAAGCGGTTTTGTTCAACTGTTATTGTTATTTTTGTGCTTACAATGACAGTTTTATTGTTATTATTAGAATCGAGACTGGAAGTCCCAAAGAATGATTATGTTACTAGCCAGTGCCAAAGTTTGGCAACAAGGTTCACAAACTCTTGGAAAGAAGAGGGTGGGCCGGGGAGGATGGGAGCTGCGGCGACATAAATGACGCCTGTGGCCGCAGTGGTGTCTAATTTCATACAAAAGTACGAAAGGCTGTATTGACCACTTTTCACGTCTATGAGCCTGTCTATAAATTGTTATTAATTGGCACTGCTCCTACAGTTTTTATTAGATCACAACAAGTTGTTTTTGTGTTTGAGCCACTGAGGTGTATGTGGGGGAGAGAAGAGGAGAGAGGATATTAATTAATTTGGGCGATTTATAGATTTCCCTCAGTTCAAGAAAATGAAACCCTGTTTGCAAACCATTTGCAAGATAATTTTTTTCTACTCCTATAAATTAGCATGAGGGTAGTTAAGGTCAGTGGGAATGTATTTTCGAATAATTGGTTATGTATCTGGCATAGTGAAATTGCTTTTAGCAAAGTCTATATCTTTTTAGCATTTATTATAATGGTTTTATGCTCCTAAGTGCAAATTTCGCTACTCGGTAGCGGAATCGTCGAGTTGTCTTTTTCAATCATTTTCACTGCAAAAAAAGAACTTAGGTGAAACAAAGGTGCACAACTTTAAATCAAGTACTGCATCTGGCAAATTTTGGTGGCCGCATAACCAGTTCCTAGAAGCAGAACGAGCAACTGTCAAGAAAACAACAGCGTCAAAGATGAATCTGTACTTTTTCCAAGTTTTGATTCTAAGTGTTAAATATCGCCTGGGTTTGACAATAGTTTACTATATTTTAGTATCAGGAATTTCTCCAATTTTTTTAATCGATTAACCAAATCGAGAATCAGAATCGAAAGTTTATTTTTCTTGAGACAAAGAAATTCTTTGGATAGAGTGACCTAGTTAATGAAACCGTTATAAGCTGGTACAGGACTATTTATAAAAACAGTAAAACCCCCGATCCGGAGACCGTCGATATACCAGACAACTCGCTACAGAGAAATTTTTCCGTTCCTTTCTATTTTCCATTCGTTTCCATAATTAAGAAACTGGACAATTCATTAAACTTTTAAAATGGTACTCCTTTGTCTCATGTAAATATAAGGTTTAAACTTTCAAAATTTAAAATTGTGGTAAACAAAAAACATGAATTCAAACCGCTTGCAATTGATGCTTCTAAATATAGTGGTATCTACCTTTGTAGCATTTTAGTTGATTTAAGTTTGCCAGACCAAACAGAGTAAAGAAACAAGAAAAAATATTGATTACTCGGTTAAATTTCTTTGGCAAATAATGGCAGAGACGAGACTGAAATAGCCAATTCAAGTTATGCATATAATTATTTCTCCGTCAACGGTCCTAACATTACAGGAAATACAGTGAACGGTAACTATGCGCCGTAACATCACATTTAATGTCGGTGTTTACCACTAGATGGCATATCTGTAATTTACCTGTCACATGTGCTTTTTTATCTGAACTCATTTTTTCATTATCTGTATTTAAATCTACTACTCTACGAAGTTACAAGAAGAGTTTTCTAAGCCTACGTTACTCTTCGAAGGGTAACTGTAACAAATTTTTTACACATAGTGTGTAAATTGTGCGATGAATGTTCTCCAAACATTCTCTTGTAAGCTTAATTTAGTTAGTTAATTTGTTTTCATCAACTGCTCAATTCGAAACTAAGATCAACAGTAAGTGCTTTCGAACTTGATATTCAACAATGGAACTACTTAACAAGAAGTCAATACTTCTTTGTTTTAAGCACGAATCCATATCACAATACAATCCAGAGCACCACGTAAATTAAGCAAATTTTCACTACGACGACTAAATATTCATGTTATAGACCGACATCTTTGCAGACCTTCCAGTTATTTATACAGTTGTTAATCTCACTCCATATAAAAGCAAATTTATCTGTACACATCGCTGTCCCTTGAATCCGTATCAATTATTTCGGTGAAAGATATGTCGGTCTATGCAAGCTTTTCATTTAGTTAAAAATAGAAAAGGAGAAAACATTGAACACTGCTTATATATTGGTATAGTGTATAATCAGTTGAAGATGGAAATATCTAGACTAAAATTTAAACATCTTTCAACGTTATGTTTAAAATAACAAACAAAATTATAGAAAAATCATTCTTCAAAACTTGATACATTTCTCACGCTATCAAGATTTTCTTTTCTGCGTTTATATTTTAATTGCTATAGTTGAACTAGCGGAAAATATGTTTGTGTTATGGTCATTAACATGCTTAAACATCAAAGGTTTACCTCTCTGCTGTTTGCCTCTCTATATCTCTATGTCAGGAGTTTACCTGGCCCCTGATCTGGGTGAATTTATCACGGGATGAAAAGTCCCCGAGAGCGCTGGGCATAAGTGATGTTTTTGTGCTGATAAAACCAGCAGTAACGTAGGCTTGGACAACTCTTCTTTTTACTCTAGTAGTGTAGTATATTGTAGAAAATCATCTATTTCAGTCTAGTCTCTGTCATTATTTACCATATTTGTTTCTAATTCAGGCATTGAGAACATGATTGTTTTTTTTTTGCAGTATGTCAGATAATCGCACACGTTTTGTTCGGAGCCTTATTAACCATGCACCTACATGCTGCACCCCTCCCCTCTACAGTCCAGACACCCATCTCTCGGATACCACAACATATTTTACAAGACGTTCAAAGACGTCTAAGAAACTCGTGCACAGCAGATCAAAGCAGTAAAACGGTGCGATCACAGCAGCTTATAGGACATGTCAGTGCTAACTTAGAACAAGAACAAAGGAGAAATGCGAGGCGTCTTGCCGTTGAGATCATTGGTCTGGTGGATAATCTTACGGCAAAATATGTGAGTAGGTATTACAATACAATAATTAACTATAACTAATGCTTCATGAAATGAATATAAATTTTATTTAACCTTCGGCAACTCTGTTGAATTCAAATTGGCAGATTTCCTGTATATTTGTCCCGGTTTCTGTTTTATCTACAATGGTACTGCACCAACATTTTACATGCATGTGAATATGTAAAATTTGATATAAATTTGCGTGTCATTATGCTTAGTTGAAGTTAAGTGTCGTGTACTTGAATTAAAACAAAAGCAGGGCATTACTAACAGAAGCTCTGCATATCACTTTAAAACAAGAGATTAATGATAAACATCGGCATAAGCAACTTGCGTCATTAAAATTTTATTCAATGTTTGAGTTTTTGCCCGTATTCTCAAATAAAAATATTCAATTCGCAAGTATTATGTAATGAAAAAAATTATGATGAAAAACAAACTTGAGTGAACAAAAATCTTACGTCTCATGTTTTGAAATGAGGTTACATTTTATGACACATAGCATATGGCATATATGTTATTGTCGCTTGGGCAGCTACTTGGACAACGAAACTGAACTTTTCAAAACTGGCACAAAAGGCAATATCAAAATTTGGAAAATAATGGCGTTTTTATTCTTCTTGATTTTTTTATATTCAGATCTTTTTCTTACTTTTTTATTCACTGGCAGAAATCAAAACAACAATTTTTAAAGTCAATGCGACCCATATCATGAAAGGTTGTTTTGATTTACCAGCGTAAACTTGACATTTTCTTGTTTTTTACATAATATATTAATGATACTCTTCTATATTGTTGTAAAGGAGAATATTTTACTCTAAGATGTAAGCGAAAATATATACACTTATATTTGTCTCCTAAGAAGTCATTGAGGTAACATAAAACCATCTTACACTGTTTGAAAAATAATGACTTAGTTAACTGGTGTATAACTGGACACGTCGTTAACAGGAGCATCTGAGCTACTGGCTGCGATATCCAAGTTACTGACGGTCATATCTGAGTGAGTGGTGGCAATATCCAAGTTACTAGTTGCAACCACCGGTTTGTCTTGGTGTACGATTTCCTGGCTTGGTTTATCCATACCCGCCCCCTCCCCCCAATTCATTTTTATTTTTTTATTTTCTTTATATTTTTCCTATTTTTTACAAATTATTGCCCTTGTATTTTCTAATTAGAGGCCGTGTAATTCTTCTTTCAACATTGTCGCAATTGCAATTTACATCCCTTTTCTATTTCAACTGAACGCAGGAATTTGTCCTTTCATCTTGTAATTGCACTTTTTAATTGTGTTGCTTTGCCTTTCATGTACTCAGTTGCAATTACACAACCAGAAACTGGAGTGTTTCATCATTATAATTGCAATCCTAGAGCAGTGTTGTTCATCCTGAGTGCAATGCTAGTCTAAGGAAACCGAGGAAACACCCGAACAGATCATTTCGCATTTTGCATTTTTGATTGTAAGGTGTTTAAAAAAACAAAGAAATGACAGCTACCTGCTTGTTTTATTTTTCTTTTGGCATTCAAAGTAAAATAAAAATAGAAATTAAGTGGGGGCGAATGGTCCTCGGGAGGAATTGTCCTATGGAGGAATTGTTCGGGGGGGGGGGGGAATTTTTGTCTTGGGGCGAGGCAATGTCCTAGACCCCCAGGTTTAATTGGACAGCTTTTAAGCCTGTTTGAGTTAATTATTAAAAGGGAACAAAAGTATTTTGTAGATGATTAATATCTGGGTAATATGTGGTTAAAAGGAGTTCAAAGACCCCTTGATATAATAAATAAAAGACCACCAAAACTGTTTCACAGATTGCCTGATTGTATTTGCCATATTGTGTAATGAAGCCTTGCAATTTTCAACCATTTAACGAAATGGCTAAAATATTTTGCCATTTCATGAAATGGCAAAAGATTTCAGGAATTTCACGAAACGGCTAAAATGATTTGCCATTACGTGAAATGGCGGATTTCACTCATTGACTGTAACATATACATATATATCGATTTTCAAAAAAATCTTTCTACTAAAAACAAAGACTTTAAACATTAAACCAAACAAATTCAATGTGTCAAGATATGATTTTGGATTTGGTGGCAGTTTCATACAGCAATAGCAACACTGCCCAAGCAAAAATTCAAGTAAATTAAGCAAATACTTAATGGCCTGCAACTGGAATATAAAAAAATAAATAAAACAGAAATGTTGATATTACGAAAATGTGACTCCTATAATAGTACATAACTACCTCTGTTGTAAGTTTTATGAGGTGGTGTTGTCCCACTTTGCGGTGTCATGAAATAGCGATACTTTACAAGAAGATGTGACTCTGCACCAAAACTGTACTTTATCTTTGCATTATCTTTGCGTCCTAGCTTGAAGTAAAAGAAAAGCGACAACAGCAAAAAATACCGATACTCAGACAAGTTCGATGTCAGATTTTTAAAAGAACAAGAATGCCTGAGATTTAACCAATATGTTTGAGGTAAATGACCCTCTTGAAAATAATTTATTCGATAATTTATTCTATAGTTGTTTGAAGAATGTTTAATGTAACTCATTCCGTTTTAAAAAGGCAAGACGGCAATATCTTTCACTTTAACTCTTAATGTATTTTATCTGCAATGTTAGACCGAATTGTGTCAGCTGTTTTATCTATTTTTTTGTGACCCGTTCGAGAAATGAGGAATAAGGTCAGTTTTAGTTTTAATTGGCATATTCACATTTTTCATGATTCTGTAGCACTTGGGCTTAATTCCAAAATGCTTTGGCCAGAATTGATGTCTTCGTGCAAACTTGATATCAACAGCGCCTTCTAATACCGACTGTTACTGCTCGTCGCACAAATTCATGACGCGACACTTGCGGGATAACTATTGCTAAATCACCCGATCCACTGATAAGTACCATAACAGTTATTTATAAGCGCTAATCAAGACAAATGTTTTATAAAATATCTTAGAAAGTGAATATCACAGTAAAACGCATACAAAGCTATATCATCCAGGCGTTTGTCTTGAAGATGTGCCAAAACGTTTAGTGTTACATTTACACTTATCTTTATGTAAAGCTTTGTCAATTACACACGTGCATACGGCCCTTATAAAGCCATGGAGATAACATGCAGCATGCTTTTTTGTGTGTCTCAAGTGAAAATTGAGTGAGGTGTTAAATGTTTTTCTATAATATCTTTAGTTTTTCGCTTTAATCATGTACATAACATTACCCTTTATACCACTGACATTGGTGTTTGGTAACAATTACAAAGCACCGTTACTTCCTGCTGGTCTGCTCTCGACTGCATTAAACACAACTTTCGATAAAGAAGTCTCGTGCTTTCGGTTTCGAAATCAAAATCAATCTGCACAAGAGCTACTAAAATAACCATTAAAGTAACTTCTTATATCTTAAAGGATATTAACTACGACATTATCCAAACAAATTCGCGCCATAATTTAGTTACATAAATCATACAAGGCTTGAATTCATTATCGAGTGCTTTGTATATCTAGTGTTTTATAGAACAGGTTTTATGCAGCATCGTGCAAGTTTCCTCGTTCTGCATTTTCAAAATGATGTCAACTCTACTATTCATTAGTTTTATAACACAACAGGTTGCAACACAAGCTTCAAAACGTGCGATTGTGGGGCACTATTTTAGCTTTATTCAATAATATTCTCCGTCTAAAATTCTAAATTCGATAATCTTTATGACAAAAATTGTAAAATTCACAGTGCATATTCAACTTACTTAGTTATATGAGAAAAATTACAAAAGTTATCCATTTAAGTGCATGTAAGGTGGCAATCTGACATTTAATCTATCTTCAGCAGATAGCTTATTTGCAATTTTAAGTAGTTTTAAACCTTCTAAACTTCCTAATAATGTACCGTCCATTGCAATTTGTAAATGCAAGTCAATTGAAATAATGGAATAGAATGCAGTTGACAAAAAACCAAAGGCATTTATGCGTGCAATGCATAACCATTTGAAATTACTTTGAACTCAAACATAAAACCTCTCATCGTTTTGCCGTCTAAATTATGAAACCATATTTCCGTATGCCCACCTGATAAATGTAAATTGAACGGTGAATGCAATTAGAAAGTCTTTTGCTTCCAGACTGAATTACTTAGTTAATTAACATTTCTCAATAAATTTCCCCAAGGCTCATCAGGTTTTATTTAGAAAAATTCGAACAAGATAAACGATCGAGCATATACGTACATTGATAAAAAGACGATTTCGTTCATTTTTAAAGGCTTTCAGCTTCAGTTTTATCAGAAATGACACACCTTAGAACTTCAGAGATCAGATTTTATACATCCAGTGATATTTTCTAGTTATATAAATTTGTCCTTTTTCTAATGTTGTCTCATTTAGCATATTTCAGAAAGGAAATCGTAACGATAACGCGCGGTGTTGTTCATTAACACTGAATTAATTTGCATTGACACTGAAGTAAGGAACATCAGAAAAGAAAATAGAAGCGTTGTTTCATATGCAGTAACAATGAAAACCTTTTGATTCAAATAATGATTCATAAGTGTAAGGTGAAGAACCTGGTAGGAAAGTTACAGTTTATGTGGGCTAAAGTTGCTGTTTTATTATATATTCATCAGCGACATCTCTCTTGGCCTTGTGATAAAACTTTCAATAATACTTTTCGTAATCTAAGAGATCTTAAACAAACACCCCTTTGTAGTGTAGTTGACGTCAATTCGTACAATGCTTTCTAATAAGTTTGATAATGCTAATAAAGGAACATGTTTATTAATTAGATGATGACAGCTTATTAAACCATCACACTTTTGTTACAAGAATTGACTCCTAAACTCACCTCCAATTTCGTTATTTATTAAGTGAAGATATTTAACATAATCTGGCGAGGATTAGTGTGCAATAATATTAGTTTTACTTCAAAATATTAAAAAAACAGGATAAATAAATCAAATGTAAGCAGTCTTGACCAGTAAAATGCGCCATGATGATAGCTCTTGTCAAATCTGACACAAAAGCCAATAAGTACTCACAAATGCTGTTTTGTTGAAACTTTAAGCAGCTCGACAAAATATAGAATTAACCCATTTAAGCCTTTATGAGGAAGGCTGGGGATTTCGTAATGTATGGTTTTGTGCCTGCATTTTTTTGTAATGGCGTGGGTAGCATCAAAGAAGCTTAATAATCACCCTGTTGCTTAGGTTTATCAGTGTAATAGCAATATTATATGATCGATCGCCTCCTAACCGCTTCCTTCCGGTTTGGTACTTATACACATCAGTGTTGTTATTAAGATGGCACATTGAAAGCATGTTTTTTCTGGTGACTCAAATAGGAAAATTGCGATGTGTCGAGAGGTGTGTAGGTCTGTATGTGGAAAGCATGGAAAGCTGCTTCTGGGACCCTTGTAGGATCGGGCTCTTTTATCTTATAATAATAATAGACTTTTCTTGCTGGTCATATGCGATCTCTGTTGGCGATTTGCGATCTGTTCTCTGTTATCCACAAAACTCAACGAAAAACTTATAAATCGTAACAAACAAACACACAACAAAGCAAAAACTCGCTCAACTCAATTGAGAAGTCTAGAGCTATTGAGCTATTGAGCCGTTATAGTGCTCAAGTGATAGATTTTAAACCGGTGTCGTAAGCTCTGTCACTGTAGACATCTAAATCAGAATTATCTCCCATTTATTCTCATTCTCACCAACATGAATGACAGGAATGAGGAAATTGTGGGATTCAAAGCAGTATCTTTATTGCGACATCTTTCGAATCTTTTCATAACACTTTTATTGTTCGAAATTCTACTCATTTATCTTTGCATTAGGAATTTTTAAAACCACGATACAGTAAATAAAAGACTTAATAATAGCTTTGATACTTTATTCAACGCTGAGTACTTCGAACATTTTTGAGGATACAACAATTTTTTCAGTTTCAATTGTGTCAGTTAAACTATAAAGTCGAAGAAAAACAGGTTTACATTTATGTATAATTATCCTGGTTGACAGATGAGATAATCAGTCATAAATAAGAATTGCTTTCGAACATCAAACGCATAATAGCATTGTTATCGCATTTACAATTAGCTATTTTGAAAGAGTCTCAAAGGAGGCATAATCTCTGTAGGATACAGAAGAATTTGCAATATCTAGCGTTAAACATTTTATACTAGCTGATTTATTGGATTTTGCAACAGTGCTATCTGCGACACAACTTTTGCGTACTATTTTATAGTTAAGCATTTGCTGGTTTCACATTTTGTGAGATAAATCGTTCTAGACAAATTTCGCCATATTCATATTGAGATAATATATCTTACTTTGTTTTTATGCATGAAACTCGGTTGTGCGTTCTTTTATGAAAGCCAAATATATTTCTTTGGCCGTCAAATTTTTAATGTCTTTTTCATGTAGTTTTGTTTTTAACACTAAGATTTTAAATTATTTTTCTATTCTTTGTTTCTGTATTTTAACGGTTGAATTGCGTGAATTAAGTATGTGGTGTATGTACTGGGTTTATTTTTATTTTTATACACTTATGACTGTTTTGTGCACTTCATGTGAAGTAATTTCTCAACAACGCCATTTTTCTGATCTAAATGTTTTGGAAAAGTCTGATGAAAATTTTTTATGATATAGATTTTCTGGAATTAAAATTTCATTGTTTCAGGGAGAATATCGTTCGGATTTGCTTTAATCAATACCCTTTTCACTAACCGATTTGGTTATAGGTTTTTCTCGAGAATTTTCAATCTACTAAAGGAAAGCTTAGAGTTCTTTTAATGATACTCTAAATAATATGCCTAGTATATATAAAGTCCCAATGATTCACTTCCTTCAATGTGTACTAATTCAACAGTAGTTTGTGCTATATGTCGCTTTATTTCTTGTATTCAGTTTTGACTATGGCTGTGACGCACATTCTTTTTCTTCTAACATACATATTTTTATTAATTAACTTACTTTAATGTTTTTTACTCGTTGCAATTGGCTTGGGGTATATTATAGCTGCTTTTCTTACATTATATTAAATCTATTTCCAACTGATAAGAGGATTTGTATTTGAATTCTTTTTAACTATATTTACAGTTCTTTGATTTTAGTAACAAACATTTAATCTTGAGAAAGAGCGGAATTAAACTTCGGTCCACACTAGGCCCTGACCTTTATTTGTATTAATGGTGTTTATTTTAGAACTATGAACGGATCTGTATACTAGTATACCACTAGCTTAATGTGAATACTTGAGGATGTGATCTAATAGACTCTTCTGGATTGATTAAACGTCTTCTTGAGTAAAGTCGAATGCCGGGATGATTTACTCTCCATACATCTACCAGTGCACATGATTCCATTAATTCGTTCACGTTTTCAATGCCCAGATAATTTATGGTGAATATTAATGAATCATCAATTGATCCGTTTAAATATTTAATCTCAACTATTATTTCAATATCATCTCTTCCTCTCTGAGGAATAACAGATAGAATGCTACTTGTTAGCACTTGGAAAGTCGAAGAATTACAAAAAGTGTATATATTGAAGTTGTACGGGGCAAATGTTTTGGACATCTGGCCATACTGTCCCTGAAACTACCAAATTTTGCATATATGTAGCATTTGATCTGAAGTTGTGAACCTCAATTTTTTAGCTGTTGTTTTCATTTTCATGATCAAAACGCGAAGCAAAAATCAATCACTTTTAGCACCAAAAGCAATGAGTGATGGATGCAGCACCATATACACGAGCCTATCGCATGTGTCAATAGCCGCACTGTGCATTACGTGAATTACGTGTTCTTTATTTGTATATGCTAAATACAATAAGTTTCTTAGAAAGGTTTTGAAATCTAAAAAAATGGTTTGTCTGCAAAGGAAAAGCAAAGCAAACTCAGGCTGAAAAGTTTGATTTTAAATTATTACTTTTTGGCCAAGTGTTTAATATTTTGCCTTTGAGAAATAAGTTCTTGTTCATTTTGAGCTTCAAATCTAGGCGTATACAAGTTAAAGTTTGAATATGTAGTATCGTTGGCCTTTATATATATATATATATTGTAACAAAAAGGCCATCATTTTCAACATGTACATATATTAGACATAGAATTATTTCTTAAAATCTTCGGCTCGACTAAATGTCGTACCAAGAGCAAACAAATAACAGATTTACTAAATTGCTCCCATTGTTTCGACCGTTTCATTTTCATTGAAATTAACTGAATGAGTTTTCTGTAAGACTGTTGCATCAAACTCATTTTTTTATTTTTGTATCCAAAGAAAGGTTTGCTGAGTAACAAAAATTGATCCCACATATTTTCATTGATTATATTAAGCTCCTTTTTATAAACTTGTTTTTTCTTGTTGCGGCATTGCAGTTGTTATTATTTACGCAGTACTCGTATTTATATTTTCCCAATGACATAGTAAACTTTTATTGCATACAGATGAGCCAATACAACATAGAGTGACCCCACGTGTTATTATTTTCTCCCTTACACATAACGTAAACAAATCAGGTTACATAGAGGAGATAAGAGTATTATGTACAGACCTTTTTACTAATGTGCCACTGCATTTAGATACCACGAGCAACAACAGTACTACCCTGTTTCATAAGTATTTTTAGCTAATGAGGGACGTTTGACAAACTGGACAGATGGATATTTCATGAATGATATCCCGTCCTAGAAGATGGAGCAGAGCAATAATCCTGACAACAAAAGAATAAGACATATAGATTCTGCTAATGTATTGTAAGATTATTTTTTGCAAAGGAGGTTGACTATTTTTGCTCTTATTTTGAAATGACGAGACAGATGGACCAGCGGACGACGCGACGGGAGAGATATGTACACTTTCCACAAAGCACATAATAATTACGTCATGCAGCACAGGCAGTGCACTGGTTGTTTCCTACAGGTGCTATATTGCTTACGAGGATTTACAAGACGAATATGAAAAAAGAAAAAATGTACATGTAACGACGAGACAGGTGGATAGCTGGTTAAATTCGACCTATAGAGTTTAAGTCTGAATTTTTCGGGAGAAGGGGGAGGGAATCATTTACATTTGGAGACATATACGATTATGGTTATATTTCAGCTGGAACAAAAGTGGCAACATTTGACACATTGTATAACGATTACGCCATGTGGCACAGACAACACACTTATTATGTTACATAGATCAAATTCTAGTCAATGCAATAACACTGATAATATGACAATAGAAAACGTTATGGACAGATGTTTTACTCATATGTAAATGCATTTTAGGTCTAGGTAGACATTAGTACGTCACTTTTTATAAAGTATTTTTCATTTAAAGAGGGACGCTCGAGGATGGACAAACAGACATATGTCATGAATGATATCCCGTCCTCCCAACAATGAACAAGGCATATAAATTCTGCTAATAAAATTTAAATTTTTTTTGGGGGGGGGGAGAGAGGAGGACTGAGTATTTTTATTCATATTTTGAAACACAGTGAAGCAAATGTACGGACGGACAGAGAAATGTAAGACTTTTCAAGGAAGTGTATAGCGATTACGCCGTGTAACACAGACAGTGCACTTGCTATTCCATACAGATAGAATTTTATTCAGTACAATAATAATCCCATGAATTTACCAAGGACGTATATGAAAAAATATACATATTTTGTTTTAAAAAGAAGAACAGAATGTGTTAATCATATGACTAAGGACTATCGACTTGACAGGCTAATGGTACAACAATTCAGGTTTAATTTTGGGATGGAGTGGGGGAGGGGCTGTGAGTAGTTGGAGATGGATATTGGAGATTGGTATAAGTTTGAGAAGGATTGTGCTCATACGTGAGATGAAGGAAAACAGGTGACACTTTTCACACAGTACGTATCGATTACGTCTTTTAACAGAGATAGTACACTTTCTGTTTCATACAGATAAAATTCTATTCACCACAATCTTGGAAATCTTGCACCAATGTCTATTCATGCTTTGGATCATATGGTAGCTTCTTCCTATGCCAGCAACTTGGTATCGTGTTATTTCGTTGTCTATGCTAAGCTCTTGGTATCTTATGTTGATGTATTTCTATGCTGGAATCCACATATTTCTGTTATCGTCCTTTATACTGCACATCAGTGCCATGTGTTAATGTCTTTCTATGCTGACATAATGCAGTTGGGTCTTGATGTTCTGATACCTTTATATTTTGTGCTGGATCTTTTCAATGATTATACAGGCTACTCTTGTTATACCGCCATTCTCGCCATAACGTCATCAAGCCCTGGGTTCCGTTTTTTTCTTATTTAATTCCCTTGTTATACTGCCATATTCACTTAACGCCATCCGCAACGCATTTTGCGGTCCCAAAATGCCATTTACAGTGCAATTTACCCTCGTTATACCGCCATCAATTTTACCTGGAGATTTTTGTAATACTTGACAAGCTGTTAGCTTGCAAGGCTTATATGAAGTTGTGCGGCAGCCGTTCGTCCTTTTTTTCTTCTTGACAGTTTTCCGACAGAACACCACACAGTTGCTGAGCTTTGTGCGAGGTCTCACTGCGTAAATAGATAACACAGCGTATGCCTGATCAGTCAATAAAACCTTAAGTCAGCAAAAACCAAACACTACTCGGCTTACAATACGTATTAAAGCTGTGCTGTTTGCTAATATATTTAGCTGGTATTAAGTTATCAACCTATGCAGTTTTTCTTCTTGACAGTGGTCCAATTTTGTAGAATATTATAAGCCGCATACATGCTGTGTCATAAGCTCTATACATAGTTGTATAACACACTGTATGTATGTTATAATAAAATAATCTAATGAAGGAAGTATTTTTGCGTTTTAATAATGGTCAAGTGTTTAACATTTCACTAGCGAAATGCGGTTCTAGTTTTTACATGAAGTCTAAGTCAAAGGCTCCATCTCTTTTGTGTTGTTGATTTTTTACCATGGCAAAACACTTGAGCAGCACGAATAGGTGAGCATGAATGCTGGAACAAAGGCATTGCGGTTATCCTGTTATCACATTGGATTAGGAAGCATTCCAGTTGGAGTGTCATTATGCACATCAGATAAAAGTTCAAATTTTCATGAAAAAGTTGCTGAACAGAAATTAGGGTTAGCATTTCACATCGTTTCGAAAATGGAAAAGAAAAGAATCATCAAACAAAGCCTGCTGTTATGATATAGGTATTTGCTTAAAACTGAGACAAATCGTCGAGAACATATTAACACAGGAGGCAAAGCAAAAATCAATCCTAGACTTTTTCAAGAAAAAGTGAATCTGTCAATGAAAAACTTCAGTAAACGAAAATAACTGCTTTTGAAACTAAGCAACTGTGTCTTTGCATGCACTTTAAATAACGACGTAAAACAGCACCTGATGTGTTGGATTATTAAAAACAAAAACACCAATAAATATTTTCTTAATTAAGGTTTTTCGCTATAACGGCATTTCGTTATAGCGCCATAATTTCACTGGAACAAATGATGGCGGTATAACGAGGGTAGACTCTATGTACCTTGGATATTTTCAGTCCCAATACTTTATTGAATGCGTGCAATCTGTCAAGGTGTTTCCGTATGATGCGTTTTTTTTCTGCAATGAGCTTATCCAACGAGCTAATTTGAGATGGTTAGGGCATACTGAAGCAAATCTAGCTGCTCCACTTCTAATTATTTAGATTAATTTCCAGCTCATATCGAAACTAGACCGTTTTCGCTACCGAGTAGCGAAAATTGCACTTGGGGGTCACAAAAATACGAATCTGAAAACTTAGCCTCTTACATGTCGTCTTTTAGGAGCAAACGGTCGAAAATAAGCTCAAAATCGTTCTATCTCTAACCGTTTTCGAGATAATAGCCCACTTCTGGTTTTTGACTTTGACCATGACCGAGGAAGTCAAGGTCACCAAAGACCCCTTACATATTGTCTTTTAGAACCAAAGGGTAAAAAATAAGCACAAAATCGTTCTATACTCTATACCGTTTTCAAGATAATGGTCAACTTCCGGTTTTTGACTTTGACCTTTGCTGAGGAGGTCAAGGTCATGGAGGTATCTCTTGCATATCATCTTTTAGGCCCAAAGGGTCGAAAATAAGCTCAGAATCCCTCTATCTCTAACCGTTCTCGAAATAATGACCCACTTCCGGTTTATTACTTTGACCATGGCCGAGAAGGTCAAGATCAACGAGGAACCTCTTATATATGGTATTTTAAGCCCAAAGTGCTCAAACTAAGCTCAAAATTGCTCTATCTCTAATCGTTTTTGAGATAATAGCCCACTTCTGGTTTTTGACTTTGACAATGGCCGAGGAAGTCAAGGTCACCAGGGACCCCTTACATATCGTCTTTTAGACACAAAGGGTCGAAAATAAGCTCAAAATCGTTCTATCCCTAACCGTTTTGCAGATAATGGTCAACTTCCGTTTTTGACTTTGACCATGGCCGAGGATGTCAATCGTTCTCTAAGGTCATGGTAAAAAAATACGGATTTTACGGCGTCTAATCACCCTGTATCAGTGAGCCAAATTTCATAACTCTTTAGCAATTGGGAAAAACCCAAACGCTGTAGCCAAATTAAACTTGCACACGCACGCTGTCTTGGCTTTCATTGAACGATGGGCAATCAATACACCGAGGCTGATATCATGTCAGTTTAAACTACTGCTCTCAGCTTCTTGCCGCCTGTTTAAAAAATTTGTTTTGACGTTTTTTTTTAATTTAAAAACTCAAGCGAATTTAAAAAATACAAGAGGATCAACTAGACATACTGAAGTTTGTCATATCTAAATTTCATCTTTCTAGCCCAAACGACCTCTGATTTAGTTCCACGGACAAACTCAAAAAAAAAAGAAAAAAAAAACATGCCACAATTGCGGTTAAAATTTTCGTACAAATTCAACACGCTGGGGGATTTTGGCAAATCCCCAAGTGTAAAAATGACATTGAAATTTTACCATACAAGCCCATGTATAAGGCACACACACTGATAGCTGACAGAGCAGACTTAGCCTATTGACCAATTCGCTGCAGGCAATGAATAATCGAACAGGGAGCGAGTGCTGTGTGTTGTAGGTTGGTGACGAACTGAAGAATGCATTTCTCAGCGGTGATGTTTACCGTCCACATTTGAACGTAATGACACTTTCTATCAATTTTCTCATTCCAGATTATTATTGAATAAAAGTTGAATATCTTGCTATCAGCCTTTTATCTTGTATGTTCGTGAGATAATTTCTTTCCAAAAGCGAAGTTCTATAATTTTTGCTGTTTCATTTCTATCATGTTGCCATTTTTGGGTTTCCCCTTGACTGCCCAAAGAAAATTTTTCCATATGAAGATCATCCTTTCTATAAAATCTTCCACTTGTTATAAGACTGCTAAACTATGACGCCACAATAACAGTTATGACGTTGCTATAATTAATCCCAGTTAACATTTGACGTTCGCTCACCGTGGGGTTTTCGGTGACTATGGAATCTTATAGCGTTTACCAACGATGTTATATCAAGGTTGGGAGAGTGCCATTACATAGACGATGCGAAACTATTAATGCGAATCATCGTCTAGATAGTGACAACAACATATAGTAGACATTTGTCCATCAAAGCCCTTGGGTCATCAGACAACAGAGCAGATTATGAAGTCAATTAGAATGAATATTATCAAGGCAGGCGGGAAAAACTTGTGCGCTTCTGAAAATTCCATATTTTATGTTTTGGTCAGTTTTCAAAGCGACCTATCAGGGCGTACAATTCAGTTAAGCACTAACATGATGCGATTGTTTCTTGGTTGTGACCCGGGCGTCTTTTCCAGTTGATGCTGATTAGGTGCTGGATAAAGTGGGGGTTTTAGGCAACCAACCAACGCCTAAGAAGCGATGTGTCAAAGAGGTTGAATAGACTTCAATCTATGGTCCCGACAAATCACAACTAAAGTACAAGCGGATTTTATGTTGCAAAATTGGCGTTTGAGCTACAAGCCTTTACACAGAGTCACAAATCCAACCTTTATTCAACGCTGTGTGGAAAATATTGATTAGACGTTGATCTATAGTCTCAACCAATCACAATCAGATTTAATGTTGCGATTTGGTTGGATCACTGTCGTAAAACTCAAATCGATGTTGTGTCGGCGTCGGAATGTTTAAAGTTCTGATGCAATTTGTATTGCTTTAAACTACGGTCTTTAAAGAATTTTTAAGTTTTCAGAATGGTAATTTTTGTTCTCCCAAATGTAATGTTTGCCATTTGGTTGCCAAAAACGACCTGGTTTGTGCTTCTTTGGATCTGTTTACAAACATTGTAAGGTTTTATCAATGCTGGAGTCTCTACATTTTAAATTTGTTCGTTCTCTTGGTAAATGTCATGTATGTAATCTAAATCATTGCATGTGTATCATTATAATATGTGTTGTTTTTCTGTTATTTTCATGGTTGTCATTTAGGGTGCTATCTAAGTGACTGCAACACATGTTATCTAAATGGTTGTCATACAAACAATCTTGATTGCCACGGATGCTATTTAAGTATTGCCAGGCATGCTATCTAAGTGACTGTCATGCATGTTTTCTAAGGAATTGCCCTGCATGCTATATGTGTGATTTCCATGCATGTTGTCCAAGTTATTGCATGCATACTATCCATATGGTTGTCATGCATGCCGTCTAAGGCATTGCCATACACGTTGTCTATACAGAGATATCAAGAAATTCATCTACGATATGGTCATAGCATGTTATCGATTTTTTTATTTCCACATTGCGATTAGATGTTGATTTTGACACCATTTTAAAAAAGTTTCGCATCTAACTCTCTAGCAACACCTTCTAACAATACCTTTACGAAGGAGTTTTTATCTGTTACTTCGGGCGGCGCCAGCATAACCATAGCCCAAATTTCCGCCTTGTCTATGAAATTCATGAAACCAAATCTGCCAGAATCGTGATTCAATATTATGTAATATTTGTCTTGTCGCAAAATGCGCCACATTTAATAACCTTTGCTGTCAATTTGTAAATGCAGTCTGTTACGTAAGATGGGTTAGTGAACCGTTATTATTAATGATTAAATAAAAGAGATATTTAAGTAATATAGCTGAAAACAGATAGATAGATAGATAGATAGATAGATAGATAGATAGATAGATAGATAGATAGATAGATATTTGCTTATTCATCATGTATATGTACAAATTGAGACAAATCAACACTGCAAGATTCCGATAATAACAGCATGAAGGAAAGGTGAATCGAAAAAGTTTTAAAAAAAACGTGTAGACCTGATCCACCTGCTTAACTTACATTAAGTCACAACAACAGAGTATCTAAATTTTACCAATAGACTAGTGAATGTTTACAAACAGTCCAAACAAATAAGAAAAAAGTGGTTTAGGACACCCTATTTCAGAAAGAAACCAAATTTATAAATTCAGATATTTATCAAACATGAATTGTTTGTATATCATTTTAAAAGAATTTAAATTAGAAGCATTTATGATGTGATCAGGAATTCCTTTGAACAATTTTACACCATAGATACTTATTGAGTTTTGAACTGATTTTTCCCTTGAGTATCGTATTTGAAACTTTTGCTATGAAAACATACTTGGACATTTGAAGGCAGAGCGACTCTGTAGGCTTTGTACATTATAATTAATATTTTTAAGTCTACCAAATCATAAAATTTGATCATTCGTAACTTGTAGAACAGATCGTTTGTATGAGCATATTTACTAACTTTACAGACTATTATGACTTACGTTTAAAATGTGGCTGGCCTTGTATATTATGCAACAACATTTAGATAACTTTTGACTGATAAATATAAAGTATAAATAAAAGAGGACCCAATATAGAGCTCTGTGGTACTCCGCATTTAACCAGAAGTTTTTCGGATTCTGTATCTTTGAATTTTACATATTGAAGACGATTATACAAGTAACTGCTTATCCAATTTAATGCTACACCCCTAATGCCATAATGTTTTTTAACAGTATTTTGTGATTGATCGTGTAGAACGCTTTTTAGGTCGATATAAACACCAAAGTTGACGGTCCATTATCTAAAGAATGTTTTCTAGCAATTCGACTAAAGGAAGTAAGGTAGCTCTATTATTTCTAAAACCGTACTGACATTCTGCTAATAAAGTATTTACATTTATAAATTTGTTTAATCTGACATAGAATAATTTTTCAAGGATCTTAGAAAATTGGGGCAAAAGTGATACAGGCCGGTAATTATTAAAGGATTCTTTGTCACCAGACTTAAACACTACTTAAGCAATTTTCATTTGCTCTGGAAACAGCCCACTAGTAAACGAAAGATTACAAATATATACAAAAGGTTTAGCAATAAACTCAATAATCTGCTTAATAATCGTCATTACTAAGTTTTCACAATCCATAGACGTTTTGTTCTTAAATTTATTGACTATACTAATTACTTCAGACTCATCGACCGCTGACATAAACATAGAATTAATATTAGAAGAATTCAGGAAATCATAAATGCATTTTTCAGGCACAGATTCAATATTTTCAGCTAATTTGGGTCCGAATCAACAAAGAAAGAATTAAAATTGTTAGCAACTTCTTTAAGATCTGCTACATTACAGCCCTTGGCGTCTGCAAATTTATCTGGTAAGGTAGCACCTGATTTTCTCTTATTAATTGCTTCATTTAATATATGCCACGTTTGTTTAATATTGGGGATGTTTTTTTCTAACGTATGACTGTAGTACCGCTTCGCTTAATACAAGTTAGTTTATTCCTGTAAGTTTTATATATACGTCTACAGTTGTATTTTGTACAAATTTTGTACAAATCAAATTTTTTAAACCCTTTGTTATCCACGGCTTATGAGGCCTTTTATTATTTATACAAACTTAAAACAGGTAGCCTAAATCGAATTATTACTTTATCTCTTGTAGTTATTGAATTATGCAGATACATTCAACCTATTGCATCCTAAAAGATATTCCTTATAATTTAACCTGAAATTACGCAGCATAACGGCTTGATCTGACACCCAAATTCAGCCACCCGCCTGCCCCGCTCCTCTCCCCATCCCCCATCCAGCCGCCATCTCCGAATAACTTAATTGCGTCTCTAGCACAATAATACGGTCAACTTAACAAAAAAAAATAGGAAGTATTTGGAAAACTGTATTGTCGCTGTACCTTTTTTCCATTGATCAATATATAAAAAGACAAATAAAGCAAACGAAGGCATTTAAGGTGGTACAAAAATCCAGAGTCTACCCAAAACGATGTAGTTCCGTAGATTTATAATCATTAAATATTTAAGGTTGGGGTGATGTGGAGATGGAGAAGGTGAAGATTGCCCAGCCCCCTCCCACCTTTAATGGCTGCTTTCCGACTACTTGCAGTATAACCAGTCGATTGCTGAGATTCGGATACGGTTTTCTCCATGGCGCAGTTGCACGTACCGTTAAACGAACTGCAAAGCATACTGATCATTGCGAGGCCTATCGCGGTTGTGGGCGGCGTCGGCGTAGCGCCTATTCAGTGCAATAATTCGGCGAGGGGAGAGACGATACGACCTGGGTGACGTGTGCGACCCAGCTGAGCTTGCAGAGTTACTGGCCTTTCGATACGCGTTTGCTGGGGATGGTTAATGAAATACGAGTCTCATGTAGTTTGCCTTGGGGCCTTGCAGACTAGCGCGCAGACTACTCACAATTTCCATTTTTGAGGAAGTGAGGCAGACGTAGCGCGATCCTATTGGCTGTGGAGAAATTCTGGGTGCTTCTTGAAGCACGTACTTCAGTCATGAGTGCAGTCCTTGCGGGTGTTGACGTTTCGGCATATTTTTCTGTCTGTGGTATCTCTGGCCGCAACGCGTCTTGGCTTGTCGGGCTGCGCGGTTTCTTTCCCCTGCAAATGCATACACCTAACAACCAGATGTCATCGTCACCCCACTCTAGGAGACCAGCTTGGGTCCGCTGCGAGGGGATATGTGCAGGTGTCATTATGAGCCCAAAATCATACGAGTTAAGTGAGATTTTTCACTTTTCATACTTTGTCGTATTTGTTAGGGGCTTTGTGCTAACAGCCAAGTCTGGAGAGCTGATCTTAACTCAGTAATCATGTCAGTTCAATAGTATTGTTATATGTCTACCCCTAAGGGAGTTCGTCGTCTGTCGGCAATGAGTTCTTCTGAAATTAATGAGTCTATTTTTCTCAAAACACATATACATATTGGGGTACATGTCTAGATGATATCTGGGTTATTTTTTTCGTTCCTTCAAAAAGTCTATTTTTGGCAAATTTTTTAACCTGGGGGGGGGGAGGTTCTTGCATTTTTTCCACTTTGGCAGGCTAAATCTCCAAAACAGTTTTTTTGGATAAGGCTCAGACGTCGCAAGAACAACACACATATTGCGCAATGTTTACTGCAAAGTTTTTCTTCATTTCCGTTAAAAATGTATTTTATAAATTTCTGATTTTTAAGTGGTTTGACCATATTGTTGCGATATCTCCGAAACAGTTCGTTGGATTAGGCTGGAACGTGGCAAGAAGAATCCACATATGGTGCAAATTTTTACTGCTAAGTTTTTTCTTTAGGGGAGGTGTATATCACCGGTGTCTGCTAGCCTGTTAGCATGTAACTCAATCAGACTACTCTCGCGTTATTATTTTTATTCTTTAATGACTAATTATACACTGGTCTCAGTTCAGGAATGTTCGCTCCGACTCTTTATGTCGGAATGATCATTGAAAAGTTTAACTGAGCTTGGGGACTTTTCATTTAAACATGCTCAAACCGGTTTACAATGTGCGCATACATGTATATAATTACTTATTACAATTTTGCTTGTTTGATTGTTTGTTTTTTTTTTGTTTTGTTTTTTTTAATCACGATTATTATAATTTCGACGTGCCCACATATGCCTAACAATAATGCAACTCTAACTTAGTATTGGGGTATTATATAGGTACACCGACATCTCTGGGGCTTTGCAAATTGTCATGATTCCTGACCACGAGTAGGATTCGAACCTGGGCTACAGACCCACAACTGCATGGCTCGCAAGCCCCTATAACCACTCGGCCACCGAGCCCTCCCCCCTTCTCCCCGCCGCTTTCCCCCCTTATCTCAGTACTTCTTCACCAGTGACTTCGTCAACGGGCTATTACGTGTTAGAGTAAGTCACACTCTTTTTTCGCGCAATTTAGAATGGGAGGCTCCCCTGCTCTCTACTCTTTTCACTTATAGAAAAAGAATCCATTTATCTAACTTCACATAAAATAGCACAGCTCACACAGTATCAATACTATATTGTGGATTTTTGGTACGGAATATATTATGATACATATGTTAATATAACTTTGGATGAGCAAAGACCTGTGACCAATCTTAACTTGGAGTTTTAATATGGAGAAGTATACGTAAAATGCCATATTTTCTTTTCACTTAGAGAATTCGAGTTCTTTGTCAAAGTTTGAAGTATTGAAATAATGGGCTAATTAAAAGCAGTAGTTCAAAAAGAAGAGTTCTGTACAGACGTAAAAACACATATACCACGGCTAAAAGCTCGTTATTTGATTAACTCGAGATGCAATATAAATCACAATTGCAAGTTATGCGCACGAATAAAAATAACTACATATGCTGGCTCAGCTGAGCATGATGCCCCTGGCATTCTTTTTCAAACTGTGATATTGCGCTTGAATAGCGACAAGTCCTTTGATAAAACAAAACTCATCAATAGAAATTGGCCTATTTCTCTGAAGCGCTTATATAGGTAACAACAACGCTTTACGCAGGTGGAAGGGGATGGGGGTGGTGTGTCGGGGTATTCAGTGAAGCATCCGCAAGACTCGTGATTTGTGCAGCGTTACTTATTTTCCATTTTCAAATTATGACTAGCCCATGTATAAGTGGAAACCATTAGCTTCCTTTCATTAGGCTTGTGATATTTGGCTCTTATCTGATGACCTGAAAAATGTTATCAACAAGATATCGAGAGATTACATTGTGGTTCAAGGATCGTAATAATGTGATAAGGAAGGTCATGGTCTCGTTGAAAACAGGGCAATGTTACGTGACTATATTGTTTATGTTTGATGTTACATTTAAACACATCTGGGTAGCTTTGCCTTTTATATTTAACCAATCACTGCATTGTTAAATAAAATAAAGTTTGTATGTTAATTTACAACGGTGTCGCGCGCGTATGCTTTATGACAAGTGCTCTGTCTAGGTAAAGGGGAGCGAAAATTTATCATGGTTTGTGACCGGTTGGAGAAACCTCCTAAACTCGGCCTGTGATCTGCAAACTTTCGGCATCCTAAATTATCGACAGTGAACACACGGTATGCACCCCCGATATCTTGGCTATTTCGCCATGTCGTTATATGTCACGGTTTTAGTCTTTGGCCAAGTGCCTACCCTCTAGGTAGTTAGTACTAGTGTTTAATTCGCGATTTCTTTCCCACACTCATCCATGCAGCATAGGAGTTGGGAGGAGGGGGAGGGGGTGGGCGCAGGCAGCAACATCATGTCCTTTCAGCCATCAAAATTCAGCGACTTAATTCGGTTTGCAGCAGAGTTGGCAGCTACTTTTAGCATTTCAACGTTCAAACTTGCCTAAGATGGAAAATCAACAGATGGAACAGCCATCGCAAAGCCTCGGAAAAATATGCAAAGGAAATTTTTAGCGAAGACCGCAGAAGCACTGATAGGGAGGATTTTTCCATGTGGATACCCTCACCCTTATCGATGGCGCTGCCTTAAATGCCCTGAAACCCGCGTTAACCCTGCGAGCCCTTCAAGCAGCAATAAGCGAACTGAACGTAAAAAAAACGGCACCTAGAAGAGCTTCACCACCGCAGGGCAAAGTGACATCGCAACCAAGATACAGAGCCCCCGAAAAGCAACATGACACGTTGACAGTCCGGCCATTGCAGCTGGGAAGAAGAAGCCGATACCCTGGTTCACAGGAAATACCCAAAGCAGTAAACCTCTTTTTGTTCAGGGTTTCTGCGGCTCGTTCCTCGAGATCCGCAGAGAGGAAACAGTGCTGACAGGGCAAGGAAACATAAAGCTGATCTTGTAGAGCCTGTCGGCCAAGAAACCACTTGGCAGCAGCGGGGCACTCCTGCATATATACGAGGTACTGTGGAGACATATACGGATAGGTCGAGTCATCTGATAGCGAAATCTTTGCAACCTATCTGCAGTGAAGTTCGCCGACATGTGCCAGCACATATCCCCTCGCAGCGGACCCAAGCTGGTCTCCTAGAGTGGGGTGACGATGACATCTGGTTGTTAGGTGTATGCATTTGCAGGGGAAAGAAACCGCGCAGCCCGACAAGCCAAGACGCGTTGCGGCCAGAGATACCACAGACAGAAAAATATGCCGAAACGTCAACACCCGCAAGGACTGCACTCATGACTGAAGTACGTGCTTCAAGAAGCACCCAGAATTTCTCCACAGCCAATAGGATCGCGCTACGTCTGCCTCACTTCCTCAAAAATGGAAATTGTGAGTAGTCTGCGCGCTAGTCTGCAAGGCCCCAAGGCAAGCTACATGAGAGTCGTATTTCATTAACCATCCCCAGCAAACGCGTATCGAAAGGCCAGTAACTCTGCAAGCTCAGCTGGGTCGCACGCGTCACCCAGGTCGTATCGTCTCTCCCCTCGCCGAATTATTGCACTGAATAGGCGCTACGCCGACGCCGCCCACAACCGCGATAGGCCTCGCAATGATCAGTATGCTTTGCAGTTCGTTCAACGGTACGTGCAACTGCGCCATGGAGAAAACCGTATCCGAATCTCAGCAATCGACTGGTTATACTGCAAGTAGTCGGAAAGCAGCCATTAAAGGTGGGAGGGGGCTGGGCAATCTTCACCTTCTCCATCTCCACATCACCCCAACCTTAAATATTTAATTATTATAAATCTACGGAACTACATCGTTTTGGGTAGACTCTGGATTTTTGTACCACCTTAAATGCCTTCGTTTGCTTTATTTGTCTTTTTATATATTGATCAATGGAAAAAAGGTACAGCGACAATACAGTTTTCCAAATACTTCCTATTTTTTTTGTTAAGTTGACGAAGTACTGAGATAAGGGAGGAAAGCGGCGGGGAGAAGGGGGGAGGGCTCGGTGGCCGAGTGGTTAAAGGCGCTTGCGAGCCATGCAGTTGTGGGTCTGTAGCCCAGGTTCGAATCCTACTCGTGGTCAGGAATCATGACAATTTGCAAAGCCCCAGAGATGTCGGTGTACCTATATAATACCCCAATACTAAGTTAGAGTTGCATTATTGTTAGGCATATGTGGGCACGTCGAAATTATAATAATCGTGATTAAAAAAAACAAAACAAAAAAAAGCCAACAATCAAACAAGCAAAATTGTAATCAGTAATTATATACATGTATGCACACATTGTAAACCGGTTTGAGCATGTTTAAATGAAAAGTCCCCAAGCTCAGTTAAACTTTTCAATGATCATTCCGACATATAGAGTCGGAGCGAACATTCCTGAACTGAGACCAGTGTATAATTAGTCATTAAAGAATAAAAATAATAACGCAAGAGTAGTCTGATTGAGTTACATGCTAACAGGCTAGCAGACACCGGTGATATACACCTCCCCTAAAGAAAAAACTTAGCAGTAAAAATTTGCACTATATGTGGATTCTTCTTGCCACGTTCCAGCCTAATCCAACGAACTGTTTCGGAGATATCGCAACAATATGGTCAAACCACTTAAAAATCAGAAATTAAAAAATACATTTTTAACGGAAATGAAGAAAAACTTTGCAGTAAACATTGCGCAATATGTGTGTTGTTCTTGCGACGTCTGAGCCTTATCCAAAAAATCTGTTTTGGAGATTTAGCCTGCCAAAGTGGAAAAAAAATGCAAGAACCTCCCCCCCCCCCCCCCCCAGGTTCAAAAATTTGCCAAAAATAGACTTTTTGAAGGAACGAAAAAAATAACCCAGATATCATCTAGACATGTACCCCAATATGTATATGTGTTTTGAGAAAAATAGACTCATTAATTTCAGAAGAACTCACTGCCGACAGACGACGAACTCCCTTAGGGGTAGACATATAACAATACTATTGAACTGACATGATTACTGAGTTAAGATCAGCTCTCAAGACTTGGCTGTTAGCACAAAGCCCCTAACAAATACGACAAAGTATGAAAAGTGAAAAATCTCACTTAACTCGTATGATTTTGGGCTCATAATGACACCTGGTGTGGTCCGGTCATGCGAGTCGTGTGACCGTGAGTTATCATGGCACTAGATGACCTGTAATCACGGGAGTTGATGATAAGGCTCGTGCCTCCCCCCCCCCCCCCACTTCCTTAGGGCGCAAGGGCGCAAAAGGAAATAGAGATAACAAAATTTGGGTCCAACCCAACTCAGAAGAACTGTAGAACACAAAACATTTCTGATATACCAAATGCAACTCAAATGGCTGACACAGACCCGTCAAAGTCATTTGGAAGAGTACGACACCAGTCCCTTAGAAGAAACAGTGCCGGAAAATTGGGTCATCTGTAACTTATTTTAGCGTGGATGCTTCTTTCCTTTGTCGATCCCCTTCTGTGGCTTGGCGAAGTCACCTTTCTCCGTTCTCCTTGTTCTTTTGCTTTGACTGAGGCTCTCTAGGGAAAGGCTGAATCACATATTGTCGTTTTGGCTGCTATAAACGGGCCGACCGAAAATAGGCCGGTGAGCCTGCACTGGGAGAAATCTTTTAAATAGTACTTGTGGACCAGCAGACCAGATTTGATCATAACTGAAAGGGACACCTTACGGATAGCTCCCAGAACGTTGGATATCTGTCTTACATGGTGGGCTTTACCTTTGCGTTGCTTTGAGTCGGGTTGTGCCTTGTCATATGCTGCTATTTTGGCCCCTTAAAGATGTTCGTGCATTGTAGGTCACCAAGAACTAAAGCCAGGTCCCACTGTTCAATGTTTGACTTAGTAGGTGGAGTGTTTGGGTTAAAATGCCTAAATAATTGTGATAGGACTGAGTCTTCACCTGGATCGTAGTCGTAGCTCTGTCTGGAGCCGATGGCTGCCCCATAGCCCACGATGAGCATACCTTGAAGTGACATTCCGTAAACAGATAATCAGGAAATCTGCTACCCACTCCGGTGAAACCTGACATAAATCTACTTTTAGACTTTTTACACCAAGAGGCAAATTTGTTTCATTGGGAGCGATGGAAATGCAGATTGTTTGTGGCTGCCTAGCATTCTCTCAATGATCTCTTCAAGGAAGCCCATACCTTCTAAAATGGTAGGGTTAGGCACCGCAGGCGTAAGTTCAACGGATGAGGGTGGTCATGGTACCAGTCTGGTTGTGACAATGGGTTCTCGTTGCATGGTATTGACACCGTTTTTACTGAACGACAATTGAAAAGAAGGGGGAACCCCCGAAATCTCTGGCGCTAATGGGGCTGCTAGAAGTAGTGTGCTCGGGCGTACCTCTGCTATCTTTTGCATGACCTATAACAGAATTGTTATCGTTGAAAAGACATAGAGTGCGCCGCACGCCGGCCATGGGCAACTTAGAGCATCGATCGCCCAGGCTCTTTGATATGGGGATAAACCTTGGAGGCTGCTCTGCCAGTTGATTGGTAAGCAGATGCAGGGATGGGGCATGGGAACTGCGTATTAACTTTCGGGACGAGGATTTGGCTGAGCACCATTCTGTATGGATGCTCTGGAAGCTAGGTCTGTCCTCCTCTGGAGGCTAGATCTGTCCTCCCCCGGAGGCTAGGTCTGTCCTCCTCTGGAGGCTAGATCTGTCAATACATGAGTTTCCCTGCTAAATGACGGGTCGTAACCTGGATCTGGTGGCTTTACACAAACAGCGATATTTGAGATGACAGATTAGAAAGTTGTATAGCGTTTATATACCTTCACTTGTGGTAGAGCAACAAAGAATTCTGTTGTGGCGGTGCGGCCTGGTATACCGCCCTGATACGGGGATCATCCATGTCTTGCAAGGGTATGCCACACGTCACTTGGGCCATGTGGGAAATTTCGCGGATCGCGTCCTGAAATGGCTCATCTTTTGGGGCCATCCGCGACGAGAAAAGCGAGGGTGTACACTGAGGTCCGGGGCAGAAGGGAGTGCTGCTGGGTCTTCCAACAAACCTCGTCCTCGGCCCAGTGATCTTACACAGTCCACTGCTCGAAGTGGCAACTGGAATTAGTCGGCGGCGGATGATTCTCCTGTGTCTGCGTCCGCCTCCTCCCCCTCAGACCCCCCCCCCCCCCCCCCTCAGAGGTCGCCTCGTCAACATTGGTTTGCTCGTCTTATTCAGTAGGGGCCTCTGATGGGTTGTCTATCTCTTTGTTTCTATTCTTGGAAACAGAGAGCAGATGCGAGTCCTGAGCTTGGAAAAGCACCTCTTCCTCGTCAAGTTGGGTGGCCGACACTTGACCTGATGGAGGATGCCTTGTGGACGCGTTTTCAGCATTGACAGTTTGGTGTTGTTTCACTAGGCTCTGTACGTAAAGATGTGTGCGATGTAGAAGTGAGAGTACGGGTCTCTTCTAGAGGAGACGACACCGTAGCCGATGACTCTGTGATGGCCACTTTCGTAATTCTCCGTGTATTTGGGCCTGTAGCCACAGGATGGCTGACAGATTCATGATTACTGTGGGTAGGGTTGGTGCCGGCGTTGTGCCTTGAGACCGTGAGAACCCCTGTTGTTGGGGATACCCAGCTGGGAAACCGGGGCCTGGAAAGCAGCCCCCGAGCAGTCCACTAAGTCCTCGGTACTAAAATGTGTTGCTACTAGAATTCTTCTTTTCTCGCGTCCCCATTCGTTTTTTACATGTATCTGATTGGTGGATTTCTTTTCTTTATCGATAAGTATACCCAGGTCAGAGGGCCATCGCAAAAAGGCAAACCACTGGCCCGTTTACACCTGTCGCAAACCGGAAATTGTTGACCGAAACGGTCTCAAAATCGTGCCACGGGCCCTTGAAACGCTAGCCACATCTCTGATCTCCCGTACATGATGTAGCAGCCTCTAGCATGTGTTCGACGGAACTACGGTTGTCCTACGGAGTGCACAAAATTAAGTAAAACTGTGTAGACACTGGTGACGCAGTAAGCTTGGAGTCAGGTTTGGAGTCAAAACAGGCAAATGTGGACTGAAATGACATATGACAACTGTTGAAAAGAGATTAAATTTGAGGATCACACAGAATGGCGTGCGATTATAATGTCTTGCTATATATTCCCCTCTCTCCACGTTTAGATGTGTTTCCCTTCCGGTTTATTCCTATCACGCACTTTTTCTGCAGCACTTCAAACAGTTCATCCCTCCAGTCAATCAAATGCCGATCAGGAGTGGGGAAATACATTGTATTAAAATACACTTAGGTGTTTTAACAATAGAACAAGTAAGACATTATAATCCACAAATGTACTGCGATATGTGGGTCACATTACATTATTTTTTATAAAAAAGAGCGCGAAGAAATAATGTAAAGTCATTGAATTCTACTAATTTGTTGTTGCTAGGAGAAAGTGGCAGACCAGGAAAAATTGACATTGTTTCTTGTCAATTCGGGTCATTGAAATCATGAATGTAAAGTTAAATTTCAAACCTCACTCGACCTGGTCTATGAAATCTCTAGCAAAAACAAAAAGAAGTGGGATGTAAAAATCGGGTGTAAAAAAATTGGACCTGCAAAACATTGACGAGGGTGGGGGGCAGAGCATTCACGTGTCAACTAGTTATCACTCGTGTGCGTGGCTTTAAAAAACCTAAACGCGGAGTTCTAATTTTTTAAATCCCCTTTTTAACCAAACAGCTCATTAAGAATTACCGTTTTATGGGAAACGCAGAGTACACAATGAAAACTACCCCACCCCCTTTTTGCACCGAAATGAGTACTCTGCGCTTACTTTCGGACATATCATAATGTACTGCTATTAGGTCACATCGTGACCTCATACCAGAGCACTATAATAAACGTATGCCCCAAATCTAAGACTTCTTATCAATCTATAATATAATGTCCTATGGCCAACATATTGCACTACATCCCTTGATTATAATGCACAGCTTGTTCCATTGCTAAAACACCTAAGTGCAATATGATTACAAAACGTCATGAGGAGAGCGAAATAGGCAAAGAAAGAGTGACAGTTACATTACATGAGAGATCCAGGCCAGTGTTAATCGAATCGTCCGCACACACCTCCCTGTCGCTACGCTCTCCTCCCACGCATTTCTCTGGGTGAAACTGAGGAGAGAAACACTACGCTTTTGCATCAATTACGTCATTCCTTAACTATTTTATTACGTGGCTTTGACAGGAATGCTGCCTCATGTTTCAGTAAGTGTTACGAGATGGTCTTCACTCAAATGACATACAACGCAAGCTACCGAATTCACGTCATTACTTTCAGTAACGGAACCCAGTAAACATTGCAATGTTTCATCAACGTTGGAAAAACGTCACACCCAATATCGGATCAGCGTCGGGTCTTCGTTATCTATAGATGTCAAAACAAACTCTAACTTTCGACGTTGAAGACGCCGAAAAGGTGACGCTGTATGGACGCCGGAGAAATAAAAATGTAGAATCGCCATCTTGAAAGCCACAAATATTACACAAACCATCGTCTTCTGACTTTTTAATAATTTTTGAGTATGTCAGATTTCTGTTTATTTTGCTTATTTTCAACTTATTTTTATTTTAGATCCGTAAGGTTATACTTTAGTTTCATCGTACATTTATGGCGGCATCAACTTGCTAATCATGTTGGGTTCCAACTGTTCACCTTTCAGCTTTTCTTACTGAGCAAATTGACAAGGGTAGCTTTCAAACCATTGTTTTCACGCACCAAGATCTGAAAAACAAATGATTTAGTTTCACCTTGACCTTGTTCACTTGCGTGTGATATATCTGTTTTCTTTGCGTGGGGTTTTCATCAATTGGCACAGTGACTTATTTCTTTGTCAGTTTCCCAGAAACCTTGTATAAGAATACAAGGAAGTGCCCCATAGACCATGTTGCTGGTTGTGTGTGTTATCCTTTCAGCTCTTGTGTTCCTAATAGGAACACATGCCATTAATCCAAGACATATACAGTGTATATAATGTGCCATTAATAGAGAGAAATTGCTAAAAAATCTAGGTTGATGCGTTCTGTTTTTCGGGGGGGGGGGGGGTGCAAACTCTATCGGGCTTGTTACGGGGTGGAGGGTGGGGAGAAATTAAACTAAAAGTGGAGAACACGAATTACTTTTAAAAGGTCTTTTTACGAAATAAAACGACAGTTTTACTTTGCAAAAGCTTCGAATACACTCATCCCCATTGTTAGATGAAGTAGAGTCTGGATCAGGGGAGCCTGCCATTGATCACGAATTACTCCGTCCGTTGTCGTGACAACGTGAAATGACAACTATAATTAAAGTCAATTAAAAACGTAATATTAAGTTCTACTTATTTTAATCTTCAAATACAAATATATCGGGTGGGGGGGGGGGGAATACCGAACCGAAACAATGAGTACGAAAAAATGAAACCATTTTTTTTTTCAAGCTCATCAGACAGTTTAAGAAGCCGGCTTAAAACAATGAGACTTGATGACTACCCCCCTCCTGCCCCCCACTGGATGAGCCCTAACTCGAAAACCCACAACTTTCGAGAATATTAAATAATGCTAGTCTTTAATGCAATATTTTAATTGAAAAAGTGATAAGTTTCACTCAAAACAAAGTTCTCGATATAAAGCAATTATGACCATAGTCGCAGCTGGCACGGTCATGTCTTATCGCTTCACCAGCTAGCATGGTACTGTGGCAATAGATGACATGGCGTATGCACCCATCCCTCCTTTCCAGCTCCAAAGATACAAAAAGAGGCCAAAAAACGCCATGATGAGACTCAAAAGACTCAAAATGAACATGCCACTCAAAAACAGTCTCTGGAGAATGCAGGTAAACTGAAAAACACAGTCCATACAAATGAAAAATGTACGTCTGCGCTCAAACAAAAACACTTATTAAGAGTCCTTGAGACGGATCGACCGAAATCCGACAGCTCAAAGCTGTTGTTTCTTTCCCTTGAAGTCACCGTTCTATAACTTGGATAAAACCATCCTTTTGCTTGCTTTAGCTTTGGGCTTGAGGTAGGTTCAGCGATGCGGCATATTTTCGGGATTGCGTCTCTTCCGGTGCTACCGTGAACGCAGCTGGTGAGTGTGTGCTCTCTTTCAATACTGGCACGCAGTCGGGAGGCGAAGGAGGCCGGATGGGACGCCTTCCAGCTGCTGTAGGATCTCTTCATGGGCGTTGTTTTCTACCCGAAGAGCTCACTAGAGCCACCTCCCGTAGGGGTAGTTGAAAGAGGGAGGGGATGGGAGACTCCGCTGTTCCTTATCCGCCATTTATCTCCGAGCCAGGACAGTCAGAGATTTTTTCTACATCTTGGCACTTTTTCCCGTCTTGACGTGTTGCAGAAAGTCAAAGCGAGCAACCGTGGACTGAAAAGACTTAAACAACTCCTGGGGAGCGTATGCAGAAGCCAAGTTGTTGTTTCCCGATCCTATTGCCTCTGTGGAGAAGTGGAGGCACAAGTAGGGGTAAAACGAGAGTTCTACTGCAGTCAATCATCGTGACGTCATCAATCACGTGACATCATCAACTCCCCCCCCCCGGGCATACTCGGCCAGAATCCCCAGGACATAGTCTGTCAGACCTCCCCTAGGACTTTGCTGACAGTTCTGCGCCTGTCAATCATCATGACATAGTATGTCAGACATCCCCCTACGAAATAAGGAACTTGGAAATCAAATTGGCGCGAAACCTGGGGTGTATAAAAGAACGTCTGAGAACACATTTTAGAATGGGTTCAGTATGGGATACACCAGTCCTCTGCCTTGTTTTACCTTATGCTAGCATGTAAGGCATGACAACTTCAATAGCGCATAACTGTTAAATTGCTTGACCGATTTGAACCATTCTTTCACTAAAACGTTTAGCAAGACTTTACCTTTGTGAAATATGAATGATATATTCAATCGGATCTATATAGACTTTATGTTTGCTGAACTAACCATCTTTGAACTGTTTAAACAGCGTAGGCGGATGCAGATATAAGGCATGTGCCAATATTACCAACTGCCGACATGTTATGTTTAGTCACATGACAACTGTAATGTGTCATGGTTCTCCCACCATGTAGGATTGAAGAGTCCATAGCATTGTTGTTTGCTGTTGTTGTTGCCGTTGTTGTTGTTGCTGGCATTGTTGTTGTTGTTGTTGTTGCTGTTGCTGTTGTTGTTTTTATTGTTGCCGTTGTTGTTGTCATTGCTGTTGCCATTGTTGTTGTTGTTGTTGTTGCCATTGTGTTGTTGTTGCTGTTGTTGCCGTTGTTGTTGTTGCTGTTGCTGTTGTTGTTGCTGTTGTTATTGTTGTTGTTGGTGCTGTTGTCTTCATATATTTACATTCAAAGACTTTTTTGTCATTTGAAAAGTGGATGTGGAATCGAAAGTATGTATGAATGCAACATTTTGATCGAAATGTTACGACTGGCCACAAAGTCTTAAAAGGCATTTAAAGCAAGCACACGCTTCAGAAGTGAATGAAGAACGGGCGATGGATATTGAAAACCTTATAAAACGACTTTCACGGAACCTTTAGATAAGTCTTCTATTAAACGTCAAAGAGCCAACATGGCTGAAATTAATGCATATGCATATATGTTATACAGCAGCGAAGAAACTTGAGCCGCACATATGCAGTGTGGTGAGGATGCCGATGACAGCAGTTTTGACAGCGAGTCAGAAATAGACTCTGTTTGGCATGATATGGTTCAAGAAGTATATAATGACCATGATGACAAATTTCAAGAAAAGATTTTGGAATATGAGGAACAAGGGCTTTAACATGCACGTGAAAGAGCAAGTGATGACCTTCGACCCGTTTATAAACGTCGACTAAAACAACTGTTTATGAGACTATTCAAATATACCCAACGTCTAGAACAAAGCCAACATTATCAAACCATTTTAGAGGACTTTAATTACTTTGCTGATGAAAAACATTACGAGTATTCAAAGGCATTAAAGGCGGCTATAAGAAGAAACGATGCATTCTTTGAAGAGCTTCTAGATGAGGAGGAGGATGACAGCAGTGAAGAAAAATAGACTTATTTCACTAAACTTTATAATAAAGACTTTGTAAATCCACAAGTGTTGCAATATTTTATTAATTTAAGCGTTGTGTATAAATAAAACTATTCAATTTATGTCTTTGTAAATCAACAAATGTTGCAATATTTTATTAATTTAAGCGTTGTGTATTTAAGTGTATCAATAAAACTATTCAAGTGATGTCTTGCTCTTGATGTTTAACATTATGAAGTCGCAAGAAGTTAAGGTCCCTGGCGCGCTGTTAATTCACCCGTAAACCATATACCATATATCATATATTATGTATTATAATAAGTATTGTATTATTATGTATTGTAGTCAAGTATTGTATAAGAAAAGTAAAAAGTTGAAAAGCATCATATATGTTTTTTTCTTATTTCATTGAATATCACAACTTCTTACCCTTATATACAATTATGATAAACATCAAATTAAAATATTGACATTTATTGAGAACAAAAACAAAAATATTTCAAATACATTCAGATACATTTCAAATACATTTAAGTATCATAAATGTTATCATCCCGTTTAAAAATGTCTTGTGGGCTGGTCACGTCTTTGAAAGGGCTGGCCATTCGAACACATCTTTGAATGAGCTAGCCATTCGAGCACATCTTTGAATGAGCTGGCCATTCGAACACATCATTGAATGGGCTTGTTATTCGAACACATCTTTGAATGGCGCGCTCTTCCCACATAACCAACCGAAAAAAATTCAACAAATAAACATACACAACAAAGAATTTCACTTACCTCAAACTTTCACTTCTCATCTTCCAACAACACTGTCACTTCCTGTTCACACTCACTTTCGCTGCCGAGGGGGGAGTCTGACGTCACGATGATTGATTTATGACTTCACGATGATTGACAGGTGTTATTAGGGTTAGGGTTAGGGTTAGAGGGGGCTTTGACATAGTATGGCCTGGGTTGTATGACGTCACGATGATTGATTGATGGCGTCAGGATGATTGACAGGTGTTATTAGGGTTAGGGTTAGGGTTAAAAGGGGGTCTGACATATAGTATGTCCTAGAGGAGGGCTGATGGTTGATTGATGATTGACAGACGGTATTAGGGTTAGGGAGCGGGGCTTGATGACATCACGTGATTGATGACGTCACGATGATTGACTGCCGTAGAACTCTCGTTTTCCCCTACTGGCACACTTCCCGGGACTACCAACAGGATGGGGTGGGGGACACTTAGTGTCTTATGTGTCTATATCTGTGCAAAAAAACACTGAGAAAGGTAATTGTGAGGCCGGACGCGATCCGCAAGGAGTGCCAATTTCGTTTAAAACGGGGGTATTTTTCATTCAGTAAACCGTGTTTGCAACAGAAAAGAGGATTGTTTCATAATTTCTCTCCGCGTTCGATTATGAAAAGGGTATTATTTCAAAGGTAGCACTCCGCGTTTAGGAGTTGCTTTAAAAGGCCATGGGTATTATACAAGTGACGTAATACACAAGAATTCCCTTGCTTTTGATTGGTTGCTGGATAGACGGCGGGAGGGGAATATTCATACTTCTGCGAAATTTCTATTTTTATTGAAAGTATTTTCCGTCTAAAAGTGGAGGTGAGCGAATTCGAAGCTTTTGCGTAGTAAAAGCCAATTTTTCCGGAAGGGAAACCCATCTAAAAGTAGAGATGAGCGGATTCGAGGCTTTTCGTTTACAGCTGTTCGTAAATGAAACTTTTTGTCAGCCTGGTTTGTTTACTGGGACAGCAACCATGCAAGTTATCATTTGAATATATTCAAAAATAATAAAATTTATTGTACCTCGAGTTCTGTCAGAAAAGACAAGGGGTGTAGAACGTGTACCATTTCATTTATTCATTTCTTAACATTATTTGATCAGAATCAGCAGACTTTAAAAACTTAGTATTATTTCTGAAGTGTTTTTTTAACCAAAACACATATAAAGTGGTGTTCAAAGATATGTAAATACAACTGAGATATTCGAATCATTTATTCCCTCATTTTAAATTGTTTATATTACGCCGTCGGCACACACTTCGGAACCACAAGCATGGCTAACAGTGCTTATTTTGCGTAGTGTGACAACACATCACTTACATAATTATAAACCACGGCCTTAGTCTTCTTTTAAATCTATATAAGATCGGAGAATAGGTGGGAGAGAAAGTTTTTCAATTCCATCCGGAAGCTGCCGGTTTTTGCGCAACACTCGGCGAACTTCGAATCTACAAGCTCGTAGAAGCGAAGGCACAGTCTCTGTCAGGCAAACGGGAAGTTTGTCCTTGACTCGAGAATCTACCCTGATGTGTTCGTACCCCACTTGTCCTGATTCGCTTTCTCTGTCCTCGCTGCCAGTAAAGGCTGAAGTGAAGGATGGGGTGAAAGACTCGAATGTACCGCGATACACTAGCGGTAGATAGGGCTCGGAACGCAAAAGAAACTGCAAACAATAAACAAGGCGAGTGGTGTGACGTAGTTCACGTAATGTGACGTCATGTAGCTGTTGTTCGGTGTCGCTGCTTGACGCTTCTGATGCAGTTTTTGTCTCTAAAAATTTCTCCACACGCGGGTTTAACTGGCTAACCAAGACATAAATGGGTTGCTCCCAAATCTTGCTTACCATGTGGGTGCTGCCGAAAAGATGCGTTGCCATGGCACCGTAGCGAAGAAGCAAGAGGACCGCTTGGTGCTCTGCATGGAGACATGCAAGGGTCAATGGTGTTACAGTGCCGAACATTGCTTTCATCGGAAGGTTCACAAATGGGGTTCCAATCCTCAACTGGTATGGCTCTATGCCAGCAAGGGGGATTTCCGACATAATACCTTCTTCTGAAGTTTGCGGCCGATATGATACCTCAAATCTTAAGCTATTCGCATATTTCAAAATGAATTCCAAAGTAGAAAGTTGATTAAGTGAAATGATTTCACCCTGTGGAAGATGCCTACGATTCCTGAACGTGTAATATATGGTATTAAATTCAAAAATTTGTCGGTGGATTGGGTTGAGGAAATAGAAGAAATCATCTGTTGACTGTGTAATTGTGACGTATTCGCCAATGGCGTAAACCACGTACGATGATTCGACAATGCCATACTGTTCACATACATGTAATATAAGACACAACAGTTCCGTGTATTGCGCATACTTTAGCCCTGGGTGGTGCTGTTTTATATACAAATATACTTCATATAAATCTACAACAATTTCTTCAGCCCTTTCAGTCCGCCTTCTGTCATTTGAATTTTGTACTTCTATTTCTGCTAGTTCCGTTTCAATGTCTCTTCTTAGCTGACGAGTTATAGGCACAATGTCTTCCAAGTTGTATATCACTCTAGAAGCAAAGCTGTTTGAAAACATTATTAAGCTGTTGTAAGGAACCGGGGGCGCCCATGCTTGGCCGTTGGGAAGGACCAAGTTCACATGATAATCCGAGGCTTGCACCGTCGTTGTGTCGTCCATTATACTCCCATATCATGTGCTTTCAGCTTCACCCGGGGTGAAGTTTAAACACCCCGGGCGTTTGCTGTATACTTTAATGCGTTAATAAATATGTGTAAGAAAGAAAAAAAAGATAATTATTTCTTCATTTGAGTGTTTCTCTAGTAACCTGTGTATGAAATGATACACTTGATACAATAAAACATTTGCGTAACAATTGAATATTAAATGACGTAACAGAAATCATTGTGGCGTGGTGTGTTGTGGCTATTGGTACCGATGTAGTTGCCATTCCAGTATCACTCTTATCTCTTTCCTCTTTTTCTATATCTAAATTTTTCGGATGAAGTTTATATCACAAAGATGAAATATTATATATATCCTTTAAATAAATTTATTGGCAATTATAGAACTTGATTAAAGTGCTTTATATGCAATTCAAAAATTGCATATATTTGCTAACAACGGGGGAACAACCAAAGCCGGAAAACTCTGAATTCCTCGAAGAGCGAAACACTGTGCAGAAACAATCGGCCTGCAGGTTGTAGACACGAAGACTTCGACTGTGGAATAGAACACGATTTTTTTTCTGAGGAGACTTTGGTTTTACCGTCTTTATTTTCAATCCGTAGACTGGGTCAATAAAATGCAAAAGAAGTAATCAGCCTGGTTCAGAAAACGTTAGGCTAATAAAACGATCATAAAGAATCGGCTCGGCAAGATTCAGCACAAAAAATTAAAACTATTATTTGCTGCATCTTGGAGCCAAGAAAAAAATGCAGATTTTAGTTTTTATCGTTTAGGAATTATGACGTATGTTTTTGAATTACTGTGAACTTTCAGGTGCATAGATTTAATATTGCACCCTAGACGCGATTATTCATCCTTCCTGTTCACCAAATAGCTACAGGATTTCCAAGCTAAAGCCCGCATATAAATCGAAATTAAACAAATAATAATTATTGTAAGAATGAAAACCTAGGGACGGACCATTAACAAGACAGAGAAAGGGGATCATATCTCGCATAAAAATGGCAATATCAACTGATGCCAGTTTCTACTACCTGCCGATCCCTGGCGATGGTGCATCGCTGTACATTCCATTAATAATAATAATAATAATAATAATAATAATAATAATAATAGTAATAAACAGAGAACAGTTGGAGTAATCTCTTGTAGAAAAAAGTAGACAATGCTTAATCAAAATTCTAACTTAAAAAATTCTAACTTAAAATCATATTTCGGGTGGTGGGGGGCGTTCAGGATTTTTATGGATCTTTGCAGAGGGTTTCAGTTTTTAGAGGTTCACTTACTCTTTACCCCGAAGCAGAGGCGTTGTTATAAATTGCTGCATCGGTGCAAATTGAGATTGTGCTCAGCAGAGCGTGCTGTGTGATTTCAGCGCGAGCATCGCGTGGTGGCGGAATCGGTGCCACAGGCTGCCGTGGTGTCGGAGACGGACTCGCAGGCTGGCGAGGCGGCGGAGGCGCAGGTGGCGGAGGCGTTGGCACAGAATGGCGTGGTTTCTCAACTCGACACGCACTTACAGACTCACAGGGACAATCAGGTGACGTGGGGAGACGATGGGGAAGATGAGGGTGTGATGGTGGGGGGGGGGGGGGGAGGGGGGAGTGTCAGTCCTTGTGAAGTGTGTCACAATTGCTTTCCTGTGGGATACTTTAAAGAAGCGCGATGACAGTCCACGTGTTTATTATGACATCGAGAAGATATGTTCTTTTTGCATAATTATGAAAATGGTCCCGGTTGTCAACGATCACTCGCATTCTGCCGAGTGGGCACATGCCTCATCCAACATGCCAGTATCAATCTAGGACTTTTGGTGATTCAGTAAAAAATGAGCGGCACACTGCTTGTTATTCAGAAGTATATATATTTCATGACTGCCAGTAAGCGTACAAAGGAAACGACAGTAGATTTTGACAATGCCTCAGGTATAATGCCGTGCCTACCGTTCTTCTTTTTTCGAAAACATCACTACGCAATACTGAAAGTGTGTACTTGATATCGCCATAACAACGCAACTACACGAAAGAAAACATCACAGAGTGCAAATATATATATATGTTACAGTAAATCTGTGTAATCAGTAAATTCACGTAATTCCTAAAACTTTTAGGAATTACGTGAAATTACTGTGGGGGCCAGGAATTACGTGAAATTCCTAAAATCTACAGGAATTTCATGTAATAACTGAAAAAGGAGGTCAGTAATTACACGAAATTACTGAACTGTGAATTAAACAAAAACGATGTGTTAACGTTTTATTTAATAAATCTCGAGACTTGAATCAACAGTGCAGTGATGAAATACATCGCTTCTACCATGGTTTCAAATACAGAATGCATGTCTTTACTCAGATCAACTACAGAATGCATGTCATTACACAAATCAACTACAGAATGCATATCTTCGCTCAAATCGAATACAAAATACAAAACAAACTCATCGTGGTCAAATAGAGTTCTAGCAATGTTTCAAATTCAAAAACACGGCTAATGGACATTCAAGCCAAATAAACAAACCAGCAAAAGGACATAAGAGCCAAAATGTTTGTGGACGATAGAGCCAATTGATAATAACTGATATTACGCGACCTAATTAATGAGATAAAGTACAGTCAAACGTTGCATCCTGGCCCAGCTTGTAAACGGACAAATCCCGGTGTTGCCCTTTGATAAATATTTTCATTTATTTGGACGTAATTCGAAAAATTCAACCAACAACCTGCATTAAAAAGAGAACAACCCGTATTTACCAAGAACAACCCACGTCCAAACTTGAGAAAATAATAAAGAGCGCCATGGCCGTATTCGCCAAGTTTTGACCTCATTTTCGACCTCCACCCCCTATACGACGATACGTAAGGTATAACTTCCGGTGTCCTTGACCTCCAGGTCACTTTCGAGCCCCAAACCGGAAGCTGGCGTTTGTCTCGAAAGCGGTAAGAGATAGAACAATTTTGACCTCATTTCGACCTCCACCTCCTATTCGACGATACGTAAGGTATAACTTCCGGTGTCCTTGACCTCCAGGTCACTTTCGGGTCCTAAACCGGAAGTTGGCCTTTATCTCGAAAACGGTAAGAGATAGAGCAATCGCTTTCCAGACATATCCTCCAAGACCTCTGAAGCTAGACCAACCAAAGGTGACACATGTATGGACGGTCATCTGAAGTAGTGCACCTTATAAAAATTTTTGACCTTTACCTTACCGGTGTAGTTGGTAGTATTTAGGAGGATGTTCTACATTCAGACATGTGAAAATTGTTAACAAATAGCAATATCATCTACCTTCCGTTTTAAGTTATCATTCCAAGTGGGGTCTAATTCGCAGTGCGAATTTCGGTCTAGTTTTGTATGGTTCAAACATTTCTCCGGTTCTGATAGGTAAAATACCGTGGATAATTCCCTTTCAAGTTTTAAATCACAATACTTGCAATAATTGATAGGAAGCTCCAGTAATAATCCTAATTCAAAAAGGCGAGTAATCTTACATTTGTAACATTTGCAATTCGGGATGAAAGCAAAGGTGTCAATATGTAATTCCATCTCCGGCAAATGACATCAAATGTCACCTTAGGTGAGTGAGTTCACGAATTGCAATTCAAGATAAAAAATGACTCACCAAGGTCGAAATACTCTGTGATAAGCTAAGATCATGTGAGCGTGTTTCTCCATTTTTTTAACTTTATTCGACTTTCATTACGCATATTTACTAACTGATGTTTAGGAAATTTGTGAAATAAAACACCCTTGAAAACAGTAAATACATGAAATTCCTGAAGATTTTAGGAATTTCGCGTAATTCCTGGCCCAGACAGTAATTTCACGTAATTCCTAAAACTTTTAGTAATTACGTGAATTTACTGATTACACAGATTTACTGTAACATATATATCTAATTTATTTGCACAACAAGCCAAGGCAAATGTTCACACTCGCTTTTCAGGCTCGTGCTATCGTCGCGGCGGGCTGCGGGAGGTTTTTCGGATCAGACCTCCCACTGAAGATAAATCTTAGTCTCTTTTTCCTTTGTAACAGTGATTTGTTATTTTTGATATTTCCAGGCAATGCTCGTGTCGATACTGCAGCGGGTGGTTTCCGGTCTAGTTGACTGTTTCCGGTACATTCACACACAAGAGCAACAACACGACAACTTTTTTAGAAACCACTACGTCAATGAAGTGTTACACATCCGTCAACTTTTACGAGATCTCAGCTGTCACCTGGCAAACATGCTTCACCGCACGCTTTTACGTGGCTACTCACTAACTGGCCAGCCAGGGGATATAACCAACCCTGACGGTCTTTTCCTGACTACTAGCACAAGATCAGTCAGGTTTCAAAGGCACTTCACCATTTTACTTCGAACTCAAGCGACTCTAGCGTCTGTTATCAGAGTCATCGATAACATGGCTGAAGGCAGGGGTTAACACTTGTACCACGACTCCCCCTGGCGAGACACAGGACTCGACCCCAAGCTCTCAGTCCAGACGGATATAATGTACTCCATAAAGCATCCGTCCGTTTATTTTTTAATTTGATTTTGTGAACTTAAAAATTTGTTTATTTTATTTATTTATTCGCAACTTCATTTTTGATATCTTCAACTGATATTTTATTTTCGTAAAACACTCTTTTACGAGTAAAAGAGTAATTCGCGTTCTCCACTTTTATACGGGTTTCTCATGTAACTTTAAAATAATCACGCAAATACATAACAATCGTTCTCATAGTGGCTCTAAGAGCTCCGACCTAGATCTAAGCCCGCTAGAATCGTTGGTAGCCTTGTACCAAGCCCCATTCGAGTTTTGTTGCCTTGTGCCAACCACAACCAGGTTAAGAAGGGTGGATAGGAGGGAAGCTATGATAAAAACACGAATTAGGCTTTTCCTGGTAAAAAAGCGTTTTACGAAAATACAACGTCAGTTTTACTTCGCACAAGGTTCGAATTTGATGGTATCCACTTTAATACGAGACTAGAGACAGAAACAAAGGTAATCTGAGTTGTGATCGAGCTAAGCCGAGAATTTTTTCAAAGAACTCCGCTTTTACTCGCATAAGAACCTTCCAGGAAAGGAGCGAGGGTACAAAGGCAGAAATAAAACAGCAATGATATCCATTTCATGTATGTAATGTGCCCAAATCAACTTTAAAATAATTTAATTGGTTGACAACTCTCGCTCACAGAAGGATGAACGAAACCAAGAGATTGCATACCAGCGACCAAGCGTATTTCACTCTGTGGCGATTTGCCAATACTACCACCTCAATCCACCCACGCTTTTATTTATTGTCTCTTTCACAAACAGGATCGTGGTCCCAAGACCACGCAACTAATGTAACCAAGCTCTATATTACTCTGCTTCCAGCTTGGTCACTCATAAAGTGAAAACAAAATACTGTAGGATGAGCAACCATCGATTGTCAATCAAAGATCAGATTCATAGCTTGGTTACTTCTAATTTAAAACTAAACCAAGGAACCAATCTAAACAGCACAATACTAATGAACTAATACTGCATTAGGTTTTGACAATGACATAGGGTATTCATATAAAGACAGATGAGCGCACTAAACCGTACTCATCTACTAACCAACCGAGTATGCAATGGAGGAAGAGCTTGGTACCCCGACCTTGTCAGACCAGCTGCATAAGCCAAAGCGGGCCTCTGAAAGTGGGGTAGCTTGGAGCGAGTCTAGTTCCGACCTAGCACACTAGTCGACAAACACGGACTGACAGACACTACTTTTACTTGACCATACCTGGATGCAAGACGGATCCCCTCCTCCGAAACCAATGACAGAATGCTGCCCGCCAGCTGGGTGAGTTGATGAGACCTGGTTGCGCCTTACTTGTTCAGGCGTTACTGCCGTGGAGTTGTCCAGATGAAGCTCTACATAACCACCCTTCAGACAGTGTGCTAACTTTGTCAACGCAATTCACACTGCCTGGAGTTCCAGCCAATTGATGTGACGACTCTTCATTTGGTCTGTCCAGGAGCCCTACCACATGTTGCCTTGGAAACTAATTCCCACCCCGACAGAGACGAGTGGGTTTGAACTTCTAACTCGGAGAGAAGTACAGAAGAGAGTCCCTTCGCCCATGAACCGTGGGCCGGACCATTAAGTTAGTACTCCTCGGTATGCCACCTCAGACAGAATCAAAGCAGCCTTGGGATATCTCCACTCCCCCCCCCCCACCCTCAAGCACGCACCGCGTATATGATTTCAGCCTGTAACCGCCAAGGGAGACTCTTCCTCTAAAAAGAGATTGCGTCTTGACCAGATTTATCTTTGATAGGTGTTTGAAGGCTCGGAGTGACAGTCGGCGGATTCCTGACGCTCTGTGGGTTAGTATGCTTGCGCTAGGGTTAGAACTCATCCTTCCTTCAAGAAAACCTTGACCACCTTCGAATCGAATTCTAACTCGGTTACACTGACCAAAAGACCCGCAAAGCCTGCCTGACCAAGGCCTCTATCTGCTCGAGATTGGCTGAGAACCGGTCGTCTAAATGATGAAAGACTAAGATACCTCGTACACGGAGGGCACACCTTGAGTATTTTTATGATCTTTGTGAAGAGGAAAGGTGCCGTGGAAAGACCGAAGGGAGAACCAGAAACCGGCATTTTCCCCTTGCCTAGAATCACAGGTACTTCCTCGCTAATGCTTGAAGGGGAACATTTAGGTGCGCATCCGACAGGTCGATGGGCGCACCCAAGATGCTCTTGTCCACTGTACCCATCTTAAACGATGCCACGAAGAATTGATTCAGAGTTGACGAGTTGACGACCATATGTCTACCCCTGATTGCTTTAGAACCAGAAAATCCCTGTTGAAAACCAGCTCTTTGTTTTCTGACACCTCTTTACAGCTCTCATGCGTCCCAAGTTCTGTATCATATCTAGGAGAGGTATGGGTGACGTGAACCCGCGCAACCCTATGGGTCGAGCTTAAATGTTGTACGTTACCTCTCTGAACCACAGAGATGGAGACTGGTAGCACAGGCTGCTCATCTGGAGGGCGTGAAGCCGCCCGTAGTAGAAAAGTGTGTGTTTGTGCTTCGGTTTATCCTGCTTAATGAGAAGTGCCGTTTGCTATTCCATTCCTGACTCTGCTGCTGGAACTGTGCCCGTATTGACATGGACATGAACATGAACAGATTCAGGGAGTCTGTTGTCGATATGCTCGGGGTATCCAAAGCCTCTGACGGAGACAAACGGAGGATTCCGAACACTCCCCCCAGCCCCTTTGTGGCTTGTGAAAAATGCGCGAAAAAATGCCTGAAAAAAGACTCCGTATAAGTCACAGTCACATCCATCATCTTAGGTCGATGGAATAGAAATCGAAGACAAAAAATCGTCCTTTCTTGCATTTTGGTGTAGCGACGCCAAGGCTTTGTCAATGATGAAGCGTTCACCACTCGCCCGCAAGTATAATTCTGGTGCTGTCACTTTATGCGTTCGACAACATTCGACTCCGCTCCCCTCTCCAAGTGTGCCTGGAAGGAAACTTGGCTAAGGATAAGAGCACTCGCCTTGGGCATGGTACCCAGTGCCAAGGACTGTCCTTTACAGCGCACTCTACGTTTTATGTTCCTAGTCCTTAGCTTATCCAGAGCGTCCCAGTCCTGGGGGGATAAGTGCGCAAACTCAGAACAGATATGAAGAGGGTCACACTGAGGGGTGTCTCCATCTCTCCTGTCCCTATAACAGAGCTAGTGTGGGTTGATAACCAACATAGGATGGATGCAGGAAGTCTGTTTTCTGTCATCTCTGAAACAAAGGAAAAACAAGAGTGTATAAGCAATTTGTCTGTAAAAAAACAACTCTCACATAAAAGGCACTGAATGTCTGTACGCAAAGAAGCTAATCGCAGTTCAGTAGTTGATACTTGATGACACCTAACCTGAAGAACGCAGAAGTGACATTACCCAGGCATTACCCAGGCACCAGGGCTTGGTCACCCTACCAAGGCCTGGGTGTGCTTGGTACCAGGTACCAAGATCGGTGTTGGACGCGTGCCTGTGACGCAGCCTAAACCAAGACTCAGGTGTGCCAAGGCTCTGGTGCGTGTTCAGTACTCGGTACCAAGACAAGATCAAGCCTTGGTCAGTAACCATAAGTACTCGGACTCTGCGAGGCTCAGACATCAGCAATCCGAAATGGCCTGTGCTCCTCGGTTGGTCATCAGCCAGCACGCCCATTCCAGCAAACGGAGGGTAATCAAAAAGTAACATTAATAGGAGAAGGAAAACCCCGTGATGCAAAATCAGATTTACTAGAAGTGAACGTACAAAGGTGACATCTATAAGTAGAGTGAGTCAATTACACTCAGAATTTAATCCCAGATAAATAAACACATTATTCAATGAATAAAAGTTAAAAAGTGGAGAACACCTTTTAACTAACAACAGCAAGAAAACTTTTGTGCTTGTCTAAAAAAACATTATGGTTGGTACCGCGCGCAAAATCGAGAACTGAGGCCCGGTATTGGGATGCCAACGATTTTGATCGGCTTAGATCTAGGCCGGGACGATGTCGGGAAAATTGAGATGAGTAAATACGGAGATTTTGTATAGTAAAAGTGGGGTTTTTGAACACATTTACTTATGAGTTGGTAATTGTACATGCAGGCAACCCGTCCCTTATACGTCTCCTTTGTCAGTGGGAAGATTTGCATCACTGGCATTTTATGCTGGATGTACGACTATGCGCCCGACAGCACTGCGCCCTTTGCCAGTACGTTCCCGATGATAGTATGTACGACATTACATGGCAAAAAAGTGCCACCCTCTTTGTATTAAAATTTTGTGATGAGACTTTAAAAACACATATAAAATTAAAAATATAGAAACAGACAAATAAATAAACATTGGACCCAAATTTTCTTCCACCTGTAACGTCGCAACATAGACGTTGTTTCGACTTCCATTTTCACAACCTTTGATTAGATGTCAGATAATTGACGTCTATCCAACGCCGGAAGGTAGAAGTTATTTCGAGTCACATAATCAACCAAAATCCAACGTTGATCCGAGGTCGGGTTGGGCGTTTATCCAAAGTTGTTAACGTCACAATATCGTTCATGCCATGTGCATATTTTAATAATAAACTTGTATTTCATGAGCAAGTATATTTTATACATGCAAATTTGTTTAAATCAATCGTAGATTGCAGGATTTTAGTCTACAATGAGTCGAATCACACTTGCGTTTGCTGAAGTTTTTTCTTTTCTTTTTCTCTTCTTTTTTGTCATCTCTCTCTCTCTCTCTCTCTCTCTCTCTCTCTCTCTCTCTCTCTCTCTCTCTCTCTCTCTCTCTTCTATACATCTTTCCATCTCCCTATCGTTCTCTTAATCTCTAACCTCTGTTTTAGATAAATATTTAAGGGGGAAGTTGTTAAAAAGTGTAGATTCTTTTGCATATGTGAAATGGTCACATATTACAGTAAAAGTGAGTCAGTCGGTATTATTATTCACAAATAGAGTATTGTTCTTTATTACACAGATTCTCTGTTCAACTTGGGTCGTGATTGCATGAGTTAATTCACTCTCTCCCTCTCTCTTTCTCTCTCTCTCTCTCTCTCTCTCTCTCTCTCTCTCTCTCTCTCTCTCTCTCTCTCTCTCTCTCTCTTTCTCTTTTAATATCTATTTCTTACTTATCAACCACGTGTGTTAACCTTTTTGAGTTACGTAAAAGTATTATTTGTTTTGGGCCAGTCATTCGTTAATCCCTTTGAGTTAATTCATTTGCTGGGGGGCATGCTCAGTTCAGTCAACATCGTCCTTTATGATAAACAAAGTTATCATATTCTTTGTTTTGCTTCATCCTGCAGGGTGCAATGCGATGAGTGACGTTTTAAAATAAAAAAATTATGTGTGATTTTACTGTTTATTTTCTTGTGGCTTATTGAGGATATCGTTAACTAAAGTGAGCTTAATTATAGCAATTGGAGATCTGAGTGTTTTCCACAGTGTGCTCCGTCACGTTGTGTTTGTAAAAATAGTAGTAGATTAAATGTACCATTTGCGACTTGAATCAGACTAAATTAAAAGTTAATTTTTCTTTTCTGAGTTTTTTAGTAAAATTAAACCACACATTTTTTGTAAAACAAGAAACCAATGTTCATCATTATTAAGAAAATAAAATAATGACAACAATAGCATTATTATTATCACGTGATGCCAGTGATATATACACCAAAGCGTCAGGGCAGATATCCCTGGACGATAGGCAGTGATCCTTTTTTCCTTCCGATCGTTGCCCTTATTATAACCAAATCCTACCCGGAATAAATGCCCCACTTTTTCACCAAGTAGGATCCAATGCCACCCGGAAAAGATCACCAGGAATTGTAGCATTGAAACACCCCAGCATTGAAACACCACATCATTGTATGGCGACGCCGTCAGGGGTGGCATGGGATCTTTTATCTTCTTGTATTCCTACCGCCCCGCCCCACCACCCAATATGTTTATCTCAATATGTTACAGTTTTTTCCATAAAATATATATGAGCAGCATTGTTTTGGTTTTGAGCGTTTCTTTCAGCTTAAAACCGCCTAATATAGCATTATGAAGCATTCAGTACCACTGGTGGTACTGAGGTTCCGAGCAGACGGTGACTCCGCCTCAAATATTAGGTACAATTCTGCCGGCTATGCATGTGCTGTTTTCAAGGATGGGGTATTCCTATGCATCTGTCTGTAGATTTGGCACATACTGATTCTATATGTGCTATTTCTGTTGCTTACAGCTATAGGGTGGGCCCATTCTACACCCATCAATCATTAAAACAGCCCATCTTGTTCACAACACAAGGCAGTTTGTTTCCATTTTTAAGGGGAGAAAATATGTGCTATTCCTATAGTCAAATATGGGCTGAAACTATAGAAGCGCAAAACAACGAAGATGGGGTAAATTAATACCTCGCTGTTATTGGATGGACCCATCCTACGAATGGGCTGTTTCAATACACCAGGAATGAATGCCACACTTGATAAATTGATTCTACTTTTTCAAGAATAATTAAAAAGCTGCCGCCTTCCCACACCCAAAAAATCCCCCGCCCCCCCCCCCACTTCTTGCGCTCGCGTTACCCTCCCCCCAATCACAATTGTGTCGAATATCCACGGTGCAATTGTACTTAAAATACCTTTGTTCCTTTCTACTTAGTAAACTTAACCCGGTGAAGAGATTTCGGAATTATTTCTTATAAAAGCGATTGCACCTGAGTATAGTTACGATCTCAGTCAAACACTTTTCAATCATTTGTTCATTAAATGTGTTTGTAACCATTTTAAGTTTGCTTTAAAGAAAGAACGAAAGAAAGAAAGAAAGAAAAAGTAAAAGAAACGTAAAAGAAACAATTTGTAAAATTAAAACTGGGATGAGAAGACATGTGGCTAAGTTCATTGAATGTGGCATTTATTCTGGGATAGGTTTTTGCCGTATGGCATTTAAGCCTACACCGCAAAAAACGGGTGGCATTTATTACTGACGGAATTTTTTTCCGGCTGGTTTTTTATCAGAAATGCACTTTAAACACATAAATTACATACATCTTTTCAACTTGAGAAAATAATACAGTAAAACCTGTCTTCAGACAAACATGTATAATGTGGACAACTCCCTAATTGGAACAAAATATTTCAGTCCCTTCACATTGGTTTCTATTTAACGACAACCTGGATAATTTGGGCACGTCCCTATTTCGGACAAGTTAATGACGCGACCTTTGAGTACTTTTTGCGTGCGCCTCCCAGATAATGTCAATAACAATGCGCCGCAACAAATATGACTGAATCTGTTTGTAAGCTGTTTGATCTACGTAAAGTTCCAAGTGGGTTACACATGTAAATTTCCTGTTGTTGTTCATTCAAACGGTCAGATAAATTAACTGAATAATATTATTAATGGAAATTGAAAATGGAGACAAAAGGGGCAACGGAATTGCTTTAACCTTGTTGAAGGACCTGTTGTGAAATGGTGTGAAATACAGCACCTTCCCCTTACGTTTTAAACACTATTTAACTGCTCTCTCTCGATTTCTTCAGTTTTAGGCATGCAGCATTACTTGTTCGGGGTGAAAGATGGGACTAAGTAAGGGAGTTACACAAAGTTACACCGTATGCTACCAGTTATGCTGTGGGGTTCGAGTTCGAAATGAGGCCCAAATTTTGCTCAAGTTTTGATCATATAGCGCATGTGGCAATTTTTCGGACATTCTACATTAGAAAGTATAAAGATGAGGCCCCAAATTACTGCTCCCTTGCAGTTTCCGAGATAGCACAGCAACGCATCTTCCCAAATTTAACCAAAATTAGCCAATTTGACAAGATTGGTCAAAATAAAAAAAATTATACCTCATTTTTTTATTTCTACTGTTAGGAGTTCGAAAACGAAGTCAAAATGGCTGTGTCTTTAACCGTTTCCGAGATGAGCCACTTTTTCCAAGTCTTACCAAATTACCCAGGTCGGAAAAAAATTCAAACTGAACAACATACAAATTTTATCTTTCATATCACAACATGTATGATGGACCGTTCGAAAATGGGATCTAAATCGTGTTTTGCATTTCATAGTTTCCAAGATCAACCATTTTTCAAACATTTGTTCAAATAATTGTATTTGGTGAAATTAATAAAAATCAAAAACATACGCCTTATATTATCAGTTATACTGTTGGGAGTTCTCTAACCTTTCCGAGATAAGTCACTTTTTTCAAAATTTTTATCAAATTAGTCAATTTCGCACAATTTATCATATGCATCTGAACATGTATATGAAAGTTGAACGCAAAACTACCAATTTTTGTCATTTTACCAATTTTTCGCGGACCTCCGCAAACATCTCTAGCTTCGTGGTAAATTGCAAAGAGGAAGCCCATATCAAATTTGAACAAAGTGCGGCAAAAACTATTAGAACATTGCAGCTTACAGAAATTATAAATGAAGAATGTCCAAAATCAAGGTGTGCGGTTTTTAACAGATAGCAAAAAAGTAATAGTTATCAGAGCAGATTGCATAACAAATTTGATTTGCAAAAGAAGGTAATCTTTACCTGGAGGATAGGCTTTACATTGTATCAGTTCACCCATTCTCAATGACAATTGGTGTTAAATTTTTGTGCTCTTTTATGTTGTCTCTTGGCCGTTGTCTTTGTGTGGCATATACCTTGGCCAAATTTATGCTCTACTTTCAAAGAATCTACCACCGTTATTCATAGCTTGTGCAAAATATGACTTCCTTCAGAATCCAAGGTTCTAATTTAAAAGGAATACGCAACCTTCAGAAACATTTATTGTTGTTTACATTTTTAAAAGCTAAAAAAGCAGATATATACTTGCTACAAGACACGCACTTTCTTAACGAGGTCACAAATCTGCTACTAATAGCAATATTTTATGCAAAAGAAATCATAACTTTCATTAATGCAGTTGATATCCTGCGGAACAATTCCTACATCTTAATAAATAACCGAAGTGTTTTATAAGGACTGGTTCGAGAAAGGTATAGTTTATGTTCAAGAATGGTGTAGTGAGAAGGGTAGTGGCTGTCATTCCAACATGTCAAAGATAAATTTGCTAAACAAACAAATTTTTAAAGTATATAGGTGTTATTAGTGCAGTTAAGATTGCCATAAAAAGCATTCCCGATCTGGCGAATGTATTGCTTATCAACCGACCTAATGTCAATTTAATCGGTAAAAGATTACAATGAAAGCAGGAAATTGGTCATTCGATTATATGTGTAATATTTCTGTCATACTGGAACTCAACATTCAATGACCAGCAAAGCACGCTATACCACAAAATCAGATAACTGTGAAATACGTTTCCAAATGTATCGGATACAATAGTGCATGCAGTGGTTGAGCATTTTTAATTTGGTCAATCAAAACAACTCACATATATGTAACCTTTCTAAGAAAGTGCTTATTTTTTGGGGGTAGACAATCCATCCCTGAATCTCATTTTGTTAACCATAAAAATGTATCTATGTCATATCAGAGGATACAAAAAACTTTTCTCTGTTTTCTGCATTCTCTGTTGGGGTCTGTTACAGATAAGAATACTTTATCCGAAATTTCAAAATTTATTAAATGATTGAAATACTTTTATAATTAAATTAACTCCTAATTGACAGAAATGCCAAATGTTTCTGCTTTATTTTAGCATCTCTGTGTTACTCATGTGGTATTTCGGCCTTCATTGAAAGTAATATAATTGAACACAGTGTATTCGCGCTATTTAATAGCTTCTATGATTATCTTAATGTAGCTCAAATTTGCTGTTAAGCTTTAAGATTAGTGTACAAACGAGGTGGAGTTGAGACTGATACTGGACTGCTAATCGAGCCGCAGCTCATGTTCCTGACCACGACTCCCTCTTACTTAGTAGTATAGAAAATATAAAAAATGCATTTGTGATTTGTTTCATTAAATGACTGTTCAATGTGAAGTAAATAATATGTAAAAAAATAGTATTTGAGTGCTGCGACACCTAGAAATGGTGATGGAAATGAAGATGAGATGAGATTGTGGCGTGATGGTGTAATGAGTTGTGGCGTATTGTATTTGAAGAAAACCAAATAAAAATGAATCGACTTCTAGGAAAAAAACAAGAAATAGCATCAAATGTAAAGGCGATTCAATAAAATTCCCACTAGAAAGGCTTTGAAAATCGAAAAATAAATCCTTCAAAATTGCGCACTTTCATCAATTTTTCGTGCATCGCCAAAAAAGTAACAGCCTGGTAGTTGACTTCCAATGTAATATTTGTTTGTAATATCAAGACAGTCCAAGCAAAACTCAAGGAGAAGTATTTTGAAAGATATCTAACATACGAACACACAGATGAGTCCCTTTTCATGCATTAAAACATCCTGACATTGTCGGTTGGCCTAAAAGTACGCAAACCAATGACCTAGAAATTGTTATTTGTTGAAAAGACGGCTCCGATAAATTGATCGGTAAAATATTTCGCCAAAATATCAGAGATACAGGTTAAATTCGACGACGATATTAGTATGTCGTGATTGTCATGCGCATCGAAACATCCAACACGTAAAACGTGCGCTAAAGTAAACTAAAACTGTAACACGCACCAATTGACTAATGCACTCCCGTATAAAGAAATAATAAGAAACCGTCAGCGTGCTCTAACCGCGTACAAAAGTCACAAAGCCAATTCACAGAAGAACAATGAGCATACGATGACGATAGCTTTGTGAAGTAAAACGTTTTCTTTGCATAGCGCAAGTTGCTATGCGACACTCGTGTCGCAGGACAATACCATGAAAACTTTTCCAGCAAAATCTCTAGTTTTTGGCTTTTCCCGCTATCTATGAATCGATTTTGCTTGTTTGTGTTATAATGGGGATAGGTCCTGGTGCAGTCGTACTTTGTATGGGATTCGAGCGCTTGTGGAAGGCCAATGAACTCACCGCTGCGCGATTCGTTCACAGGCCTTCCACGCGTGCTCGACTCCATGCAAAGCACTCAGCCCCATGATCTAAATCTATATTGAATAACGAAAACAGAAAGCATCCATATCAGCATTACCTAGTAAAAGCAGATATAACAGATAATCTTATCAGCTATTGTGGAATGCAATTTTCTAAATATCGCAGGTCATTCGAGGAAAATAGGAAAATTGTTAACTTGACATTTACTGACGATCAACAGCCAGAAAGACGATTATCAGAGTACGGCAATTAACAGTGACAAAACAGATGTCGATATACGTAACTTATCTGACAATTTTTACCCCAAAAATCAATGATTTTATTACCATGGTCCATCATATCTATCAATTTTGTCACTTCTTAACTATTCTAGACAACACTTCAGACTATACACAGCAAATTGACCTTCGTAAGTAGAAGTAATGCATCACACAGACACTTGAAAGGTTGTCTAAAGAGATACATACAGATAAGCTCCTTTTTCATGCACAGTACCAGCCCGACATAACCAATTGGTCTCAAAAGCACGCTAACAAATACCACTTAGCAAAATCTTATCTAAGCTAAATTCTAGAAAAGGCCTTTTTAAACGACGATTCTGACAAGTTGGTCGGTGAAAGTTTTTGACAAAATTTGAGATATTTGCAGGATCAATTCTATCTTGACTCTCCTGCCATGCGCATCGAAACATAAACACGTAAAACCTGCACTAAAGTAAAGTAAACCTTTCACTAAAGAAAAATTTATAATAAAATAATATAAAAAGCATCAAATCGTCATGAAGCTGATAAGTTGGCGAAACTTATGCAATTTTTATTCTGCTTTATTCGTATGATTTAGACTGGTTTCACAGTATGATTGCTGTGGTACAGCCCTGATACTTATCTTTAGGAGAACAATTCAACTACAAAATTATAAAGTGAAATATTCAATCGCTTGAGCATTGTGCATGGTGAAAAGAGATTTATTAGAAAAAATTCTCAGCGTTTTGTATAAGAATTTAACTAATAAATATTTTGGTAATTTGAGGAGAATGGAACAATTGCCAGTTTGCTCATGGACAACTGCCGGACAAGTGATTGCCGGAGCATGGCAATTGCCAATGAGGCCACATCTATCATTTTGCTTCATATGAGCTTCCAGACAACACTTCAGAATATACATACCGAAATGACCTTCGCAAGAAGAGGTAATGCATCATACAGACAGATTCCATTTTTAAAAAGAACTAACCATAACAATAATTTTAATATTACTATTAATAGTAATATACATTTTAAATAAATAATGTAACTTTACTTAGCTTTTGTTTTGCCACGTACTTGTGCCGCGAATGCAATTGCCTTATTTCCCATTGAAGACATAACGAATATGGTTGGTGGCCTAACAAAATGAGCAGAGAAATGATTACATTTGTTTTGCCACAATGCATTGGGACTGTTAACCAACCATAAATCACACGCAGACGAGGGAAATGTGCTGTGCTTTATGCACATTCACTGTCTAAGTAAAAGATGAAACAACCCTGTAAACTCGACCCGTGATTGGCAAACGGCACACTAGATTCTCGACACTGAACACACACGTTGACCACACCATTTTGTCGACATTTCGTCATGAGGCTATGTGCCGCAGCTTGTGCGCATTGGCCATGTTTTTCCATGTGAGTAGCCTCTCCGTTATTCACAATGCTGCCTTAAAGGCCCTAAAACTCACGTTAACCAGCAGCTTGTCCTTCAAACAGCAGTAAGAGAGAGGAAAGACAACGATGGCAGCGAGCGAAGCTGAAATATTGCATAATTCTATTTTCCAGTTGATACGGAAGATATTGTCCTATAAATAACAATAAATGTTCGCTATACTCTTCAAAGTTTGCCGTTTTAGGTAGATTGCATAGAGTTGTCTGAAAAAATTGTCCTCGATTCTACTCTTATCGGCCCATTTGATACAGTCTCTTAAGAACGGTAGTTATCGACTTTTTTATGAAAGCAATACCATGATTATAAATAAACTCTCTTTGATCCTCCTTTGGTCCTCTCGAAACTATTTCAAAAGATATATAGTCGCTAACAACACTCAAAATTCATTTATATGGACTAACCTTAAAAAGCAATATTGATTGTTCCTGGGAGGATTTTAAAAAGTAAGATCAAGCTTTAAAACAGCAAAAAATGAAAAGGATTGGCAGAAAACTTTTGATGGAAAATCAAACTGGCCCATTTGATACAGTCTCTTAAGAACGGTAGTTATCGACTTTTTTATGAAAACAATACCATGATTATAAATAAACTATCTTTGATCCTCCTTTAGTCCTCTCGAAACTATTTCAGACGGAAGGGTTGTGTGGAAAAGAAATATAGTCGCTAACAACACTCAAAATTCATTTATATGGACTAACCTTAAAAAGCAATATTGATTGTTCCTGTGTGGATTTTTAAAAGTAAGATCAACCTTTAAAACAGCAAAAATGAAAAGGATTGAGAGAAGACTTTTGATGGAAAATCATATTTTTAAACTTTTAATTTTTTACTTACATTGGTCACTTACCAGGCCTGCGTAGAATATTTTCAATAGCACAAAAGTAATAGAAAGCGAGCTACAGAAAGTTAGAAAGAAAGAAAGAAAGATAGAAAGAAAGAAAGAAAGAAAGAAAGAAAGAAAGAAAGAAAGAAGGCTGAATAGTTTGTAAGATGACTTAACAAAGAAGGAAAGCTGGGTTTAAATGTCTGGATGAAATGGGTATTAGCTTATAGAGTATTGGTTCTCTGCATAACCTCAGTACAAAGCATTTTTTTTATTTTAGGAGTATGAGTTACTTGGCAGAGTTTGAACTAGTTTGAAATCAATTTCAACAGTTTTATTCCACTTTGAAGCGTCGATTGCATACAGGTTACTCAGAAAGTATCTGACCTTAAACCCATTTACAGTGTTGCCACGGAGTCGTCAAGAAAAATAAGGATAAAAAAAGGATAAAAAAGGATAAATTTGAGAAAAAAAGTATGAAAAAAGGATAATTCATATTTTGCTGAAGATCGAGAAAACATTAATGTTAATTATATTGTATCATTTTTTTTGTAATTTCAAGGTTCGCGCCGGGTTCTCAGGAAAGTGAGTCAAAAAGGGAAAATGTGACTCAGGTCCAGAAAAACTCGGTGGGTTCCGAAAAAGTGAGTCATTTCGTAAAAAATGCCCAAAAAGTGGACAAAAACCCGCCAACGTGAATCCTGAATTTATAATGCTCGTTTTCACAGCGATTAAAAAAATATTTGCATATCTGATTGTACTTTACAAATTTATAAAGGAATCCGGTCACATTGTGCCAAAAGAAAAGATTTGAAAATTGGTACTAAATATTTTTAAATGCCTCCATTTAGCCAATTTTTAGCGGATCGCCAAAAAAAAGAAATTTTTCAAGACAGGCCTACCTAGAGAATGAATGTTCAAAATTGGAAAGGAATCCGACCAAAATTGTGGGAGAAGAACCATTTTGAAAAAAAATAAAAAATAAAAGGTATAAAATAGTTAAATACTGTAAAACTAATTGAAACTAAACTTTAAGTGAAGGAAATAAATGAAAAACCTATTTTCCTATCCTTTACAATTTGAGAGATTGTAGAACCGTTGCAGGAGCGTAGTACAGCAATTATCTTAAATTATTATATTTTACTATTTTAAATAAATTGAAAGAAACCAAAAACAGGATTGTCCATGGACAATTCCCCAGCCCACGAATGCTGATGTCAAGATTATGACATATAAGTATAACCCGTAACCCAAATTTCAAGACAGAAAAGCTGGCGTCATTCAAGATTTTTATACAAAACGGTTTATCGTCAATATATCCGCCAGTTCTTGGCGAAATAACAAAAAAAGTAATAGCAACGTGTTTCGGTCAATTTTTTTTTCGAATCGTCGAACAAGAAAAGTAATAGCCAGTTAGACATATATACCACTATATCCATCAAAATTTTAGGACGTTTCCATTTAAATTTTACGAGGAGATACGATGTCATGAACATTGTTTTTGGTTAATATTTCAAACAATTTTATCTGAATCATGAATAAACGTAATAGTCAGGAGGGTACCAAAAGCCTGGTATCTTTGATCAGAATTTCAAAAGATCAAGGCCAAATACCCATGGTCAACTGCGTTTTCAATAAAATTTTTGGCGAGAAAAACTCTGAAACGAATACTGTTAGGCCAAAACTGAAGAACTTTGTTTCTGAACATAACTTTTTCATAATTTTAATACACAAAAACGTGTTTCTCCGGGAGGAAGCTGCCCGAAAAGAAATGTTGGAGAGGTTGGGTTTTGACGATTCACGTATTTACCGACATTTACACAATTTTACAAAAAAAATTTCATATTTCACCATTTCCGCATTTTTTTGTCATTTGCGAAAAAAGCAAAGACCAGGTGGAGAAGCACCTAAGAAACTTTTTATTAAAATTTTATAAATGGAATAGTTTGACAATTCAGTTATTTACTACCATTTATTCCAGTTTTTGCCAAACTTCAAAGTTCCGCCATTTCGGCAGTTTTTGGCCAACCGCGAAAAAAAATAATAGCCTGGTAGGCTGGGGAACATCCCTTCGTAACATCTAAACGATTGGAGTAAAACTGTAGGAGAAGTAGCATTTTAAAAATGGGTCACAACGGACACAAAAAGTGCCGCCATTTTCTCAGTTTTTCGTCACTCGTCAAAAAAAATGTAATAGCCAGGTGGGAGACCACCCACTGAAGATTCCTGCATAATATCAAAACGATTGGAGCAAAACTGTAGCAGGATTAGCATTTTAGAGAAAAAGTTTAACATACGCCCATAGATTCAAGCCCCCTATGGGGATATGACTAACCCAGTTCGACAAAGTCGGCTGGGTTAAAAAACCACATAGGTACTAATTTCCGCTCCCACAATTCTTAATTTTAAGAAGATAATTTTATGTTCCTAGCGCTAGTAACGATTTTAGTAAGAATTGGTTTTTCACCAATATTTCGGCCATTTTTTCCGAATAACGCAAAAACAATAACCAATCAAGTACCAATGACCACTATCTTCAACATAATTTCAAGACAGTACCAAAGACTGTTTATACTAGTAGTTTAGTCTTTGACAGAACGGCCATTTCTGAGGTATGACTTTCATTTTTCGTCAATATTTGCGCCAATTTTTCCAAATTACGAAAAAAAGTAATAGCCAGGTAAGTACCAATGATGGCTATCTTTATCTAAAATTGGAAGACAGTAGTAGCCAGTTAGGCAGTAGTTTATGCTACTTTTACTTAAAATTACAATGCAATGAGGCTATTTTCCCGGAGTTCGTTAAGATTTTACTGAGATTTTTTTTTTGGTTGTTCGCCAAAACTTTCGCCGATTTTTTTATCAACCACCAAAAAAGTAATAGCCAGTAAGTCAGTAATATTGCCTGCTACCTTTCCTTGAAATTTCAAGAGTAAGACTATTTTCCTGGAGATCAGATTTTACTGGAATCCTCTTAGTTTTTCGCCAAAATATTCGCTAAATAGTCAGGCTTGCTGTCTTTACTTGAAATCAAAAGACAGTCAGACTATTTTTATGGAGTTCGTCAAGATTTTATGGAATTTTTTTTTTTTTTTTTTTTGGTTTTTCGCCCATTTTTTTGGGAATTTTTTAGCCAATCACAAAAAACGTAACAGTAGGTAGTAAGGCTTCCAACCGTCACTTACAATTTCAAGAGATTAATACTATTTTCTAAGAGTTAGTTAAGGCTTAACAATTTTCAACAAAAAAAAGTTTTTCTCCAATATTTTTGCTAATTTTTCTTATGAATCCCTTGAAAAACTAATAATAATGCACACTACCTCCCACCAAAATTGTAGAATGTTTCCATGAAAACCCTAGGAGATACTTCTTAAAGAAAATTCGTTTTTGGGCAATATTTCTGCCAAGTTTTGGCAAATTCCTAAAAAAGCAACAACCACTTAAGTAGTAATGTGTGGTACTGTTATTTAAAATTACAATGCCGAGACTATTTTCCTGAAGTTCTCTAAGATTTTACTGAAATGTCTTTGGTTTTTCGCCAAAAAATCGCCGCTTTTTGCCAACCACTAAAAATTCATAGCCAGTTAGGTAATATTGATTACTGCCGTTACTTAAAATTTCAAGACAGTAACGTTACTTTCCTTGAAATAGTCACGATTTTACGAAAAAGCGTTTTTAAGCCAATATTTGCGCTAATATTTGGCGAATCGCCAAAAAAAGTTACAGCCAGGTAGGGGGTAACTCCTGCTACCTTCAGTTTAAATGCCACAAGACTATATTCCAGCAGTTATTTAAGTTTTTACTAATTTTTTTTTTAACCTTTCGCCACAAGCTTAGCTAATGTTTGTTCAATCGCTAAAAAAGTAATAGCCAGGTAGGTAGTACCTCCGGCTACCTTCACTTTAAATGTCAACACAGTACGACTATTTTCCAGCAGTTAATAAAGTTTTTAAGGTATTTTTTGTTTTGTTTTTCGCCAAAATCTGCATCAGCTTTTGACCACTCGTCAAAAAAAAGTAATAGCCAGGTAGGCAGTAGCGTCTGGTACCTTCACTTAAAATTTCAAGACTGATTGCTTTCCTGGAAATGGTTAAGACGTTACGAAAAAAGTTTTTCAGCAATAGTTTCGACAATTTTTGGCGAATCGCCAAAAAAGTTACAGCCAGATAGGTGGTAACTCTTGCTACCTTCACGTTAAATTCCAACGCGGCAAGACTATTTTTCAGCAGTTAGTTAACTGAAAAGTTTCGCCAGATGGCCAATCACCAAGATTAAGATTTTACTGAAAATTTTACCTCGTTGGCCAATCACCAAAAAAAAAGGAAATAATTACAGAGTAGTAGTAAAGCTAGCTTACTTCACTTAAAATTTCAAAACAGTAAGATTAATTTCCCAGAAGTAGTTCAAACTTTACGGAAAGGATCTGGTTTTCAGCTAATATTTTCGCCAATTTTTGGCGAATTGCCAAGAAAGCAATAGCCAGGTGGAAACTTATGCGCCCTACCCTCCACCAAAATTTCAAGACATTCAGGCTAAAATCCTGGGAGAATATACGATTTTTCAACTTAAAAGCGTTTATTCGCACATACTTTCAACAACTGTTATATTCCTGCTTCTGAAAAAAGCTGGGGCTAAAAAAAAAGAACAATAAAGAACGCTTGTGAAAAAAAAAAACGTTTTGAGGCAAAAAAAAAAGAACGATGCGAAAATAACGACTAAATCTTAAAAAAAAGTACAATCCGGCAAGCCTGAAATTGGCAACCGAAAAATTTTAAATACCCCCCATTTAGCCAATTTTTGGCGGATCGCCAAAAAAAAATTTTTTAAAGAGAGGCCTGCCTGGAGAACATTCGTTTAAAATTTGAGAGGAATCCGATCAAAACTGAGGGAGAAGAAACATTTTAATTTAAGTAAAAGTTTACACACGTTAATACGTACATACAGACGACGGATACCCCTCTATTGATGTGATAAGACCAGCCCGACATGATCGGCTGGTCTAAAAAAAGGTGCGTACGTACTTTATCGATGGTCCCTTTGGACATGCAACTCAAACTTACAGAATGAAGTTATTGAAAATCATTCAAGAAATAAAAACTACTCAACATCATTTAGAATACTGGATATTTTACAGTGTGATAAGATATTGAATACGTTTACAGAATATATGTTTCAATTCCATGACAATAATACCCTTTCTCTTTAGATGTATTGATTTTAACAATAGACGCTGCCAAAAAGTTGAAATTACATACACATACAGTGTAAGAGCGGTTAATATTATGACCTAATCATGCGTTATGACTAGGGTGAGAAAAAATTATAGCAGAAAAGAACATATAACTAATTAGGAAAAAATGATATTTTGAACGAAAAAAGAAAATGAAAAAAAAAGTATCAAAACAAAAAAAAAGGATGAAAAGCGAAAAAAAAGTATAAAAAAGGATGAAAGTTTAAAAAAAAAGTATAAAAAAAGTATTTAAGGATAAAAAAAGGATAAAATCGGGCTTTTTCAAAAAAAAAAGGATAATCCTTTTAAAAAAGGATGATGTGGCAACACTGCATTTAGTTGCCGTATGAACTAAACAGCCACAAGAATTAATATGGCAAAGTAGCACCTTTTATACCTGTCAGTCTTCGTGTTGTCAGGTTTACGCAATAATACGTATACTATTTTACTTCTCAATGAGTTTTTATGTTTTGCGTAAGCCAATATTTCGCCACCAAACAATAGGGAATGTAAAGAAATGCTCAGGTTTTGTATATCATATTCGTTCTTAGGTTGTCCTCAAATCAATTATTGATATTTAAAAAATAAGACAACGCACAACCGCAAGGTTTTCTATTTTATTTAAGCTGTTTTGTAGAACTACATATTAACCTATGTAAGAAATAAGAAAATACAAAGATAGCCCATTCTGCAAGAAATTCAACAATACATAAGGCCGTGTAATTGTAACAACTAATACATGAATCATGTAAATAAGGTTCGAAAATATACACTGTACCTCAATCACCTTCAACTAAGGTTCGACGTTAATTTCGCGTATATTTATGTGCTCCATACAATAACCATTCGGCAGCTTCGGCAAAAATTCTTACTTATTTTTGAAACGAGATAAAAAATATGAACAAATAAAAAATAAGTATTCTTATGAAGTGATACAAGTTTAAGCCACATTAACTTTATGTGACTGCTCGTATGGCCTTATTTTTGTTCTAGCTTCACATTTAAAAAATTGACACTGCAAAGCAAGTAATAAAAATGTGTTGTAAAATGAAACCTTAGTGTACTTCAACCTCGTTTGCTCAACCGTCTGTACAAATAACACCTTTGGCAAAAACTGTTGACTAGTCCGAAAGAAGCAGACTAAACATTTGGAAGTCATTATGATACTGTAATACAGTAACTTATCTCAAATTACTGTCTGGTAAACATTTTTCTCACAGGAAGCAGTTCCTTGAACCAAATCCAGTTTTTCAGGTAAAAGGTTAAGAAATCAAACCTGTTCAAAAAGTGTGACATGGTACATATAATATTCTCTGGCATAAATTTGCAAATAGTTCCGCTTTATTTTGAGTTATCCGAGACACGTTAACAACATTTCGACCAACGAAATTTGTTAGTTGATGGTGTAAATCTTCAGGTGCTCTTGAGTACTCAGTGAGAGATTTAAATCTACTGCAGATCTCACATCAGTAAAAACAACAGTGTTCATGAGTGGTCATTGAAATGTGAAAGGGATGTGTTTATAAATACTGATGCACATATTTCCTTGGAATTATGATGACCAAAACATTACACTTCTTTTCAATTACATGAAAGTTCCAGGATAGAGATACAAGAAAGTATATAACTGATTGTTCGTGCTATCGATTTTAAAAATAGCTCAGAATATTGCTATTTCATTATTATAGCTACTTTACTACATTGTAGTGATATCCCTTTAAAGTCCGTTACGTTATTTCCACGCATGGGAGTGACGTTGTGTAAGATATTGGCAGTACACCTGTAGTAAAGTCATTGAAGTATGTGAGGCCATAATATGAAACGAAATTTGTTCTGACTATGGCATCTATTCAAAGAATTTGCACTAAGATCAAATTATGCATTGGGCTCGAAGACACATACCTCTAAACACCTATGATAACTGATACTATTTATACCAACAAAGTAACACCAGTGAACATTCAATCATTCACCAGAAGGCTTTCATAATAATTTAGAGGATTCTGTGGTTTTTATGCAATTCCAACGGTTCTGACTAATTCTTGTATAAAACCGAGTAAAAGTTTCTTTTAGAAAAAAATAGTTATGTTTTGGTTTTTTAAGTATCGTTTGCAAAGCTTGAAATAAACAACAAAGTTAGTTAGTGAGTTAGTTAGTTATTCAGACAATCAGTCATTTAGTGAGTTGATTAGTGGATGTGTGAAAACGATACGTCTATTCAAATCTTTCACTGAGTACCAGTCCTGCTGCCCGGTGCCTTCGGGTGCAGGTTCAGCTATTGACCGATGTTCATCAGATATGTATTCCTAATTCTGACTTGGTGTATTTCCCTTAACGATTATTTTGTATTTCTTGTAAGTTTGAATACTGAATAAGCAAGTCAGATAAGTTCTCATTTAGCGCCTCCATGGCGGCTCTGTAAGTTTGTTGCCTCGAATTCCTACACGGCCCTGAACTCAACAGAAAAGTGCCTCTTTACCAACCTTTATAGCGCAATCATATCTTTCTAGAAGTGTTTGGATTAAAGAGTTTATTTTGTAAATAAGTAATTGTTTGTAGTACTTGCATACTCATTGTGTGTGGCTAACTGTGTGGCTATGGCTTCTGTCGAGAATATTAGGAAGCCTTTTTTCAGGAGGTTGTATATTATAACAACAGAACCTGCTGTTCTATCGTTAAACGTACAACCATCTGTGTAGGAAATGTGATTATTTTCTTTATACTCTTCAAAATTATAAACTGTAATTCAAATATATAAATGTCTGTAGTCTAGTTGAGGGGATACGAAAAGGTTTTTCGGACAAAAGGTTTGGCTTATTTCCATATAGAATGACTAAGAATCTCATATTTGTAATTAGCTCAACGATGACGACTACCCTTTTTCTTAAGAATATTGCATAAAAAGTGGCATTCTTCGAACGTTGATGGATTGTTCATGGGATGATCTAGCTGAGCCACAGACAATACTACAGTTTTCTAGCCTACATCTTATGAGCGCTCCACACAGCACAATTTAATTTATCTGCTCCCCCGTCATGGGCCGAAATCTCAGCAGTTTTAATGCATTTTGGCATTTTTTCACATCTTTGATTACTGTGATAAAAACCAACTTAGAATAAAAACTCAAAGAAAGTTGTTTCCTTTCTGCAGGTATTTCAGCATCTACAACATATAACCAGATACACCTCTAGAAGATATAGCAAAATTATGTACAACGAGCGGTCCATCTGCCTGTTTGAGAGTGTCTTAGATACTACTGATTTCTATCGTGAAAAGTAGAATTGAACAAATACAACACTGAGAAAAACCTTCCTCTTGTTCAAAATTTTCAAACTTTAAAAAGATGTCCTTTCAAAAGCTCAACTTAAACATGTCTTTGCGTACTCCGTGTATTCCATGCCGTCTTCCATATTTTTCCTTTATAAAAACAGTTATAAAGTGCTCATTATTGGCAAAAATTTCTCTCACAAATGGCTAGCCTTACAGACCACCGTGTTACTTTGTTTTTAAAAACAATCTGGATGGCAACAAGTAGACGATTGCTTTCCAGAAAAGAAAATCTACCATTTGTTTAAATGTTTTGCAACGGAGACGGTTGGCGAAAATGACAATTTTGAGGATTTGATCGGTCTTTTTACACTTGGGGATTTTCAATCTTCTAGTTTATTGAATTCGTATGATTATGTAAAGTGTTTTCGTACGATTCCTTTTTTTCAACAAACCATTGACACGCGAATTCCTCCGAGACGGCTGGTTCTAGAACGACCAAATTTGGCAGAGACATAATGTAGCATGTCTAGTTGGTCCAACTCGTTTTTAGAAAGTCATTAACATTTTATGTGAGAAAATGGACATTGAGATTTTGCCGTTGAAGCTTTGATTTGGCAGTTAAGGCACAGGATATATCAGCAGTCATATTGATTATAGCATGTGTGTCGTTAACTGCAGTGCTTCAATTTTCCACATTTGCTAGAGTATATTATATATTGTTTAGTTTAATGTGGCTCACAGGTAAATTCTGAATTTTATGAGTTCAGAATTATAGCATGTGTGTCGTTGACTGCAGTGCTTCAATTTTCCACATTTGCTAGAGTATATTATATATTGTTTAGTTTAATATGGCTCACAGGTAAATTCTGAATTTTATGAGTTCAGAATAGTATTTTTGTGGCCCCCCCAAGTGTAATTTTCGCTACTCGGCAGCGAAAACGGTCTAGTTTCGTTCTATTATAAGAATGATAATGGCCTTTTTCTGCATATCAGTCTTCCGTATATTGTTAAGCAGATAGAGCAGGATGCCTTAGTCCTGGGAGATGCTTTAGCACTTGGTAATGTACATTGTAAAGCTGCTGTACCTCTCTCTCTCTCTCGCTCTCTCGAATTTTGTGGGAATCAGATTGACAGATGTGTATTTGGTACATCAAAACCTTTTCCAGAATTTAACCGCTTTTCAGAAATTTGGAAGATTCAGAACGTGTTTGGTAATTGTGGAAAAAAACGAGAATGATTTCTGCTACATGCTTATTCAGTTATAACATGGGTTATTGTAGAAATACGCTTACTGTTTCCTTTTTATGGACTGAATTCAAGGATCAGTTCTCAGGGCTTAATAAAACAATTATATGACATAAACCCGCTATTATCAATTTGTAAGTTCCTCCTTTGAAGCGTTTAATTGTGTAGAAATACGACCGCCAAAGGCCAGAGTGTAAAATGTTAGTATAAATTTCTCCCCTGCATTTCGGGTAAATCTTTAGACACGGCCGGATCCCTACTGTGCGATTTAATTGTACCGGCTGGGTCGCTGCTGTGCGATTTTAGTGTCCCGGTCGGGTCATTGCTGTGCGATTTTAGTGCCCCGGCCGGCTCACTGCTGTGCGATTTTAGTGCCCCGAGGCACGGTGGGGGGGGGGGGGGGGGGGGGGCTATGAGCAATAAGGCAGTTGTTTCTTTGCTTCAGGCACTTGAAGTGGTTGACTGAATTAAACGGTTTACAAACTGCCTAAAATTTTCAATTATTGTGTGAGCTACCTGATTTGGCCGTTCGCCGTAACATAAACAAAAGAAACATAGCAAGCTGTATATTTTCGGTGAAAACATTTTCCATTATTTATGTTTCCACGACTGACCGTGACCATTTCAGTCAACAGCGTTGGTTCTTACATGAGCTCGGCAACCTCTCCTGTGGGAACCATTCTAACGTACTGAAAATACATCAACTGTGGAAAAAATAACCACAAAACGAAAAATTTGCAAACAAGAATGCCAAAAATCTTAACCAGCACGCACAATTGAAAAAAAATGTTCATTCCTATATCACCCCACCCCTCCACCCCATCCACAACAGGAGATAAGTCTTCAGTGATCCAAACATCTACTGTAAGTAAAATATGAATAGAATTGAAAGCAAACAGTCATCTCATTTTACGAGACGAGTCGGTGTGTTATGGCTGATCTGTGGGCGACCCAACAATTCACAGTTAGAAAAGGCAGATGACATTTCATCACTTTGTTCTGCTCACGTATTTGGCAGGGACGGTTGGAACCTGAAAACTCGCTTAAGTTTTTTTCCGTGCAACTCACGTGGTTTAGCGGCACAACACTGACATTGGTTATAAGAAACTAAGCAAATACATGTGGTAGAAGAGAAGTATTTTTCAGGGCAAAGTATGTGTATTATTTGGTCTACATGATCAGTATGTGGTGAACTGACATGACGTAATCCACTCATCTTCGGAATGGCCTCTCTCACTTAAATACAGATCCCATTACAACAGTCATCAACATGTGAAGCATTTGTCCGTAGAAACGCCTTACAGGCGGCATAGTGTTATAGCTAAGCGCACCAGGGCACTGCGGACACGAATCAAGTCAGAGTTTACCATGGATCAGGCTTTCTACACCACTGCAACTCTCCCACAGATTAACCCACCATCCTCCGGCTCCCTTTTCTATGGAAAGAAAGGAAACTTGTAATGTTTTCTCATAAAGAAATCACTACGTTTGCTTGATATATCTTCGTGGGTCTGTTCAGTGTTTCGGGGAAAGTGTTGGGCCGGGGGGGGGGGGGGTGGGGGGTGGGGGGTTATTCCCTATTGGGTCAATCTTGAACTTTTGCTTTGTCCTCTATATCCATCAGTGCTAAACAGTCTTTTTTGTTGAGCCGAGTTTGTAACTATTGTAGAACAAGTTGTAAATAATACTGTTGAGAAATAGATATAGTTAGGTAGAATAAAATCAGAAATATACTAGTTCTTTTTTATTTCTGACCTTAAATGTAGCCATACTCATTTATAAAAAAAATGAAAAACGTCCCAATTTTGTAAATGAAATCGGTGTGTAAGCCGCACCAAGGGGTTTTGTATGTAAAATCGGTGTATAAGCCGCGGCTTATACACCGGAAATTACGGTAACCTTTTGTTAACAGAATCAACTCTTCATGCAAGTCTGTCTATTTTTTTTCATAAATTCCTAAATAAATAACGGCATTTTTGCTTCAGTTATCCTAAGTAGCGCTAAATGAAAGTGAAGGGGTTACGGTACCGTAATCCTACGCATAACGAATTAACTAACTGCAATATAAGCAGCATAACATGAAAAAAAATGAACCGGCCAAAACGAAGTCGACGGCAGGTCGTTCTTCGAAGTTTTTCTAATGCCCCGGCAACAATTTCAGGCTACACTTTGTAACTTTACAGACGCATATATCTCTCCATCCACCCCCGCCCTCCTTCCCGGGAGTTCACAACGCAAACACTCGCATCGAAAATATCGCTGATATTTAGGTAATAAGCAACTTCAAAATATCGCTAAGTTTGAATAATACGAAAAGAATTAGTTAAATTTTGCTCAGTTTGAGAACATTGCAGAATGTCTTCAGGTCAATGCCAAATCTTCGCCACCGGCTGAAAAGAAGATTTATGGGATTTATTTTACTAACGCAAATGTCTCCTCCCCGCCGCTTTCGAGGCCAACCACCCGTCAGGTGTCAGTAAATTAATTGTGCAGTCATTTCGTACCGGACGTCGAACAATGATGCTTGATCCGAGTGTTGAGCAGCCAACAAGCAAATAAAATAAATGAACGTGCCAGTATCACAGAGTGACCCCCCTCACCTCCCCCCCCCCCCCCCCCCCCCACCTATCGTACGACCAACATTAAAAACTCGAATGAACCCTCACGGTAACTTTATTGTTCAACAACATTCTGGAGCTCACAAAGGCGTCGTATTCACGTGTGTCTGTGAGATTAGTTCGAATTTGACCACAGCCCCTCCACGTTTTAAGGCATTACGAAGTTTCTACTCAACTCTTACACAAAGATATATAATTTTATACGAAGCCCACAATCAGCTCATATCTTTACGACCGTTTCTTTTAAATGAGTTTGAGCACGCACAGCCTTGAGACGCCAATTTCACTACTTTTTTCCCACAATTTTAAGAATTTGTAGTATTTCAGAAAAAAATTAATTTAGTTTATTTTAATTTTAGTATTTTCAGTTCGGTTTAGATTCCTTAATCACAAGACACGTCTAATACACGTCATCGTAAACAAAATGCGTGATAGCAGAACAAACATAACCAGCACGGCCGTGACACCCACCCAGCAATCCTGCTCTGCACAGGCTTTCATACAATACATTAAAGAAAGAAAGAAACATAACTGAACGAACTACTGTACCTAGTCTATGTAGTAACTACTCAGTCCATGCTTGTATCCTCTAATCGCTCGATAACTTACAGATTTCGAACACACTACAAGAAAACAACGCAGAATACAAGCTACGTGCGTCATATACACGCAAAGATGGCGGTCGGGAACGTCACGCGTCGTCTTGACAATGCCGTTTGTTCGACCCTTTCTTCTACAACGCTACACACGGCACGACGAGGAAGACTCCGGCGTAGTCGGTACAAAGCCAATGAAGAGCTGGTCTGCCGGTATGTCTATCCCACACATAAATGACTAAGTCAAACATCACATTACTGCAGTTCTAATACTGCCTACAAATTAAATGCACTATTGGTCTGTAAATGCACATTGATATAAAACCGGTGTTTACTATTATGGCTTACAGAAAATCATATAATCGCTGTGGCAGGGTGGTCACAGAGGAACAGATAATCGCTGTCCCATGGTGGTTACAGAGGAACAGATAATCGCTGTGGCAGGGTGGTCACAGAGGAACAGATAATCGATGTGGCAGGGTGGTCACAGAGGAACAGATAATCGCTGTGGCAGCGTGGTCACAGTGGAACAGATTATCATTGTGGTGGGGGGGGGGGGGGGCACAGAATAACATATAATCGATGTGTTAGGGAGGTCACAGAGGACCATATTTTTGAGTCAGTGAAGTCACAGAGGAGTAGAAAATCCCTGTAGAAAGGCGGTCACAAACGACCATATAATCGCTGTTACAGGGTGGTCAGAGGAGCATATCACCACTGTAATAAGGGGGTCTTGAAGGAGCAGGTAACTGAACTGAACAGACATGTTAATGTTGAACTCGTAATGAATTGATTTCAAGACCTGTGCTGCAGGAAGCAGCCGACAAGACAGTCCGCTGTTGTTATTTATCCACTTTTTTATTTTATTTTATTATTCAGCCATTTGTGTATATTCTGTTGAATGCAATTACCTAGATGATATAACCGATGCGATATAACTGCTTACAAAACCCTTCATGCTCTAACCAACTGAGCTAACTGCCACAGTGGTTTTACTTGGCAGGAGCGGACTGCTGTCATTTCTTTAATATCCAATAATGATAACGAGCATTACTTCCGGATTGCCTTATCTGCTGAAGGTGTGTTCAGCCCTGAAGGAAAAAAGTAACGGAAGCAGAAGTGAACAAATCTGGAGTCAACAAAAATACTTCATTTTGTAAAAATACAATTCAAATAAAGCGCCAATCAAAACATTTCTAGCTGGAAGCCCATGCTGGGTGACTAAATGAACACGATGCGGCGCGAGACCGGTGCACTAGATGTCCGGGCCGGTGATCGGGCACACTCGGTGGTCCTCGGGTGATGACTTCGGTTCCACACGGCGGCTTTGTATTACAGCACAATGCCATTCAATCTGTGTGACTCCACTGACGGGTTTCGGACACGGGGTGCACCACACTAAAGTCGTTAATCTGCAGCGTCAAACAGAAAAAAAGTCATACATAATTGTCCAGGGACATTGCAACCAGCCGAAACTACAGTAATTCGTTCGTTAAAGAAAGCGCTGGCTTGGCAACACACAGCCAAACAAACGTTCTGTATCTTCGACAGTTTTCTAATCAAATGTCTCACAGCCTTTTTAAAAATTTAGTTTCCCTTTCTTAAGCTGCTTGGGAATTTGAAGTGCCTACATGAAGACCTCCACATGCCTCTACAGGCCGTGTATGTGTGTGTGTGGTGGTGGGGGGGGGGGAGAGGGCGGACACGCACCATTATTATCCAGGCAGGCGCTGACATACCCCCGCAGGCCGTGTGAGGGGGGGGGGGGGGGGAGCGGACACGGACCGTTATTCTGTAAGCACGCGTTGACATGCCCTGTAGGCTGTTTGAGGGTGGGGGGATGGGGGTGGGGGGAAGAGGGCGGGCACGCACCGTTATTGTCCAGGCACGCGTTGACATGCCCCTGCAGGACGGAGAGCGGCAGCACGCTATCACACACCGGGCACGTCCCTACACCCTCCGCGGCGTCGTTAGCCCTGCAAACACCATCAAACCTCGGCCAGTGACAGTAGCCTTAAGTCACAACGAAAACATTCAATGCTTGCAAAAACGAAACTGCATTTTTTTTCAATAAATCCTATTTTTGTGGACAAAAGGACGAAAGTTGTGTTTCAGGCGGACGTTTTGGCTAATAACGCGTACACCGGACTTATGTTCCAACAAATAAATATTTGAAACTTCTGAAAATTTCTCAGTACTTAACCAGAATATTCTCTTTGGACGGAATTGTTTGTCCTTCGGTTTAGTTAGTCAAAAGTGTATAATGTCTCCCTCAGGAATCTGCTAATGGAAAGAAATGTGAGACATGAGCACACCGGTACACTGAATTTTGTTTTCGAAATCTCGTGAAAATTCCACAGGTAGTTGCTTCTATCATATATTTCATGTGGGATTCATTTGAATTTTTATTCAGTCAAGATTGAGATCATCATGAAATTTTTCGGTCACACCGTTTGCTTCAGCACTTCGCTTAGAGAAAAAAAAACAGCACTTTCCCAGGAAGCTGGGTGGGCGTTTTCTGTATCCTGTTGGGCTTTCACACAGCACCGACCACACCCCTACCCTCAACGCCATATGTAATACTTCTTAATATTTAAATAAAATAAAAAAGTAACAATCAGTGGAATTACTCGACAGAGGAATGCATTTCAACAAGCTCACGTTAAATCGGGCACGTCCGGCTGTAACCTAGGGCGCTCCTTGGCCCGCCCGCCCCGCTCTCTCCTCGGCCCGACGGGGGCAACATCCTCTATGATCAGATCTGGAAGGTCGTCAGCACTGCCCTCGTCCCTGGAAAACGAAACTACTCCGTTATGTTTTATAAAAGCAACTGTTGCATGCAATGAAACTGTAAATACCAGATGTCCAAAGATTAAAATAAAAAATATACTTAATGCATAGATTAGTGAAAAACAATGGAAAACCCGGACAACTGACCACCAAAGAATATTTTTGAGAAAATGTTTTGTTATTTTCAGTTAGATATATTTTGCTATTACAGGGCCGACTTAGGAGTCTTTGAGATTAGTGGAAATCTACAGTTAATATTTTACGGAGTTGTTTCAAAAGAACCAGATGTTACTGGGGATTAGGGATTATAATTATATCCACGGGGTTTGGTATGAAAACAATAGTCCCTTCGTGACATTTTTGGGACTGAGCCGTAGCCCTCACCTTTTCTAACAAACGCTATTTGTCTGGTGGTCATCTGTCCTAAACTAGGCATCCTCAACAGAAACCACGGTGGGCACGATCATTACGTGACGTCTACATACACGACCGCTAAAGGCCACAAATTGAAGTACAGGGCAACCTGCTCAACAGTACTCACCGTGTGCTAGCAGTATCAGTGCTATCAGGTTTACCGGAGTCTCTACTCTTCCCGTCTCCTGTTAAAATGCAACGTAACGTTTAAAATGGTGGTCTTACTTTCAATTTCCGATATGCGCAAAAGGAGTTCACTTGATTTTCGTGCTTTGAAAGTACTAATATTAATATTACTGCTGATAATAACGACCAGGGAGCCTCGCAAACAAATGTGAAAGAGCTTCAGCAGCTGCACGAGTACATTATGAGACCACGCAAAATAATCATCAAAGAATATATATGTAGCCATAAATCAGACCGTGAATGTTGCGACCCTGGACAGTTGCTTTGGCCTTGAGCGGCAGCCGGGCCAGCCTTCCTCTCGTCTGCCTGTCAAACAATGCGCTGGCGTTACCATGGTGCCACTCACACAGAGCGTACATCAGATCATCAACGCGCTGGCGTTACCATGGCGCCACTCACACAGAGCGTACATCAGATCATCAACGCCCTGGCGTTACCATGGTGCCACTCATACAGAGCGTACATCAGATCATCAACGCGCTAGGGCTACCATGGCAACATGCACACTGTGGTCACTCACGCAGAGCGTGTTTCACGTCATCACCGTGATGGCGTTACCATGGCGACACCTACCTGACATCACTGACACATAACGTGTTTCTCATCATCAACACGCTGATGTTACCATGGCAAGATACACACGATATCACCCACATCATCAACGTGATATTGTTACCATGACGACGCCTAGATGGCATCATTCAAACACACCATGTTTCTTATCGTCAGCACGTGTGACCATGGCGACGCGCACACGACGCCACTGACACATAACGCGTATCAGATCATCACAATGCTCGTGTTACCATGGCAAAGCGCACACGATGTCACGCACAGAGCGTGTGTCACATCGTCACCGTGATGGCGTTACCAAGGCGACACCCACACGGCGTCACTCACACATCATCGTTGACTGTCACGACTCAAAAACACTTTTACGAGCAACCAACGCAACCAACCAGAAAACCAGTCTCGAGCATGGGTTTCAGCCCAGTATACACCAAAAGTTAACTCCGCAGTTTACTGCGTACAAACGAAAATCAGTTCATCTGGTTGTATCTCGCAAACAACTGTAGGTGGACTTTTGTTTGTTAAATAGCTTATAGTTTGTGAATTAACTTCTGGATGCTCTAGTTGCTAACGAAGCAGTCAATGGACTCAGTTACCTGTATAGTTCACTTCTATGAATACGATCGTTGTTAGTGAGAATCTGGCAGTTACATGTTGTCGGTGACAGTCCGATAGTTACATGTTAGTGACAGTCCAGTAGCTACATGTTGTCAGTGACAGTCCGGGAGTTACATGTTAGTGACAGTCCGGCGGTCCGTCCAATGGACATTGTTGACTTCTTCGTTAGTTTTTGTACACGCGCTAGTCAACCATTGTGAAAAATTTAAGAAGACCCCGTGAAATTGTTTGCAAAAAAAATTGCGGGGAAAAATTAAGATGGTGGCTGGCGGTCATTTTGAATTTACTAATCAATCATACCAAAACAAAAATTCGGACGCATGCATGGACAGGACAGCGTCCAAACCAAGGTATCCCCCTGAAGGGCCTGAAGATTTGGCTGTGAGCTAATTAAGGTTGAAGTAAATCAGGAGAGGACACAGCAAGTGAAAAGAGTGACGTCACCTCATGGCGGGTATGTCCTCGTTGTCACCGCACATGCCAGCGTGGATGGCGATGTCCGTGCTGCTGAACTCCCTTCCACACAGCGGGCAGTCGACCATGCGAATGCCCGCCTGCCGGCCTCGGTCTCCCTGCTCGCCGCGTCCCCACGCCTGCTCCTCTCCTCCTCCCGCTGCTCGCCGCACCGTCTCATGAACCGCTTTGGTCAGCTGTTCACGAGTAAGTTTGACGTCTGCGGTTGGTGGTCGGGCAGTGACCAATCCGCGTCGTTCCATCGCGATTTCGCCATAACCACTCTCTGACCCGTGACTATGAGTGTCATTTTTCTGACTGAATTGCTCCCGACCCACGTTTTCATTTCTAAATACGTCTCCAACAATGTCGAGATCTTGCGTGTCTTCATCCGAGCTAATAAGCTCGTTGTCCTTGTAGCTTCTTTGCGGATAAGCAGGATATTTTTGTCCACCAGTTAAGACAGTTCTATTGTTTTTCTCTACAGCTGCTTCCGGTGAATCCCTGACTAAAATGGTGGGCGATTCACCCTCATACCCGCCTTCTCCCGCGCTGACGTTTCTTGTATCACCGCGATCTCCACGGCCGCCCGTCTTTTCCCCGTCAGACTGCGCACGGATAACTCTGCTCGCATGGTTCCTCGCCACGGCGGGTACAGCTACTGGCGGGGACACGGGCAGGAAGCCCTGAGCCACGCGCTTCACGGCCGACGTGATGCCGCCTAGGAAACTCCTCTCTGCTTCCCGCTGGCGTTGCCAGGGAGCGCGGTCCTGCGCCTGATGCTGAATGGCTGGGCTCCGTTCGCGGGTCACTGACGGCTCACTCTGAAGGACGGGACTTGAGGACATATCGTTACTGTCGCCATTGTGTTCTTTAAGGTGTTGTGGAATCGGGTCAAGGTCGTCTAGTGGTTGGACTTTCGGTTTCTTAACCGTAGTATCGTTGTGTTCTGAAATTACAAGCCTACTTTGAGTAACGACCAAAGAAACTGGTTCAGTGGCAGGTGACAACATGCAAATAGTTTCATTAAAGAACATTTAACATTTCTTCTATCGTGAGTTTTTCCTACTTCTTATCTAATTGTATGTTCATTCGGCACCTTATATTCATGGTGCAGTCAGTGACAACTGGCAAGCTCGTTAAATGGAACACCCAAAATGTTGGTACAAAACACAATGATTTCATCACAAATGGCAGTACAACTTTTTTGCTTCGACAAAATAAATTTTTCCCCCAAAAAATTCTTAGAATAAAAAGTTAACACTTGTCGCTGCGAAGATTGAGAATGACCTTCGGCTTGCTTCGTGCGCTTGGATATTCTCTCAAAGCTGCCTGTTTGGGCTATCTCACAATGAGGCTGGTTTCGTTTTTTCCTTCCGCCAACATTTCTGGTCTTTTTGGGCGGTTCTGGGGAGTCCCTAAAGAGCCCCAAGCCTCCTGGTTCATAGTCATCGTCGCTTTCGAATAACTTAAAGGGTTTTGCTTTAACCATTTTGGATCCTGTAAACACATTAATGACATTTTTCAGCAAACAAATAAACCTAAAAAAATTCTGTCATAATAAAACGTACACGTTAACCAGCAAGGCATACACGTCAACCAGTAAGGCATACACCTTATCTAGTAAGGCATACACATTGACCAGTCAGGCATACAGGTTATCCAGATACGCATACACGTTAACCAGTATGGCATACACGTTACCCAGTAAGGCATACACGTTATCTAGTAAGGCATACACGTTAACCAGTAAGGCTGACACGTTAACCAGTAAGGCTGACACGTTATTCTGTAAGGCATATACGTTAACCAGTAAGGCTTACACGTATCTTACATTAAAGAGCTGGAGTGTTCATAATATTTTAACATGATGTCACATGACGTCGCATGACACTGGCGTCTTGTGACGTCATCAATGATATAATGTTTGAACGTTAAAAGTAATGCATCGCCTCATAGTATAATAATACAACATTTTACACAAGAGTCGATTTTCCAACAAAAAGTCTCCCTTGAGTGCGCTCAAAACATGAGGCAGAGGACACCAAAGAATTCATCAGTATATATATGGAGTCATCAATGACCCTGTCACGCCATCACCCTCCCCTACCGCGCATCAGCCACACCGGGTACAAGAACGGGCCTAGTGAATTCATTTGCGCCGGCTGTACGCTCATGAATGACGTCATCGAGGCGTCACCTTTGGCTCTCCGGTGGGCGCCAAATGCATCCGAGAAGTCTGAGTCACTGCCCGTGTTCGCGTATGTCAGCTCACTAATGGCCGCTGCCGCGCGACTTTTCGTAGCGCGCGTCTTTCTCTCTCTCGTCCCCACGACCTCCGTGTTTTCTTGATGAAACAATAGATTAAAGTACTTAGTATTCATGGTGTAACAACATATTTGCCTATAACACCTAAAAGTCGACGTGCGAAAACGACCACAATCTCCGAAAATGTAAAAAAAAAAACAAAAAAAAAAAAAACAAAAAAAAAAAAAACAAACAAACAAGCAAACAAATAAGTAAACACGAGTAAAATTTTAAAAACATGATCACATATGTCTACAATTAGCTCACTCGCAAGGTTAGAACAGCACAATTTTTAATCATTCTTTTTTCAATAATTTTTATTCATTTATTTTTTTTTTTTATTATTTATTTCTTTAATTTTTGCCTTACTACAATATTGCGTCATCGTGACGACGACACTAGTGTAGAGCCAGTCTCGTCACGTGACCGTCTGCACACATACACACACACCTGTGGCCTGCCTGCCTCGCGGCTTCGTCTCAGCACTTGCCACGTAGTTCTGGTTTCTGTCAATAAACGCTTCTTCTTCCTCGTCCTTAAAAATACATTCCCCCTTTCAAAATTACCCCTGCACAGCAAGAAAAAAAATGATTCGATCTCCCCCCTCATTCCCGTTGTTATTCAAAAGCCAACCTCTACTGCAGTTCGGTCTATTGTGCATAAGGCCTTTTTCTCCCCTAGATCAACTGGGATTCGGCGAAAATAGTTTCCTTATTGAACGGTGGAACTTATTTTTAAATACACCATGGTGATCTCCAGAGGTCAGCGGTTAAATAACAACGCTCTCACTCCACTTCACATATTACCCCCCTCCATCTTGTCCTCATTTTCTCTGGGCCTTCCTCGCCCATACCTCCCATCTTCCTTTCTCATCTCCTCAGAAAGTGTGTGCTTAACATCATCGTAACAGCGTCACTGAAGGGAAGAAAAATCATGAAATACAAATATAACCGACACACGCGTTTGGACCGATCCGAAAACGCGCCTTCAGCCTTTCAATCCCGCGCCGTCAGTGCCACAAAATACAAGAGGGTTTTCCGAATCAGCCCAAACGCTCTCTGCCTCAGTGTGCCCGCCACTTGGGATCGTTATTTACATGCACAGATCTATCATTCCTCTGCACTATTTTACATCCTGACACACAAGCTAACTAATCCTTCCGCGTACCATCACTTCGAATGCTTGCGTCTCTGGAACGACATCCGGTTCGCTGCTGGACGGGGCGACGCGGCGACGTTTCACAATCCTGGGCGGGTTGAGGAAATCCTCCGAGTCCTCGCCGAAGTCGCACAGCTGCGTGTCGGGCGCCAGCATTTTGCGTGGGCTCGGCGACCTGCTTTTCGGCGCATCACCAAAGATAGAGTAGAGCTTGTCTGCCGGGGGCCGCCGCGCCCTCTCGCGGAGGTTGTGTCGCGTCAACACCGCCCTATCCAACTCTGACGCGTACTCGCTCACCGCACTCTTACCAGTGTCTTCTTTTAATCTGTTAATGTTTTTTTTTTGCCACTGTTAAAAATTGTATAAAGTTATTATTGCATTATATCCTTCACATTAAAATATCATCACACCACGTACTACCAGGAAATATTAAATATAATTATAATTATTATTATCATATACTTATTCATATTCTTACTTTTTATTTATTTTTTTGTATTTATTTATTATTTATATATTATTTTTATTATTTTTTTTTTTGGAAAAGTCTAAATCCTCTTAAAACACCATCAGCATTTGACCACCGAATGCCCCCCCCCCCAATCCAACCGGAAACTGAGCGGACTCGTTCAGTGTCCCAGCTACCGCATGCTCACCTATCCAGAGTGCCCTCCACACGGGGTCCCGGCAGGATTGGGTCAGAAAATGGGTCCCACGTCATACAAGCCTGACACGTCCTGTCATGCTCTCGCCTTCGTCTTTGTATCAGATCCGGGTCGGCCGCCACCGTAGCCGGGTACCCTGTCCAGCCTCGTTTTGATCTCTGCTCCCTTCTCATCTTGCTCAGTATTTCCTACACACATCAACAAGCCGGGGATTTACGGCTCTCTGTGCCATACATTCTCAGGCTGCATGAACATGGAAAATCTGTTCAGAAAACCTTGATAGAAATTTTATCTATATTTCTGTGCAGCTGCGCAAATAATTTACAAACGGAAGTAGTCGCCGTGAAAAATATGCTTTGTGTTCATGTTAAAATAATGCTTCACTAGGCATAACACAAACTTCAGCCCAATCGCACACAACCATTTACAAATAACAGCACTGACACAGAAAGATATTGGTGTAATCAGTTCAAATCACCACGCTTTGGTGTTGGTTGAACTTTGCTAAACGAAAAGTCAGAACCTCCATTTAAACTGCCCATTTATACCTTCCATTTCGTTCAGTTTGACCACATTAAAAATTAAATTACGCTGTACATCTGCAGTGCATGAACGAAAGCAGTAGAATTATAAACTGTATACCTATTGTAAAAAATCAGCTTGTTAGAAATTGATTAGGCATAACAATAACAACGTTCCGAGATGCTAGAACCGAACGATGGAATTTTTTTTTTTTTTCTTTCTTTCTTTTTTTTTTTTTTTTTTGAGGGATGAAGGAACATGTTGTTGCCAACTGTTCGAGCCTTGGACACCCGACTTTTCCCAGTGCTCCAGGCATGATTGGCTTATGTCTTCTCACTTACCAGCCGTTTCTCTCTGCGGAGATTGGTCAGGGGTCTGTAGGCGTCGGGGCGGGGCCCGCTTCCACAACCTTCCTTCACCGCGAATCCAAAGAAGATGTCATACCTTCAAACAGAAAGCACTGAACGTGTCACATCTCCAAACAAAGTGCAGCGAACGTGTCACAGCTCCAAACAGAAAACCCGAACGTGTCCATATCTCCAAACAGAAAGCACTGAACGTGTCATATCTCCATACAGAAAGCACTGAACGCGTTATACCTCCACAAAGAAACCACTGAACGTGTCACATCTCCAAACAGGAAGAATTAAACGTGTCATAACTCCAAAAAGGAAGCAATGAACGTGTCATACCTCCAAACAACACCGAACGTGCCCTACCTCCATACAGAACGTAAAGCTCATATTGTGAAAAATACTCCGTTTTTTTTTTTTTCGATTATGATGCGTTTGACTTGTGTCATGTCACGGTATGCTCCTCTACACTAAGTTTATTGCCATACCTATCGTTCAACCTTTACTATATGACGCACTGCGGCACAACGAAAGGCACTAACAAGGAGTTTTGTTCTTGAAACACTTGAAACTTACAGTGGCTTGTAAAATCAATGAACAGCTTGCGCTAGTTGTGGGAAGTGGGGTGGGGAAAAACACGCCAAGTTACCGTGGTACGATAAGTGCGCCCGACTGTCTCGGCGATGGACCTCTGACGTCACTGTTTTCTGTGTGTTCTGGGTGCTTACCTCTGCAATGAAAGCGTTCACATCGCGTGAGTGTGACGAGAAAACGGCTCTCGCGAAACACACAATAAATGCACCGTATTATTTATTTTTCACTCAATGCTTCTATTATTATTATTATTATTATTATTATTATTATTATTGTTATTATTATTATTATTATTAATTTGTTTATTTATGTTCTTATTGCAGTTGTATTTGTTGCTGTTCTCATTTTTCATTAATCTAAATAGCACTTCTTTCGCCAGCACAAGAAAAGAAAGACGGTGTCGTCTGCCCGTATCTCGTACGTCATAATTCTCTCGTCCGCTACCGCGTCACGTGTTCTCCAGTTACTCATGCTCGCCTCGCCTAAAAAAAATAAATTTAAGACTTTCTTATTTTACTCCATTCGCAAAATGAGTTTTCTTTCACCCGGTTAAACATTTGTGTAATAAACAGCAGTTCCCCATTTCTTTAACAACCTACTTTTGCTTGAGAAAAATTTTAGAAATATACTATTTTTTCAAAAACATACCACTTCTATCTATTGTTGAAATTTCTTTTAACACAAGTTTTCTTTAACCTAGATCTTATCAGTTTTCATCTGTAGCAAACATAAATGAGGTTCCATTCATGCACCTTATAGAAGTTTAAATTAACCCGGTTAGAAAGGGAATTACCTTACTTTAAATGAAAATGTATGCTACCTGTGAACTGTAATTTCCGTTTATTTCAATGGTATAAATGGTATATATGAAAACAGTTCCAGTGACCTGGTCACGGCACATGTTCAAAAGACAAAAAGAAATATGTAATAGCAGTCACCTGTCTGTTCTATGGGTTCGGTCACGCCGCCCGTGGCCTCGGAGCCTTGTGTGTCCGTCGACATACTCACCTAAACCAAGCAAACATACGCATCACATACAAGATCCCCCACACACTGCATGCTCCTGGGATATTTAAATCTAGGGTTTGATAAGTTTTAACCAAGAGTACAACTCCCACAGAAAAGCAGACAAAGACTGTTTTTTAATGTGTTTCGGAGCTAATTTCCTTGGACTCACAGTGACCAGGCGTTGTCATTAATGAAAGATTTCTATCTAATCACATATTCACATACACAGCATTCACGTATTACAGGTATCACTTCATTACGGCAGCCAGACAAACGAGGGAAGAAAGGACAGGAATTCTGTCTGGTGGTTGACAGAGCGGGGGGAGGGACCGTTACCTGGGTGGAGTGATCGACGAGCAGGGTGGGCGTGTCCCCCGAGTCGTCCGTTAGATGCTCGTCTTGTGCGTCCGCCTCCTCGCCCACGAACAGCCCAGGGCTTCCTTCTTCTTCTTCTTCTTCTTCTTCTGAAAAACGCAATGGCACAACATGATTTTGTGAAATTTTATATATATCGGTATTCAACGCTGTTTTGGTTAGGAGGCAAGTAGCGTAAACTGTCGCGTAAGTGCTTGAGCGCAAGGACAGGGCCGACCCGCGCCACAGTAAGGATCCAGGGTTGGCAAGTGTTGGACACGGGCAGTTTTTACCGGTGATTAAAGGATCACAACTGGTTCTAAAGCAGTCTAGCATAGGTCACAGACATGCAGGCAGACGACATATAAAATATGGCGAGATAAACGAACGGCCGAGCCAGGCCCAGGTTAACTCGATTTCAAAGCATCGCAACTAACTGATTATTATGACGGGGAAGAGCCGACCGCTAAAAAAATATTACATACGGCCGCCGAAACGTGTGATATAAGAATGTCCTCCAACCTTGATGGTTGGAGGAAGGAAAACTTATGCGGGACAGGTTGTCGGAAGGAGCTGGCAGTAGGTACTTGGATGGGGGCTGGGGGGGGGGGGGGGCAGGCCAGGCCTTGAGGGTTGGGCCGGGCGGGGGGGGAGTGTCCTATACTCAGGACATACCCGTTGACTGCTCCTCGTGTGGTGAACCCCCATAGCAAGTTGCGTGCTCGGGTCTCTCTCGTTTTCTTGCTGTAATAGAACAACGCTATATCAACCCTTTCACACGTATGAGATATGTAAAGCACCAAGGAGAGAACGGCCATACAAAATATACAAACGAAAACTGACCAAAAAGTCTGAACACTAGCAATTAATGCCCTATTATTTCTTCTTCTACTTCGTTATTTTTTTTTTTTCCTTATTTTGCTACATGAAATGCAAAGTTACAAAGACAGTAGATTTAAGGGGTGTGCGCTGAGCGCGCAAACTTACGCGGACCCGCTTGCTCATCATCTCTCGCACGTCCTGCACTCCCTGCCCCTCGCCTTCCCACCATCCTGCATCCGTCCATCTGTTTCGGTTTGTCGCTCCCTCCGCATGTGCGCTCTGACCCTTCTCTAATATCACTTGTATTAGCCTTTAAATGGGTCGAGAAGATGCCGACAGAAGAGTCGCTGAGCTCGCGCACAACGGGCCGCGCCTGTGTACCCGCGTTCGGCGCGTCTATAGCATCGCGAGAGCAGTGGAGAGCTTCTCTCTCTAACAAACTAGCCACTGCACAACCGCCGTCTCGAGGACCCGCCGGACCGTCCCGAATGCCCATCGAGTCTTCCCGAGTGCTCGCCGGGCCTTCAGGAGCCGCCCCTGATATAACAAAATCATGCATAGAGGGCTGGTCTTTGGCGTGAGATTTTGCCCCCGTTGTTCGTTTTCCTTGTAATTTACCTCTGCGATTCACACCCCTTTTCGCACCTCCAAGTGATGCCGGTTTTTTATGTATCGGACGCGAACGTAATGTCACCGGTTCGCAGTTTTCTTCCCCATCGAATCCATCGCTCTCGCTATCACCAGCCAGAATTCCGTCAATAGTTTCCATAGCATTTGGTTCCACACGAGATCCAGGCTTAGAGATTGGCCCTGAGTCACTCGCAGCATGTACAGACCCAGAGCTATCTGCCGTGACAGTGTGTTTTCCAACTCTACCCCGGCAAGCTTGCGAACTTGGTTTCTTCGCCGCACCTGTCGCCGTCCTCCCCCTATTCTTTTTCAGCTGGGGCTGCAGTTCGACGGGGGAGTCGGAATCGTCACTCACCACGACAGACGCCTGTCCCCCAGGCGCGGCTTCCTGCTTTTCACCGCTACACTTTGATTTGCCATAACATTTAGACTCGACATCCATTTCCGTTTCAGACAGAGTATTATCACTGGAGGAAAATATGTAGTGTCTGGGAAGCCGGCTGTCCTGGGGCTTCTTTTTCCTCTGCACCTCCTTTTGTGCTATCGCCACATCTTCTTGGCTCGCTCTGTCGTGTGGGACACGTGACGCAGGCGAAATTAGGATATCGTCATCTACGGGAGCCTTGAAAGAAGCTACATAAGTGGCCGGGGAGTGGACAACCCTTCTCCTGTCATCCTGCGAGCTGCCCGCCGAAAGTACGCTCCTCCCCCTATTCTCCTTTCCATCCTTTGCCAATGGTAACATTTGGTCACGCCCCGGCCGTTGCGATCCAGCGTCTCTCTTCACTTGCTGTTTGGATTCCCGCAGTGCGTGCTGAAAACAAGAGCAGTCTCCACAGTCCGCAGTCCACTCCACAGTACACAGCCTTACATACATATTGGAAGGTGCAATACCATATATACTGGTCACGTGAAATACCTCCGTTTTCGTTAAGGCTTAACATTACAGCCACCACAGCTGCAGGCGTATAAGTATGTGACATAATCTGCTACACTCTGGTGATAATTTACTATTATTGTTAAGGTGTCAGTGTCATTACTAAGATTATTATTATTATTGATATTAATAGTAGTATTATCTCTTTTTCAAAAAATGATGATGACGTTCACAAAGTTGATGCTATCAATCAAACGTCAAATGAAGATCTCACCACAAGGTGTCGCTTCTCTGCCAGCGTCGTTGTCTCGTCACATTCAAAGCCCAGCTCTAAAAAGATGTAATTTATGTTATTGCAGATTGAACATACACCTGTCAAAAAACTAGTTATAACCAATTGAACACACCCCAGTGCGGGTATGTTCCAAGGGTCTTTGGGTCGGGCCAGGCCGGTAAAAGTTAATAGATATTTATATTACTCTATGTAACACACACATTACCTATTATCTCGTTACTTCTAAATATTTTTTACACCCATTCATGTGCGAGAAAGATGCTGAAAACACTTCTGGATTATATAAATTGAAATCCATACAAAATTGGGTGTAAAGTGACCAACGATATATTTGAAATGAGTAAAATTAAAAGATATCTTTCAAGTACAAACATAAATTAGGACGAAAAAGGCCGGCCTGGCACGAGATGGCCTGAAATTCAGCTTGGCCCTGCCCAGCTCGACCAAAAGGGTCGGGCCGGGCCTCGGAACATAACCCTACACAACAGGGCATCACTACAGCGATTGCACGCAATTTCCGTTCTTGTCCAACAGCCAACCTCTACGGCGGTTCCGTCTGCTGTGCATCACACCTGTTTACTCCGCAGACCCACTGGGGATTCGGCGAAAAAGTACTCATAAAGAGAGGTACTACATGTTCAAATATCCATCCGTTCTGTGTTCAAACTAACAGACAGATCTCGTCAGAGGTCAGCTGTTTTATAACAACGACACAACTTCTAGTTAAGTCACGTTCAACCAGTGCACAAGAGTAGGAATGCACATTGAAGAATGGCACAAATGCTTCCTAAGCATTGTCTTACCAAATAGTAGCTTAGATTCCAACAGAAAATCAAAAGCCAACTTTTTCAGTTATGTTGTAGGCAATACAAACCGAGGAATATTTTGATCATATTCCATACAATAAAAACCTATTTTGTTTGGATGAAGTCCCTGCGTAGATAACGCTGTTGGCAATCTCTTTTGCATAACGTTTCTGAAGCCGAGGTCACCAAACGCGAATCAACCAATGAGACCAGTCTAGCCATCTTTCATGACCGCCGAAATATTTCAGCAGAGCGTTAAAAACGCCATTGCACTGGTATTAAGTGGTAACTGGTAACAATGGCCGTTCTGCCACTTAACATCGGTTGTCTAAAATATCCGAATTAATTGGTGTTACAGCAGGGCAAGTGTTACCCTGTAGCATGAGGTCTACTCTCTCCTCCTCGCCGATCGTGTCATGCGCAGACATACGTGGGCCTCCTCCCTGTGGCTCCTCTACACTCGTGCCTGTACGCCCACGGATAGGCAAACGTGGGCCTACTCTTTGCGCCTTTTCCTTCCGCACCTGCAACAATATGACAAATATTTTAAACCAAAAAAAAAAATAAATAAATAAATAAATACATAAATAAACACAACTTAATTAACTCGTATTTTGAGGCTTCTTGTTTGGCATGAATCCGCAAAGTTATTTAACATGCTCATATTCACAGACTGAATCTAAGTTACTGTTTTTACCTAGCACCAGCCTAGTACGCAGCATTAACGGTGAAATCAAAGTGACCTGCTTGGTCTTGGTTGTCGCCAGCATGTCCGACTCACTCTCCACGTCAAAGTCGTACTCATCGCGCCTGCGCATAGCCGCGGCGACAGCTCACCAGCCCCCCTCCGAAAACAGAAAGAGGGCTTCCTCGTAAACTCGTTTGATGCAGAGGGGCGGGGGATGGTTTTGATTGGTGAGCATCTATTCCATCTGAAGTAAAATGCATTTTAATTCTGCACTTTTTTTCTGCCATTTTTTTATTCCCTTAACTCATACCACATTAAAATACAAACGTTAAAACTTTACCCTCCTATAGCGATAAATTGACTTCGAAGAATATCAATTAACTGTTTTTAAAGACAATGGCTGTGTATCGCTTCAATAACGCTTTTTCGCCCTTTGCGGCATTCCAAAGAAAGGGGTCTGTCTCATGTCTCAGGTTCAAGGGGCTTGAAGAGCCCCCAATACATACATATATATATATATCACCCTCTACATTTTCGCTTCTTAGTTTCGTTATTGCATTTCAGCCGAAAAGTGTTGCTAAAATGCCATTGCATTTATGACAATTTCACGCGTAATTGCTATTCCTATGTTATAACATGCTTTGTTGTACCGAAAGACCGAAGGTGTATGACTTTCTGCCATTTTTACTACGGAGAACTCCAGAAAACAAAATTTGGTACATGAAAACCCTAAGTTTTGACATGAATGATAAGAAACCTAAATAGCTAGGTGGCTTATGTTTTCACCAGAGTTCGAAAAGGGAGTAAATTACTCATTTACACCGATTTCAAGTACATCAGAAATCGAGCACTAAAACATAAATAACAAGTGTTTGGTTTTAAATAAAGGTGTTGTTATTAAGCGTTGCTGACTTGCAAACTCGTAGTCCTCCTGGGAAAGTCAAATCGTAGAATAGTTGGACCGTAGTCCACCGGGAATGTCAAATCGTAGAGCAGTTGGACCGTAGTCCATCTGGGAATGTCAAATTATAGAACAGCTCGACCGTAGTCCACCTGGGAATGTCAAATCGTAGAACAATTCAGGGCTGGAAAAAAATCCATTTTTTTTTAAATCATGATTTTTTTTATCTTTTTTTATTTAAATCAGATTTTTTATGTTTTTGATTTAAATCAAACTGAAAAACCGACAAAATATCCAAAAGCACCACCTTTTAACAGCTAACTGAAGACTCCTAACACTACCTTGTAATACAAAAACATTTACATTTCACAAAATCTGTGACAACTTCCTCAATTTTCAAATGTTCAGATAACTGTCTTCAAGTTCAGTTCTTCATTTATTGAGCGATTGGTAACAAAACGCCAGTTTCCAGCCTTTTCCACTCCGAGGTTTGTTCAATTAACAACTGAAAAAGCAGTGATATGGGGGGGGGGATTTAAGTAAAGTCGCTCGACGCATAACACTAAGACTTTGTTTACAAGCACACGCGGTTGAGAGAAAGGCCGGAGTACGTTGCAGATATCGATGCTACCAGGAGTTTCTGAAGATGAGTTGTGCGATTACATACCCACTCCAGAGTACTTGCTCAAACAGTCACACTACTATGAGCCTCAAGGGTTTCTTTTCAAACACCATAGGCAGTTACCTCCCAGCAAACAACCGACATCTTTTTTGGTTGAAAAAAGGTTGGATTTTGGTCGCAACGATTTCACAACCATATTCTGACCTATTTCCCCAAAACCCGACGTCGAGGCGACGTCGGATTTCTGACGTCATTCCGACGTTGCAAAAGCGACCAAAAAGCGATGAACATTATTATCGCTCACCGGAAATGGAAGTCATTTTGAAAAAGAGGAAGAAAAAACGTAATTTTTACATGAAAATTTTAGAATTTTGATGGCGCGTCGGTATTTTTCTTCCTAGAATGTAAAAATTTACATGGAAAATTCTTTCGTATGTATTTCACAACAGCAGTTGAATGATTAGTTATCTATCAATTGTATAACTCTAGCTGGTTTCAGGTCGGAATCCGACGTCGGTTCCAAGTATATATACAACCTAAAACCGACTTAATTCCGACGTCGGATTTAGGTTGGAACCCGACGTCATTCTGACGTTAAAAACCCGACGTCGGTTCCATTTCATATACAACGAAAACCGGCACTTCGGTCCGACGTCGGAAACGTCGGGTCACGACGTCGACCAGACGTCATTGTGACGTCTTAATGTTTGCTGGGCTGCTTAAAGCGTGCTGCCAAACCCCTTCTCCCCACTTCGGAGGCTCATGTGCACTGATAAGCGTACCATATGAAATGCCTTGTTTAAACAAATGCGTCTCCAAGTGCCTTCAGTGAACACAGTCTGAATGACACACATGTTAAATAGAAAAAAAATACAAAAATCAAAAATCGTGATTTTTTTACGTTGATTTAAATCATGCTTTAAATCAACTGATTTAAACCATACCAGTCCTGAGAACGATTGGACCGTAGTCCTCCTGGGAATGCCAACTCGTAGAATAACTGGGCGGCGAATCCCGGTCATCTGCCCCCCGGTCAACTGCTCCCAAAAAAGGGGGGCAGTAGACTGGGGGGGACAGTTGACCGGGGGCAGATGACCGTTTACCCTGGGCGGCAGTCCACCCGGGAATGCACAAAACTGGGCCGTAGGCTAATTGGGTCGTAGGAGAACTGGGAAGTCACTGTGTTCGAGGTTAAGTGCATACTGATTAATGGCGATAAACGGTATCCAGACAGAAGGGCCTTTCGATGGTCTTATAGTCCCCTTTCAAATAATCCACCTTTCTTTTTTCTTTTTTTTCCACACTGGATGATTTCCTTTCCAGGTGCGTGTATCAGCACAGCGAAGATAAACGACCCAGAAGTCTTCATTAGCATTCGCTAAAGAGCCCCCAAGTACAATAGCAATGAAACGCAACTTCTGTGTTACATTTTCTTTTATAAAATATTACGGAAAAAAACTACAATTTTTTTCACAACAATTGGCGTTTGTTTTCATACAGAGAGCCTGATTTATTGCGTGAACAGTGACAATAAATCTTGCAATTATACACCAACAACTTTTGAACTCATGAAATGTGAAGATATGAAAGTGAAAATGTTCCAAAATTTAAAGATTGGTAGCAGTTAGAAATTGTTGTGGTGCACTCACTCATCAAAAATTAAAATATATTATTTTTCGTACACTTAAAAATAAACTAGATGCTGTCAGAGGGCAGCAATATCCCCCGTGAAACCCTAAATGCATTTCATTATATACCGTATGAAAATGCTATACGCATGAAATCGTGTAGCATTTCCAATCACCCGTATCATGACATATGACAACTGAAATTATAATTAGCTTTAGGATAAAAATCATTTAAAAATATTACTCACCTAATGCGCTTTAAGAACAAATTAACGTCCGTTCATATAGTGGTGCCCACGAAGTCCACTCCGTTTGCATATATGTCGATTTATGACGATTTTTAAAAGCCTGTCATTTTGTCAATTTTGCTTCGATCAAACTGAAACCTTGACGTTGCACATCTTTATACCCTATATGTTGCCTATATGAAATATGAAAGCTGAATTATGCTTCGTTGATATAGAAGTGGTGTCCACAAAGTCCTATACATGTGCACATATGTCTATTTTCGACGATTTTCAAAAGCCTGTCAATTTCTCAATATTGCTTCGATCACACTGAAACCTTGACGTTGCACATCTTTATACCCTATATTTTGCCTATATGAAATATGAAAGCTGAATTATGCTTCGTTGATATAGAAGTGGTGTCCACAAAGTCCTATACATGTGCACATATGTCTATTTTCGACGATTTTCAAAAGCCTGTCAATTTGTCAATATTGCTTCGATCACACTGAAACCTTGACGTTGCACATCTTTATACCCTATATTTTGCCTGTATGAAATATGAAAGCTGAATTATGCTTCGTTGATATAGAAGTGGTGTCCACAAAGTCCTATACATGTGCACATATGTCTATTTTCGACGATTTTCAAAAGCCTGTCAATTTGTCAATATTGCTTCGATCAAACTGAAACCTTAACGTTGCACATCTTTATACCCTATATTTTGCCTGTATGAAATATGAAAGCTGAATTATGCTTCGTTGATATAGAAGTGGTGTCCACAAAGTCCTATACATGTGCACATATGTCTATTTTCGACGATTTTCAAAAGCCTGTCAATTTGTCAATTTTGCTTCGATCAAACTGAAACCTTGACATTGCACAGCTTTATACCCTATATTTTGCCTGTATGAAATATGAAAGCTGAATTATGCTTCGTTGATATAGAAGTGGTGTCCACAAAGTCCTTAGCTTGAAGAGGGGACGGACGGACGGACGGACGATCTCAAACCTATATCCCTCCGTTTCACGGGGGATAATTACCAGCTCTCAAACTTATTAAAACAGTGAATGCATTCAAATGTACGTTGTTTTAAACCCTGTCAACTAAAAAGTGCATCTGGTGGACGTTTCACTATTTTTACTGAGAATTTAAAGGCTCAGTTTCACCTAGGTTTATGTAAGTTTCAGTACTAGTGCAGGATGTTTCCCATGAAAAGCATGGGGATAAATCACAGTTATTTCTTTTTACTGTGATCTAAACTTCTAAACACACTAACCACACGAGTCAAAATTGGGATGAAGTACAAAAAATCCCATACGCATTCTTTAAATTCTTATATGATCCCCTCGATTTTATCGAGCATATTTAGATTTCTGTCTGTCAACTAAAACTGCATGGCCTATGATGTTTTCCAGCATTTCTTCGCATTATATTACAATCGTTAAATTTTATACTTTTTTGAAACTCATAAAGCAGAGAACAGTCCTGTTCTCGGACAACCCCGTTTCGGTTTTTTTACCTGCTAAAAGTGATTTTTCAAAGATTGCGGCGATTATGTCCCAGTTGGCCTACGGTTCACCAGGCCTACGTTTTACCCAGTTGGCCTACTATGGTCATTTTAGTATGGTCCCACTTGGCCTACGGTTCACCAGGCCTACGTTTTTTTCAGTTTGCCTACGGTTTACTAAATAATTATTTTATTACATAAAAAGGGTTAGATCTTAACACCATACGGCATTGCAAAAATCAAAGGTTAATTGGGGTTGGCCACAGAGTATAAGAGCTCAGAACGTGTATCCAGATGTCTCTGCAAGTTTATGGCGCTGTGGTATCTGCAGCTACCTCTTGTGCGAAACAACTTTCGCTTACACGAAACGACCGATCGGACAGTTTGACGTCACCCGCTATCGCAGAGTTCATCCGACATTTTCAGGCGAAGTACCTTAATGGTACGTTTGAACCCTCACTGTGGAATGTCTTCAACCGATCAAGCGATACGAGAACAAACAACCATGTTGAGGGTTTTCACAACAAATGGAATAACGCAGTCGAACGCACCCACCCATCCTTATGGTACTTTATAAGGAAGCTTAAGGATGAGTAAAAGATCACAGAGGTGAGTGCTGCAGCCGCTGCGAATCAGCACCCGTTAAACGCAAGAACGGGCGCCAGCTTGACAAGTGCATCCGCACACTGAAAGCGCAGTACAACGTTCCTACTGGCGTGATCAAAGTGGTCAAAGAGTTTGATTAAGTAACCGTAGGCTAACTGGGAAAATATCGTAGGCCGACTGGGAAAACGTAGGCCTGGTGAACCGCAGGCCAACTTGGAAGTTACCGATTGCAGCGACTCTCCTCGAGATGTATTCTATCTCCTATCCCTCGTACTACACAATTACTTCGAGAAATATGCAATCGATTGCCCTAAATAAGCTCTGAATCCAACTGGTACCCATCTGAGCTCGTACGTATACGCCAAATCACACTTTGGGCGTTTCAAACACAAATGCACAAAAATTCTGCGTTTCGAATAAAAATAACCGGGTAAAACATGAAAGAAATGATAGAGAGATTTCACCTAAATGTCAAATTTCTCTTGCACCAAATAGCAGTCGGGTTTTTAAGAACCCTAACTCCAAGACGCGTACGCTGCAAAGTTTACAGGCACCGCTTCAAAGCCTCGCTATATAACGATAAGCAAGTCAACTGCGCTCGCTTTGAGGCACCCCTGTGGCTACTTTGTGTGAGATTGAATGACCCACAAGTTTTTATTGGCATTTACTAAAGGCCCTCAAAGTACAACGGTAATCATATGCAACTTGTGTTACGCTTTCTTTAAAAGAAAATAATACGGAAATAACCCCAAATCTCCGGCAATAATTGACATTTGTTTGTATACAGGGAGCATACTTTATTACGTGAAAAAGTAACAATAATTTTTGCAATAATCCACCAAAAAACTTTCAAATTGATATTTCAATTAGAACGTAAAAAATAAAACGTCAAATATTGTGGGTGTACAAAATAAATGTATACGTAATTCTGCATCTATCGACTATTTTAGTACATATTTTACAAATAAACTATAACCCCTTTATTTAAATTTTTGGTCACTTGACTATGGTCACGTGACATTTAAAGGCCAGAATGTAAAAAAACATTGGACAGGTAGGTGCGGAAGCTAACTTTTCTGCACTTTTATGAGCAAATAAAAAATATACACCTCACTAAAAATTGTACCTGTTTTTCAGAAAGGGTATATTTGGCATGAACTTTCTGAAAATGTTTGAGTAATAGGGGTTGGTATGCAGGATTCGTGCCTCAGAACATTATGAAGTTGACCCCTATTTGTGGAACAATGGAAGTCTTTGTAGCTCTGACAGAAAGATATAAGATGTTGTACAAGTAACAGCTGACTCGGAGCTATAAGAACCCATATGCCAATTTTTTTTTAAATATTATAAGTTTTAACAAATAGTTTCAATTTCTTTTAAGTTCCGAGTATGAGCTGTTTTTGTAATATTTCTTCCATTCTTTCTATCATTTCTTCCATTGTTACCCGGTTCCCTCGCAGTCGAAATTCAAAATTCTTGCGCATTTTATTCCAGACACCTACGAGTGATTTGGCTTTTACTCGCAGTTTCAACTTTCAATTTCTTTTATGTTCCAAGTATGAGATGTTTTGCGATATTTCTTCTATATTTTTCTATCAGTTCTTTCAGTTTTACGTGGTTCTCTCGCCGTCGAAATTCAAAATTTTTTGCGCATTTTAGTTAAAACACCCAAAGTGTGATTTGGCTTATCGTCGCTGTCACATACTGGGCGATAATACAATAATAATTATATTTATGACAATAATCACTTTATACCACTCTACAAACAATCCGTTCTTCACTTTAACAAACAGAATCATTCAATATGTCCCTTTTTTAATATTTGTCAACACAACAAAACAAGTTTCAAGCAAACGACTACTTTTCAGGTATAAAACTATTCGTTTCCCAAGCGCAGTTAATTTTTGTAATGTCATCCGCATTTCATTACTTCTCCACGTAAACTGTCAAGAATAGTTTGTTCTGCCCACACAGAGTTAGAGACTAGTTATAAACCGAGAGAAGAGATGAACTTCATTTAATTATCAATTATGAAATGAGGAACATTGTCTGGATCTAGATTCAAATCAATACCTGCAAAATAGCCATTCATCCAAAAACTAACACAAATATTCCTTCTTCCCAAGCACGAAAAACTATAAATAACTATTAAAACTGTCTGTCTCAACCGTTTGAAAATATTTTCGCGACAAACCTTAAAATTGATTTTTATATAGTTTCGTTTACACCGCACGCGTTTACGTGATTTAGTTAAATGTGGCTAATCAATATTCTATTAAAGTCTCATGTTTTAATCAAATATAGTTTATGTTCCAAAGATAAGCAGCTAAATTGCAACAAACGTGATATTATAATTTAACTTTTCCTGATTAATCCCACAATTTACAATTTTTCGATTTATTTATTTTTATTTACTTATTTATTTACGTTGGCAAAAAAGAAGAAGGGGTTGGTGAGATTTGTGTAAACATCATATAGATCAGCTACCTCGCCTATTGCAGTTTAACCTTCACTTTAATTAATAATGCTCGATTAAAAAAATTAAATCATTTCATTTCAAAGAACTATAATTAATGAAAAGTTCAGTTTTATTGACATGTTGGAACAAGTAAATGACTGTAAAGGGTGCGTTTTCAGTAAATTTCTTCGATTATCTAGCCAAAATCGTATCTCCAGGCATCACAAGTAATGTTCAATTCATTTTGACTAACCATTTATAAAAAATATCTTTAACTCAACCGTATTTAAATTGTTTTGTTATTTTTACAGTGCTCTTAATCTCCTCTTTTTCATTAATTTCAAAAGAGAGTGCATCGTTATCCTTCTTCTGCAATGAATTTCATTAGCGAGCACATGTGTTACGATATTTGCCCAATACAGGGCTCAAGAAATGTATCATGTCTGGATATTTCTTACACGGTATATTGCTTTGAAATGGGTATCAAAAACCATAATTTATAATTACAGACGTTTGACCTATAGGTGAATACTAATTTCACGGAACTCTGAATATCCCTAAAAAGGGGGATAAATTGCTATACATTGCGAGTGTTTGTTTGGTATTTCAGCTAAACCTTATATGATGAATTGAAAGCTCATCTTTTTATGTGCACAAAACACCATGTATTTTATTTCGTATTTTTATTTTGACAAATTAAGTACGAGAAATACATGAATACAACAATAATTTTAATTCTAAATACTACACCTCATTGAACGAAAGTAGACGACATAAACTGCTACACAAAAATACTAAGCTGTAAGAAATTCATTGATAAATGCATTCATTAAAAATCTCTTGGTTATAAGTTCCTTTAAAATGACTATGTTTTTATTGAGTCTATCTATACTTAATGTTACAAAGGCCGTAAAGACAAGTTCAATTTAACACAAGTTTCTCACAAAAAACATAAATGCGTACCTATTTGGAAGAAAATCAAAACGAATGGTTCAAAGTACATGAAGTACATGGAGCTTCCAAGTGTTGAAGATTTCAACAACTTTCTAGCAGCATCTGAAAGGTAAGTAGACCATTAAGCTGGTATAGTAGTCCAATAAAAATATTAGTGCCATCCGAAACGTGATTTTCTTTTACAAAGTAATTTTTGGATTTCTTTTGAGCGATAATGGGTGTTTTGTGGAAATTACCAGAAATAAGCCAAATCACACTTTCGGTGTTTCAAATAAAATGCGCAAGAATTTTGATTTTCGACTGCGTGGGAACCGGGTAAAGAAATGATAGAAAAATATGGAAGAAACATCGCAAAAACAGCTCATACTCGGAACATAAAAGAAAATGAAACTTGAAACCATTTGTTACAACTTTTAATAAGTTTTTAAAATATCAAACGGGTTGTTAAAAACCCGATTGCTCTTTGGTGCAAGAGAAATTTGACAAATAGGCGAAATCTGTCTATCATTTCTTTCATTTTTTTGCCCCGTTATTTTATTCGAAACGCAGGAATTTTTGCGCATTTTTATTGGGAACGCTCAAAGTGTGATTTGGCTTATATGCGGATTCGTACTGACGAATTTTGCCGAAAATTTTTTGCGTTTCGACTGATATCATTTTAAATAAAAGTATTTTAAAGCATCATGTGATGGCCTTTTAAATTTAAAAGTGTGTTTGTTGAAAGAAAAATCAGTTTTGATGATTTCCCCGTGTGCTTTCTTTATAAGAATAATCGCAGTTTGGGTGTTTCTAATAAAATGCGCAAGAATTTTATATTTCGACTGCAAGGGGACTGGGTGAAAAAAGTAAAGAAGTGATAAATACGATTGCTTTTTAATACAGATAAATTTGACATTTAGGCGAAATCTCTGTCATTTCTTAAATTTTTGAAAAAAGCCAAGAAATGACATATACGATTGCTTTTTGACACAGGTAAATTTGACATTTAGGCGAAATCTCTCTGTTATTTCTTAAGGTTTTACCCGGTTAGATTGCATTCAGAGCGCAAAATTTTGCGCCTTTTATTCGGAACGCCCAAAGTGTGATTTGGCTTATAATTGAACCCAAAATATTTGCAGTCGAAATAATAAGCAGGGGTTTTGCGCTCATTCTCAAAATGTCGTGCTCAAAATGTCAGGGCGCGAGAAAATGTTACGCCCTCTTTGAGATTCTCGCTTTCAATATTATAGGGCGCGATTTTTTAAAATTTTAATAAATTGGAAGGTATTATGAACACGAGCATATGAAACCTGTCGTCGATTGTGTGCGGGCACGAGAAGAGTGGAACCAAGTTAAATTTGTTGTAAAGAGTGAAAGTTACCCTACAAAATCTACTGTCGAATTATGGAGTCTAATCACAGGGTCCGTAGCGATCCTGGAAAGTCATGGAAAGTCCTGGAAATTTGTAAAACCATTTTCCAGGCCTGGAAAGTCCTGGAATTTTGTTGAAGGTCCTGGAAAGTCATGGAAAATTGGCAAAAAATGATAAAAAAATGACATCCCTGAATTCCCCCAATGAGGCATAACTGAGGGGGAAACAAGCGCAAGATTAAAAAATGTTTATATTTCGGACATCACTTGTGCTTCCTGGTGCTCCTTTTTAACTAGAAAATTTAATTTTCTATGAAAGTTGACGCACCATTAGCTTCTATTTGTGCATGCATTAACCAAATAATTTTGCAGATAATCACGTCTAAACATGCCTGGAAAGTGTAAATTTCAAGACGCTTGGTTAAAAGCCACAAATTACACATCTTGGCTAGTAAAGGACAGTGATACTACAAGGGCAAAATGTGGACTGTGCGACCGTGCATTTGACATTTCAAACATGGGTGAAGCTGCGCTAAAAAGTCACATGAAAGGGGCAAAGCACATATCAAAAATGACAGGAAAGCAACAAGGAGCAAGCATTGAAGGATTTCTAAAGCCTTCATCTCGCGCTACAGCCTCTGCTTCTAGTAAAAACATTGAAACTGGTTATGATCATGACAAAAGGTCATCAGTGGAGGAATTTGTCACCCGTGAAGACGTTTTGAAATCTGAAATTGTGTGGCTCCTACATAGTGTTGAGAAACGTAATTCATATACCTCTAATATTGGTATAGAGAAAGTTTTTCAGAGAATGTTTCCGGACAGTTACATCGCTAAAGACTTCCATTGTGGCGAGAAGAAATCTGCGTATACGTGTTGCTTTGGAATGGCACCTTACTTTTCGGACCTTTTACGCAAGCGTGTTGGTGACAATGAACACGTGTTACTGTTTGATGAAAGTCTGAACAAAGTGACTAAATCAAAGCAGACGGATATACATGTCAGACTGTGGAACGGTGAGCAGGTTGAAACAAGATACATGACGTCTGAGTTCCTGGGCCACGCTACCGCTGACGACATGCTACAGCACTTCACGTTAGCCACATCTAATCTGAATCAAAACAATCTTCTACAGGTCAGAAATCAGTTCTCGTGTTGTTCCTGTGGTTCAAAACTTCGTCAGACATATAGGGTGCAACACAAAGTCAGAAGGTCAAGCATTCATGCTCGATTGATTTTTTTATAGAATGTGTGCCCCTATCAGTCTATGAAAAAATACGAGAAAACAAAATTTTAGGATATTTAGGTGTTTGTTTTAAAAAAAACATGACTAAAAATTTTCACCGATTGTTTTTTCGCTATTTTCTAAACCTGTCTTATTTCGTTACTTAAGATTTCAATGGACGGTCCCTCTGTCAACTGGAAGTTTTTCGAGTCCTATAAGGAGCAACGGTCTTCAGAATGTGAAACGAAGCTCTTAAACCTTGGAAGTTGTGGACTTCACGTTGTCCATGGGGCGTTCCGTGACTGTTTTGTCGCCACTGGCTGGGAAATTGATCAGCTTCTCCTGCACGCGTTCTACCTGTTCAATGATCTACCTGCTAGACAAGAGGACTACGAGACTGTTACAGGGTCGAGTGTGTTCCCACTAAAGTTCTGTAAACACCGATGGGTGGAAAACCTCAAAGTCGCTGAACGTATGTTAGCGGTTTTTTCTTCCATAAAAAGGTACGTTAAGGCCGCTGAAGAGAAGAAAATCACAAAGCCAAAATGCACATCGTACAAAACTGTTGCGAACTGGGTGAATGATCCACTTGCCATTGCAAAGATTGAAGTATTCTTGTCCGTTGCGCGTCAGGTTGAGCCATTTCTGAAATCTTATCAAACAGACAAGCCGATGATTCCATTCTTGGAGGCGGACCTTCGTAACATGCTGACCAATGTCATGGGACGCGTTCTAAAACCTGAGAAAATGCCCAAAGTTGACGACTCGGCTGCCAATTTTATTCGCATTAAGTTGGATGATGAACATCTTACACAGGCTCACAAAGTAGACATTGGATTTGCCGCAGAAAAGAGCATAGATCAACTCATTAAGAAAAATAAAATCATTGAGCGAGCACAGCTGCAGTTTCGATCTGAGATTAAATTTGGTCTGTGCAAATTGATCACAAAGTTGCAGGATAAGTCACCACTCAAATATCCAATCGTCACAGCTGCGCAGTTTGTAGCACCTCAAGAAATTATGCTGTGCGATTCGACCAAGTTGCCAGCATTGTTAAAGTGTTTGGAAGAGTCCAAGCGCATTTCAGCAGCAGAATGTGACGAAGCAAAGCAACAGCATCAACTGTTTGTTAGAGAAATCGTGGCTGCAAGAAAAGACGAGTTTTTATCGTATGACAATACAAATGAAAACACCCGTATAGACAGTTTCTACCAAAGTATGATCGGGATGAACAAGCGGTTCAACGTACTTTATAAAATCATACGTCAGACGCTGATTTTGTCCCACGGCCAAGCGACTGTTGAACGAGGCTTCTCGGTTAACAAAGAGCTGTCATTTCCAAATCTCACCGAAAAGTCATTTGTTGCGCAAAGAGTCATTTACGATCATATTCAGTCTGTTGGCGGTTCTCTGAATGTAAATGTATCACATAAGTTGGTAGCTTCATGTGGCTCCGCTCATGCCAAGTACAAAATCTTTTTGCAAGATAAGAAAGATGCTGAGACGAAAAACGCCAAAGCTGCTAAGCGAGCAACCATCCAAGAAGAAATAAACACTCTCAAAAACAAAAAGGCTCGGCTGGAAAGCGATGTCCTGACACTCACTAAATCATCGACAGCATTCAGTGAAAAGGCTGAAAACGCCAAAGGATTGCAAAATATTAGACAATTCATTGTGAAAGCCAACAGTATGCGTCGATCCGCATTGGGGAAATCTGCAGAATCAACAAAAATGGATGCTCAAATTGATCTCAAAATGAAGGAATTGAGACAGAAACTGTCACTTGTTTTGTAACGTGCTGGTTTTCGTTGTATTAATTACTGAAGTATTCGCTTTTTTGAGTATTTGTTTTAGCATGTTTTGTTTAAAAAGTGCTCAAATTGGTCTCAAAATGAAGGAATTGAGAGAGGAACTATGACTTGTTTTGTAACGTGTGGGTTTACTGTGCATTAATGAATGAATTATTCGATTTTGTAAGTATTTGTTTTAGCATCTTTTGTTAATGCATTATAGTTGGGTGTACAGTCATCGTAAAACTATTATTCGTGATATTGATTTTGTAGTGTAATCATTTTAAGTACACAAAAAAAAAAATAAAACGTTCACCTGCTATGATGATCAAATGAATCTACGCGGTTTTGGTTGAAAAGTGGCTAAAACGATTAGGTGCATTTTTCAGTTTTTCGTCGGTTAGCTTTGTTAAGTCGGTTTTTAAAGTACGGGTTAGAATAAGGCGTTAAAATAATAACTAAGATGTTCCTGTAGTTATAGTCAGGATGTAGTAAGTTGATAATAATACCTGTATTCAAGGTTTTGTTCAGTTTTACGGGATATTCATTTTGAAGACAAAAGTCACTTTTTCTGCCAAATGCGATTGTATTTTCAAGCTATTCTGAGCAGGTTAAAAAGTCATGGAAAAATCAGTTTCGGTCATGAAAAAGTCATGAAAAAGTCATGGAATTTTTTTGCAGGATAGCGCTACGGACCCTGTAATCAACTTTATGACCGAGGTGATTTTCCAAATCTGATGACTCTAGCCCAACTTGAACTATACCATCCCGTTCACTCCAGCAGCTATGAACGGTTGTTTTCCATCAACTGGAACGGTTGTTTTCGGCGAAAAAACGCATTCATTACCCCTCCTTCGTAGTAGAATGACTCCGGAGCGCTGGCACCCTCAGACTTCCTTCATGGTGTCATTTTTCACCTAGAACAGGACAGTGTTTTGTTTCAGTTGCTTTCTCTGGTTCATCCAAAGACTTTTTTTGTTTATACTTTTATATTTTATGTGTATGTAAAATGATGTGTTTTAATTGCAGTATTTGAAAAATAATTGGCATCATTTTAGACACCTGTCGGCAGGGTATTATTATCTTATTATTGGTTAATTATTAGGCTCCAGCCCTTCGGATTGGGGCCTATAGGTTTGGGGTGTCCGTCCGTCTGTCCGTCATCGCTTTATACCCCTATGAATTTGGGGGTGGTCGGGGCCTGCTTGTGTTTCACAAATACTTATTTATTTAATATTTCTTGGGCTAGGTAATGTCCGGAAAGAATTTCCTGGGTGATTGTTCAGTTTCGACATTGTACTTGTTAATGCTGAATCAAATACGCATGTATATTAGTGATGGAAGATAGCACACTTGTTAGAGCTGTTCAGTGGAGATTACAAGTTTATCAGTTTTGCACATTAACGTCCATTTCGGTGTTTTACCAGCTAAGACCGTGCGGTGCAATTCGCTTCAGTCACAAGTTGTTGCCTTTTGAATGACAGAAACGCACTTACGTGTAGTTGATGAGTAAATGTTCCCCATGAACCAACCCGACATACATCAACATGACTGGAAGCTTCTTATGAGTGGCTGTCATATTAAATAAAGTAACATTTGTTGAAATTCTAGGGGTGGGGGAAAAACCACTTCGGATCTCGCTCGCAAAAATCTTTTTTGAAACTACAATCATCACTGACGCATAAACCGAAAACTGTTTGAAAATCGGTTGAAAATTCGCGCGCCAACTTGAGTTTAAAATTTGGGAGAGAAAAATGCCAACTTGATTCAAAACATCGACCGGAACTGCAACTTAAATTTACTATTTTATTCCAGATCTCTTCATTTCTTTCTAAAACTGATTTATGTGTGTTAAAGCGGTGAAAATGAAATGATGAGCAACAAATAAAGACTTGTACACCAATTTAAAGCACATTAGTGGATTTTAATAACAATTTTTTATTTCCCACATGTGATCGGCCGCGTGTCGGTCTGTCGGTCTGTTATCAACAGCTTGTTAACACAACAACTTAAAAACTGCTGCAAGGATTTTAATGAAACTTGGTATATAGCTTCTGTGGGAACAAACACAGATCTGTATTGTAAATGGGCCAGGTTCGTCCAAGGCAAATGGACCAGCTGGACTTGGAAAATTTCAGCTCATGATTGACTTTTGATGGCCGTGTTTAACTGATAACGGGGGGGGGGGGCTGTTGGGGATATGTGGGCTATGCACACTGCTATAGTTTGCTATGCCGTAAGTACTTCACATAAAACATACAGGCAGCAACGCGGAGTACCCAGTTTTGTTCTGGTCAAGACTATTTTTTTCTTGTTTAAAGCGGTAATATTGCAACGTATTTCTGCAAAATTTTCCATTTTTAATGTTTGATTCCTTGTTGAGCGTATGCCCCAGTGTCCACGGGTTGAACGAGAGAATCTGATGTTCTGATACATCTGTAGTATCGGGTATTCGTAGTTAATACCATAGCGTGTCTGACGATTTTCGATTGCGGTGCGAATGATTTACGACAATCTTTTCAGGTCCACATTCTGTACAGTGTCTAATATACCATTGGTTTTTACCTTTATCTTCCCCTAATGCAACATGCATGTAACTCTTAAGCTCAAGACGATCTCTTGTATCAATTCTGGGAACAATAGTATCTACAGCATCTCTTTTCGAAAAGTGACTTGCTGCTGCACGAGTTCCCTACGTATGCTTTCTTCTTGTTGGATTTGGTTTGCTTCCGATGAATAAAGACAGAGATATGGCACACACAAATGTGGATACAAAAATGACTAAATCCAAAAAACGTAAAAACGTTGAAATTTTCACTTATTTTTGCAAAATCGAAAATGAACCGCCGTTGCGCAACTTTACTCCAAATACTTTCTTCCTGACAGATGTGGTTTGCTTCCGATGAACAGTAACAGAGATATGGCGCGCACAAAACTGCGGACAGACGGACGAGCTGAAAACTATACCCCTCCATTGACAATTTTTCATCAAATCAAACGTAACAACGACGTTGCACTCGTTCAATATACGTTGTATTAACAGCATGCAAAACGAAAAAGGTAAAATCATGAATAGTTTTCGAAGTACAGCGCGGACACGAGACGGTATACTACACCTGACGGACGGACAGACAAGGTGAAAACTTTTCCCCTCCAGTACACTTGGGAAAATGCAGAGGTGTTCTCTAAATAGATGTTCTACATAGATTTTTTAGTGAAGAAATCATAGCAACTAGGACCAAAGCTTGTTCTGTCACGGATGTTGCTCTAAAACAGGAGGTGTTCCCTAAGGGTGTTATAGTATATGTTACAGGGATTATGTGTTATTAGGGATTTCACAAAATTCCTAAAATTCGTATAAGAACTTGCCCGATCAATATCGGTAATTTAGGGAGAATTTTATGTTTGCAATAACAGAATTAATAGCAGATTTTAAATTTGCATACGAAAATATCTATCCTGAGGAAAACCTAGATTTACGAAAAATTCCCGAAAAGCAACCAATTTCCGGGTAAAAATTATTTCAATGTCGGACCTGTATTATTCAGCATCTGCGATGACGAACATAACAGGATATTTGAAAGAATGTACATTAGTCTCGGCAAAATACAAATGTAAACTGGCATTTTATTGTATTTTTGTAATTTTTTTGAGTCGGGGTACAAAAGCTCAGGTTGGCGTGCGAATTTTTCATCGATTCGCTAATTATTGCTAGTTTCGGTGTCCAGGGATGTTAATCCTTCATTTAAACTTTTTGCGAGCAGGATCGGATGTGGTCACCAAAAAAGTGCCCCGTTTCCCACACCCCTAGAAATTCAGTAAACCAAGTTCATGAATAACTAATGTTATTTTTCGATACCATTAGCCTCAATACAGTATCGATAAAAAAACTAAACAAAAAGCCGCGTCAAATTGTTTAGGCACAAATCAGTATTCATATTTGTTTATATATCAGATGTCTGGTAGTTGTGCACTTTTGGGCACCATGGGCTCCGCAATGCAAGCAGATGACTGAAGCTATACAAGAACTACAGAAAGATTCCCAGTACGCTACAGTCAAGTTCTGTCAGGTAATACAAGGATGGTTACTTGCCCTGGTGAATGCTGTAAGTGCACGCTGTAGGGCCCGAACAAATGACACTTTTCCCATCTTTTGGCCGTGTCACTAAAACCACAAAGAAAAGAAATTGAGGTGACTCAGTCGAGTCTAAGCATTCGTCTGAAAAGTACAAAAATAAATAAATAAAAAGAAAGATGACTTTTATGCAATGAATTTCTGTTAATAAACGGAATACAAAGAAAAATGGTAGAAAGACCAAACGTTAGTTCCCCCCTTTTTTCGGACCGTATGTCGTCGAGGCAAATGTGGGGATACTTGACACAAGCAGTTGAGTACACGTGCACTCGTGTCAAGCAGTGGAGTACACCTGCACGCAGGTCAAGCAGTGAAGTACACATGCACTCATGTTCTAGGTGGAAGCCGAAGTAGTGCCGGAGATATCACAGAAGTACGACATAGCGGCCGTACCAACATGCATTTTGTTGAGGGTACGTATTGGGACTGAGTCCGTATTTCCGGGTCTCAACTGTCTGTCGCATTTTCTGGTGCTCTAGAGACATTCAGAGATCTAGAGATCTGGCATGTCCGAGATATTTAACAAGTGATTATTTGCCATTCAGAAGTCACCACAGATATACTGTAGAGGTTGACTTCTTGAGAGGTTTCACCTGAAACTTTGCCGGTTCGACAGCTTATGGCGAAATCCATGGCTGCTTCACTTGTAGAACAATTCTAAGACACCTCCTTCTCCTATTAGGGCTTCTCCTATTCAGATTTCCAGAACATGTTGCTCTTTCTGGAAACTCGGGTCCGTTAATGCAGTTCATGTTCTCTAGGATGACAAAGTAGTGGCGCGGATAAATGGAGCAAACGTTCCAGAGCTGACTAAAAAACTACAGGAACAATCAGCCGTATCTGCAGCGTCCACACCTCCGAAACAACCTGTAAAAGAGGTGAGCAAAGCAGCCATGTCAGGAGTCCCCGCTCACAGCCCACTCACGCAGAATCACAACGAGAAGCTTCTGTCCCGATCCCTGCCCCCTCCTACCCTTTCTCCTCCTGGATAGCAATCGAAAAAGGATTTTTAAAGTGGCAAACGTTCAGTTGTGCAATGCATCTATTCTCCAATTTAATAATGAATTTTCAATTGCAATAAAATTATTATCGATTATACTGTAAAGTAAGGTGAAAGCAAGTTTATGTGGCTTAAGTATAAATGTATGGAACATAACTACGAAGTTGCACAATTATGATCTCGTTGATTAGGACTTAAACACAAGGATGAAGAAGTTGATCAACAAAGCGCCGGTGATGTTATTTATGAAGGGGAATCCAGAGCAGCCGAGGTGTGGTGAGTTTTTGCTGTGCTTAACACGTGGTTTTAAGTGGTGTTCTGGAAATATATGGGTGCTGACAGTGGTGGGCTAAAAGGACATAAAAATGGCATGTTAGAAGTTGTACTATGTAATACTTAAAATATAAATTCTTGCACGTGTTAAGGATTGTATTTTATGGATGAATGTATATTTGAAACGGTTGATTTTTACACCGCCATTACAGTCGCAGTGAATTTTTTTTTCTGGCTGTACGCATAATTTCTTTATACCGGAATGCATCGTCTGTGATTGATAAATAGCCAAGTTGTTTGTGCTTGATTGATACTGAAGTACAAATACGGAGTATCTGCAGGTTTATTCCTGTTGTTGTGTTTTTGGCAGGTTTCAGCAAGCAGATAATAGAGATTTTGACCGATGAAAACGTCAACTTTTCTACTTTTGACATTCTGCAGGACGACGCAGTCAGACAAGGTGACAGTCTGTAACAGCAATAAGTAACATAAAACGGATAAAAATTAATGTTATTTTATAATTGTTTTTAATGTTTAGTACGTATTATTTGTGTGTTGATATATGATTACATATGATTTGTGTGCTGTTACATTTCGACCATTCTTAAGTATTTATTGGGCGGAAATGTACTTGAAAATTTGGCTTTTGGGCGGTTTTTCCCAACTAAGCTGCGGGCGTGAAGGCAGATTACAAGCCTGTTTTCATACAAGTGTCACTGTATAGAATAAAATGTGTGCATTTTATTCTATACCAGTGTTCCCTTGCAGTGTGGCTTTGAATGAAAGAGGCCGTGTATTTGCACAAATGCATTTTTTTCTTGGTTTGCAGTCAGTTCTTTCTCTGATTCGGCGTCTTTTTCAAATCAGTATTAATGCGAGATTCGATGTCCTCAGACATTCTCATGTGATATGAACACGACCAAGGCTGGTCTGATTTCAGGGTTAAAGAAGTACTCGGACTGGCCTACATACCCACAGCTCTATAGCAACGGGGAGCTGCTAGGCGGCCTCGACATTGTCAAGGAGTTGGTCGAGAGTGGAGAACTCAAGTCACAGCTGCCCAAACAGGTGCGCCAAGCCAGGTCTCCTCCTTAGTTTATACAACTTTGCTCTGGAAGCTAAAAGCATGGTGCTTGACTGGATGGTTTTTATGTAGTTGGCGCAGTTTTGATGGCTGAAACAGGTAGTAGTATAGTGCAAATTGTGGAAATTCAGTCATACCATTTCGAAAATGTGTGGACGTTTGAAGAGAACAAGACACTCAGAGAGAGGGGTGGAGGTGGACATGTTTTTTTTGTTTTTGTTTTTTTTTTGTTTTTTGTTTTACTCGATTAGGGTTGTATAAAGTTCTGCTTTTACTTATTCTTTTCTTAGGAGAGTTTGGAGGATCGGCTAAAAGGTCTAATAAACCAGCAGAAGGTGATGCTGTTTATGAAAGGCGAGCCGGGAGCACCGCGATGCGGCTTCAGCAAAACTACCGTCGGCATACTCGATGACACTGGGTGCGCATTTTATGTGATAGCAGGACTATTTTGTTAGTAAAGCTACGCGTTGGGCTTTATTTGGGTGGTACTGGTCTAGTTTTCTATGATTTGAAAAATCCTATTTGTCAACATTATATGGTCGATGTATTCACTTACGGGACAGTAAGATTTCACATGAAAGAGGGGTCCAAGTAATTACTCATAAAAAAGATTTGGATTCGTGTAAAAAAAAAAAATTAAAAATTGATACACTTAAAGCAAAAAACTGCTATTAATGGCCATTAATATTGTGAAACTCGGCGTATGCACCCTCTACGCTCGTATTTTCTCACCAAAAACACCCCGGGTCACAAAATGAAAAGACATAAATGAAGATGGCAAAGTGTAATGTGCCAAAAGAAAAATGGAATTTGTGTTAAAAATCGGCTGAGGCTGTGTCTGTATTGCCGGTCGGTCGGGTCATTTTTGTAATAAATGAAGATGAGAAACAAGACCTGTTTTTCACCCTGGCCTTACATACACGGTGTAACGTCAAGGAGAGGTGTGGGGTGTTTTTACTTCTCAAAAATTATATCTCGTGACTGCAGAACCTGATTTGTTTACACGTTGACTTCAGTGGAGAATAAGAAATAAATTATAAGATTTTAGGTTCATATTAGAGAACTGGATAGCGTTTGCTGTGATATTAAAATACACTGGCATTTTCACGCAATTGTTGATTGATGTGAAGGATTCATTTTTGTGTTTCAGCGTCACATACGGGCACTTTGACATTTTACAAGACGAGGAGATCCGGCAAGGTTTGAAGAAATATTCTGACTGGCCGACGTACCCGCAGCTGTACGTGGGCGGGGAGCTGGTGGGCGGCCTCGATATCATCAAGGTGCCCCCATATTCTCTTCTTTCGCGCCTCCTCGAATGATCTTGACCCTTTTTGTGCATTCACAATTTAATGACTTAGGTTTTGTAGCGAAATGACTTGGAAATGACTTAACGTACAGACACAACCATAGTCGATTGGCAGATAAAATGTGTAGCTGGCTGAATCGTGACATCATGAGCTGCTTCTGAAATGCTTAGAACGCCGCATTTGAAGAAAGTTTGGCAATATTTAACAGCTGATAAAAGTGTGATCTTGATTATTTTACTTGCATTTTATTTTTTTTTCAACAGGAATTAAAAGAATCCGGTGAGCTGGAGTCGACGCTGAAAGGGGAGTGAAGGAACACGCCATAATTAATGCTGCTTCAGGAAATGTCGACCTATCCGGAGTGACATACGGATCTCACCGATCATTCACGATTATGGACACCTAATTTGGAAGAAAATGTGCATTTGTTATTGCCTTGGGGTTTTGTTCTCGCTTAATATCAATCAAACAGGCATTCGCTGATTTGAAATGGGAGATGGGCTTATGTTTATTGTTAATCTCGTGCTCAGCAAGAATCGCTGGTTATTATCCGCATTAGAAAATACATAATCATTGCATTTATAGCGACTGTGTGCTTGGTCGGAGAACAGCACTGCAGGCAAACATAGTGTTCTCTCGCCTTCGCCTGTAGCTATCTGTGGCAAACGGTTATCACGTACGACACACTCGTTTTCACATAATTTATAATAAAACGTTACGATAGATTTCATTGGAATTTTATTAAAGCAAAGTACTTTTAGAAGCGTCCTTGGCTGCACAAAGAAGCGGCGGATTTGGTACATATTCTTGTTTTTTTGTTTTTTTTTAGACTCTGTGGTAAATCAAGTAATCAGTATTTATTTGATTGGTTCTGGTCACAGGGGAACAGTATAGCTTGTGAAGCTAAGGATTCTAAGTGCTAAATATATCAATATATATATATATGTAACAAGGATTCGTTTTATTTCTTTTGCAACAAAATTAGCCTGTGTGTTGTAAAAAAAACACAATGCCTCCTGAGATATGTAATTTATCCACGCTGTCTTTCTTCGATTATGATCGATTCCCACCGTTCGATCCATAAACTACACATAAAAAACATTCAGGAAAAGAAACGTTAACTGTTATTAACTGGGTGAAAATATATACTCTGCTTTAAATAGCGACTAAAAATCAAATGTGATCCAACAATTCAAGTTAAAAAATATTTCAAAGTCTGGTAATAGCTTTGAATCCATTTCAAAGCGTTTCAAGCAAGCTCTCGTCGACAGCACAGCCCCAAACCGGAGACGATGAGTAGATTTAAATATAATTCAATACAGTACATTCTAAATGTAATAAAACCTCTGTCATTGAACACAATTTATCAGTGAACAACCTCTTTATAACAATGTGTGAAACAGAAGTAACATTAAAGAATTATGTCCATTTACCGGAGCGCCAAGAAATTTGGCGTGCAGCAAGCTACGATCACGCTTCGCAAAATATCTGACCAAACAGCTTACGCATGTAAGAGGAATGAGTGGTAACGGATGGACAAAGAGACGGACGGACAGAGCCCAATCCATAAGCCTCATAAAACCCCGGATATGCCCCCCCCCCACCCCAATCAGTCACCTCAAACAAACGCAATGCTTCAGTGACCATCTACACTATAGGGTCTGCAGGCTTTTCAGTACCCCAGGAAAAAACCTTAAACCCTTAATTTTTATCAGCAACCCTTGAAAATGTTTCAAAATCCTTAAAAACCTTTATTTATATGTTTACCCCAAAACTACTTACTTACAAAAAGTTTGATAATTTTTTCGTGGAATAGTATGACTTCTACATAATTTATGAGCATTGTTATATTGTTTGTTTTTTTTTCCAAAGTGTATTGATTCACCATATACTATTTCACTTTAATAAATTTTTACTCTAAGATTTTTTTGGATAACAATAGCAACACAACGGGAGCAGCACGAGCAAACACAACAATATGTAAGCGTCTTACCTTCATCGATCTCGGCAAATAAAGCATGTCAGCAGGTAAATCAGATCGGGGAGTAGTTTATTGCCCGATGAAGCTGTCTGAGGAGAAGCTATTGCGCTCTTTTGGTTCGATTTTTAAATCCGAGTTGCCAAGTAGTAGCGCGCCCTGTACTTTGCTACTGTGTGCATGCGATAAGAAAACATAGTTTCCATTCCTGTCATGTGGGTCGTTTATTTCAAGCAATGCACACAGCAAAATTCAAGTGTGAAGAATAACTGAAAAATACTATTGAGAATAAAGCAACATGACAGTATATTCCATACCCACATAACAAAATGGATACATGTTCGGTTTAGACTTTTATATCTAATCACTTGTTCTTGTTTCAGTCTGAGACCTAATTTGTAAAATAAACATTTGTGAACGTGGCACATTATAAGACTCGGGTCAATAAGAAATGGCTTTTGACCATAGATGGCAATGGTCACTGTCTCGGTTCATATACTGTGCCGAGTGACATCAGGCATGAAGCTAAATGCACTTTGTGTCGTAAGGTGCTTGATATTGCTAACAACGGGATGTGGGCTCTCATCCAGCATTAGTTTTGGGTAAATTATCGAATCCGTCATCCGAAACAAACATTTAAGGTAAAGTCGCAAAACCGATGCCCCAATCGTCAATGGAAAGTTACGTTGCGAAATCGGCAAGTGCAAGTACCCCCAAAACCTGACGATAAGGATGTATCCGTAAAAAGTAAGAACAATAACTGGTCAAACGTACGATATGAAGCATCGATGGCTGAAATAAGTTATTGCTAGAAATATGCCAAATATGACTTGCCGCAAAAAAACCAATGGATCTGCTAATTCGCTTTTGGCGCGGAACTTCTGTGCTTGTTAAAATTCGATACCTTCACTCTCTCTCCCTTCTTCGGTGCCAAAAGAGTGGCAGATGACTTGATTAGCTGCCTAGCTAATTTCAACCTGCCAGTCGAGAAATTTTAGTCTATTTCGTCTGATGGATCTAACGGAAAAAAGAACATAACGGCTCATCTAGACTTGTTGATGTAGGGTTTTGCTTTAATTACCTTGTGCATGATGCATTCAAAAAAGGGAACGAAAAATTTGGTGTGAAATCCCTGGACTTTGCCATAGCCATATTCTCATGGTTTCACCTATTTCACCGAAGTGGGGGAGACTTTCAACTTGTCCAACATGAAGAAGGGCTTAAAAAACAAAAGTTTCTGAGACCTGTTGACTCCCGATGGTTAAACGTTAGCCCCTGCCCTAGAGAGAGTCCATACGCAGTTCCCAGGAATAAAGAAACATTTCCTTGCTCCGAAAAGCGACAAAAATCAACTGCAATAAAACGTTACCGTGACATAAGTGAAGAACTAAAAAGAAATGAAAAACTTCTTAGAAATGTCCATTCTGGAAACATCAAAGTCCCTCTTTGAATAGTTCCTTACCCCCAAGCCGAGGGTCCTTTGGTGCACATTGCCTCTTTAGTGGATTTGCGTCGAATGCTGACCAGGCGTTTTGTGAAACACGGGTGAATATTGGAAAAATCTGGAGAATAATTGACTACAATCGATGCCAACTAAACGTAAACGAACCAATGCCAAGATAATGAAATTAAAACTGGCCTAACTTGCAGTGAAATTCTAGCGTCGTTACCTTCTCTGGAAAAGAATGTCTTGAGGGTATGAAAAGCTTCCATGCCACATCCGTAACATACCTGCAAAGAAAATGGCCATACCAAAATACATTGCTGAAGGCTCTGGCCTGCTTACACCCCGAAAAATAGACCAATCCGACCACTGTCAATAAAATTAAAACAGGTCTTAAAGCGAAAGGAAGAGTTAGAAAATCTCAAGGTAGATAGTGAGATTAGCTCGATTCAAAACAAGTTTCGTGTTCTTAAGAAGCATCTCGACGACGCATATAAGCAGATCAGTTCAGCAAGGCCAATGACAAAGTTGCCACCGAATACGCTCACGAGCTCCAACTTCTTGCCACGGCCCAGCAGAAAAAGCCAGAGAGGGCCTAGAAAAATGTAACGAACGGAAAAGAAAAATTGTAAGTCAGCTTCAGAAGTTTGCTTACAAAAAATTAAAAGCATCAAAATAGAAAACTATGAATGATTACTTTAGACTGACAGACGCAAGAATTGGAAAGTAGCCTATGAAATGTGCCTGGTTATGCGGATTTAATTGAAAGGATCAGACCTCTTTGAAATTATGTACGAATTTTTAAATTTTTTAAAGATGCCTAAAATTATAACTTGATCTAGCAATCCAATGCTCAATATTGGAGATAATGTTGATTCTTGTAATTTCTTTTCATGTCGTTAAGTTTTGGTCGTTGGAAGATCGTTTACACTAAAATTCATAATGAAGTGTCATTCGTAATGTAAAACAGTATTAACAACATTCAGTATTTGTTTGTAAAAAACTGGATTCGTTTTTTTTTTACTCAGTAGTGTCTGGATTAGATTATGGGATACCATTTGAAATTATTTTCTTTTCTTAGTACATGATGTGGGAGATATTGATTTGACCATATATTAATTATTAATTTGCTTAAATGATCAAATGTTTCATGTTACAGAAGTTTTATTAACAAGCTTGTCCAAGGACAAAGTCCCAGCTTACGAAAAGCAATAAGATTCATTCCAGCGTGCATGAGCGAAGGAATTTCCTTGAAATATCGGGCTTCAAAAGATGAGACGGCAAAGAGCTAGCTCAATAATAAATGCATACAAGGATTTCTTTCCCAGAAAAATGGGGAACAGATTTTTTGTATCTCTGGTAGACTGGATAGTCTGCCATATATACCTTCAAACAACGCTCGCATTTCGGACCAGTGCGCATATTTATGTAACTTGCCTCGATGCGCAGTTCTTATTCAGACAAGTGCGCATGTTTATTTAATTTGCGTTGATGCGCGGCTCTCATTTTGGAACAGTGCACATGTTTATGTAACTTAACAAGTTTGTCCAAGGACAAAGTCCAAGCTTACGAAAAGCAATAAGACCAATTCCAGCGTGCATGAGCAATTGAATTTTCCTGAAAAATTGGGCTTCAAAAGATGAGACGGCAAAGAGCTAGCCCAATAATTAATTTAACACCGGACCAGAACATAGACCGATAAATGCATACAAAAATTTCTTTCCCAGAAAAATGTGAAACAGATTTTTTGTATCTCTGGTAGACTGGATAGTCTGCCATAGATACCTTCAAACAACGCTAGCATTTCGGACCAGTGCGCATATTTATGTAACTTGCCTTGATGCGCGGTTCTTATTCAGACAAGTGCGCATGTTTATTTATTTTTGCGTAGATGCGCGGCTCCCATTTTGGAACAGTGCACATGTTTATTTAACTTGCGTTGATGTGCGGTTCGCATTTCTGACGAGCGCCCATGTTTTTTTACCTTTTGTGGATGTGCGGTTCTTATTTCGGTCAGTGCGCACGTTTATTTACCTTGTGTTGATGTGCGGTTCTTATTTCGGATCAGTGCGCATGTTTATTTACCTTGTGTTGATGTGCGGTTCTTATTCCATACCAGTGCGCACGTTTATTTTACTTGCGTTGATGAACGGTACTTATTTTGGACAGCCCAAGTTTCCTTAGGTTGCCTTGATACGCGGTTCGCATTTCGGACCAGTTTGCATGTTTATGTAACTTGCATTGATGCACTGTGCTTATTTTGGACGTGTGCATATGTTTATTTAACTTGCGTTGGTGCGCGGTTTGCATTTTGGACCAATGTGCATGTTTATTTAACTTGCGTTGATGAGCAGTTCGAATTTCGGACCATTACGCATGTTTATTTAACTTGCGTTGATGCGCAGTGCTTATTTTAGACCAGTGCAAATGTTTATTTAACTTGCGTTGATGCGCGGTTCGAATTTCGGAGAAGTGCGCATGTTTATTTAACTTGCGATGATGCGAGGTGCTTATTTTGGACCAGTGCAAATGTTTATTTAATTTACGTTGGCGCGTGGTTCGCATTTCGAAACACTGCGTATGTTTATTTAACGTGTGTCGATGTGCGGTTCTTATTTCAGGCCAATGTGCATATTTCTTTAGCTTGAGTTGAGGCGCGGTTCTTATTCTGGACCAGTGCGCATGTTTATTTAAGTTGCGTTGATGTGCAGTTATTATTTTGAATAGTGCGCATGTTATTTAAGTTGTGTTAATGGGCAGTTCGCATTTCGAAATAGTGCGCATGTTTATTAAACTTGCGTTGATGCAAGGTGCTTATTTTGGTCCAGTGTGCTTGCTTATTTAGCTTGTGTTGCTGTGCGGTTCGCATTTCGGACCAGCGCGCATGTTTTTTTTAACTTGTGTTGATGCGTGGTTCGCATTTTGGACCATTGCACATATTTATTTAACTTGTGTTGATGATCGGTACTTATTTTGGACCGGTGCAAATGTTTATTTAACTTACGCTTATGTGCGGTTCGCAATTCGGACCACTGTGCATGTTTATTTAATTTGCGTTCATATCCGGTTCGCATTTCGGACCAGTATACCTGTTTCTTTAGGTTGCGTTGATGCGCAGTTCGCATTTTGGGACAAGTGAGCAGGTTCATTTAACTTGCGTTGACGCGCGATTTGCGTTTCGGACCAGAACGCATGTTTATTTAAGTCCCGTCGATGCCCGACTCTTATGTCTATTTAACTTGCGTCGATTCGTGGTTCTTTATGTCTATTCAACTTGCGTCGATGCGTGGTTCTTTTTTTCGGACAAGTGCGCATGTTTGTTTAACTTGCGTTGATGTGCGGTGCTTATTTTAGACCGGATCGCATGTTTATTTAACTTCCGTCGATGCGCGGTTCGCATTTCAGGCCATTGCCCATGTTTATTTAACTTGCGTTGATGCGCGGTTCGCATTTCGCACCACTGCGCAAGTTTATTTAACTTGCCCCGATGTGCGGTTCGCATTTCGGACCAGTGCGCATGTTTCTTTAGGTTGCATTGATGCTCGATCCGCATTTCGGACCACTGCGCATGTCTATTCAACTTGCGTCGATGCGTAATTCTTTTTTCGGACCAGTGCGCATGTTTATTTAACTTGCGTTGATGCGCGGTACGAATTCCGGACCAGCGCGCATGTTTATTTAACTTGCGTTGATGCGAGGAGCTTATTTTGGAGCAGTGCAAATGTTTATTTAACTTGCGTTGGCGCGTGGTTCGCATTTCGAACCACTGCGCATCTTTATTTAACGTGTGTCGATGTGCGGTTCTTATTTCAGGCCAATGCGCATATTTCTTTAATTTGAGTTGATGCGCGGTTCTTATTCTGGACCAGTGCGCATGTTTATTTAAGTTGCGTTGATACGCAGTTCTTATTTTGAATAGTGCGCAGGTTATTCAACTTGCGTTTATGCGCAGTTCGCATTTCTAATCAGTGCGCATGTTTATTTAACTTGCGTTAATGCTCGGTTCCCATTTCTGACCAGTGTAGTTGTTTATTTAGCTTGCGTTAATGAGCGTTTCACATTTTCCACCAGTGCGCATTTTTATTTAACTTGTGTTGATGCGTGGTTCGCATTCTGGACCAGTGCAAATGTGTATTTAACTTGCGCTGATGTGCGGTTCGGAATTCGGACCAGTGTACCTGTTTCTTTAGGTTGCGTTGATGCGAGGTTCGCATTTCGGACCAGTGCGCAGGTTCACTTAATTTGCGTTGACACGCGAATTGCATTTCGGACCAGAACGCATGTTTAAGTCCCGTCGATGCCCGACTCTTATGCCTATTCAACTCGCGTCGATTCGTGGTTCTTTTTTCGGACCACTGCGCATGTTTATTTAACTTGCGTTAATGCTCGGTTCCCATTTCTGACCAGTGTGTTTGTTTATTTAGCTTGCGTTGATAAGCGGTTCGCATTTTCCACCAGTGCGCATGTTTATTTAACTTGTGTTGATGCGCGGTACGAATTCCGGACCAGCGCGCATGTTTATTTAACTTGCGTTGATGCGCGGTGCTTATTTTGGACCAGTGCAAATGTTTATTTAACTTGCGTTGGCGCGTGGTTCGTATTTCGAACCACTGCGCATGTTTATTTAACGTGTGTCGATGTGCGGTTCTTATTTCAGGCCAATGCGCATATTTCTTTAATTTTAATTTAATGCAGGAGGAGATACATTTTAAATTTTTTTCTTCAAAAATTCGCCAAAAATTCAAAAATCACCCGATCGACTAGAAAAGCACAAGCCGTATGCACGACCCCTTAGGGATGCCTCAAACCAAAAATAAATGACATCGGATAAAATATGTAGGAGGAGATACATTTTAATTTTTTTTCTTCAAAAATTCCCCAAAAATTAAAAAATCATCCAACCGACTAGAAAAGCACAAGCCGTATGCATGACGGCTTAGGGATGCCTCACACAAAAAATAAACGACACCAACTCAAAATTGTAGGAGTAGATGCATTTTGAATTATTTTCGAGATTTTTGCTTCAAAAATTCCCCAAAAGTACAAAAATTGTTCGATCGACTAAAAAGCACAAGCCGTTTGCATGACCCTTTAGGGGTGCCTCATACCAAAAATAAATGACATCGGATCAAAAATGCAGGAGGAGATACATTTTAAAATTTTTTCTTCAAAAATTCGCCAAAAATTCAAAAATCACCCGATCGACTAGAAAAGCACAAGCCGTATGCACGACCCCTTAGGGATGCCTCACACCAAAAATATATGACATCGGATCAAAATTGTAGGAGGAGAGGCATTTTGAAACAAAGTTTACTAAATAAACAACTAACTAACTAACGGACGCCACCGCAGACCGATAGGAATACCCCAGCTTACGTGTAACGTAAGCTGGGCTAATAAAAACATATAGTCCCAGATATAACGAAAACCGCAATTACTACAATCCAATAACGATAAGTTTGCTAGGTATTGGGTGAGTCTGTAGATTTATTAAGAACGCTATTCAAGAAAATGCGAGTTTCTCAGTTTTTAAGTGTTTACCGAGACCTTGATGTTTCCATTAGGCAAGACCATAAAATGACGCAATTATGTGGTTTTTTATGACAAAAGCATTAACAGAATATTATATTTTTAATTCAAATTTATTGATAGTTAGAATAATTTTATTGTGTGTATGATCATTCCAAAATAATAACTTTAGCATGTATAAAATGTGTTATTTTTTAAAGTTGCGAGACCCTAAAATCAGGCCTTTAAAACCTATATTTTTGAAATCGAAGCCTTTAAAAACCCTTACATTTTTTTCACACTACTTGAAAGCCTGCGGTCTTTTTTTCCCGCTTGATTTGATCCAAATCGAATTGGCTGTCTCTGAGATACCGTGTGGCACATAGTCAAAAAGTTAAAAAGTGAAAATTTAAAAAAAAAATCGTCAAAAATACCAGTTTTGATCAGAAGCAACCTTCGTGGTGATGTGCAATATCTGGTCTTTGTAATTCCACGGTTTGGTGAAGATCCGATGAACTGTTTCAGAGATATCGTGTAAACAAAGTCCAAAACAGCTAAAAACAAACCAAAGTGAAAGTACCAAAAGTTCGTAAAAAAAATTAATTTTTTACAAAAAATAGCCCTTTAGTAATGATTACCACTATATGTTCTTTCTTTCTGAAAGGTTTGATGAACATATCATGAACTGTTTTAGAGACCTCGCGTAAACAAAGTACAAAACAGTTAAAAAACACCTAAGTGAAAATTTCAAAAAATCGCCAAAATTCACTTTTTGACAAAAATCAAAATAATTCCTCAGTGCAAATGTGCACTATATGATCTTCCTGCCTGCAAGGTATGTTGAAGAGCTGATGAACTGTTTTCGAAATCTCGCGTAAACAAAGTCCAAAAACAGCACTAAAAGCGCCAAAATAAAAAAAAAAACATCGCCAAAAATCCAATTTTTATCGGACCACCAAAACATCTGGCGTACATCAGGCTACGTTCCTATCGGTAAGCTTTGCGAAATATCAAACCAAACGGCTTATGCATCCTAGCGGAATGAGTGGTAACGCACGGACAGACAGACGGAGAAAGCCCAATCCATAAGCTCCCTCCGGGGCATAATGCCCTGGTTGGGGCCAACTATTACAGCAAAATACTGAGCTACCCGCCGCCTAGTCTTGGTGATCATGATCTGCAGAAAATAGGCGTTCGGGATTACCTGTTTCTTTTGAAAATCTTTGGATATTAAATTATTCATACTGTGCACTAGTATTCACGCATACAGTACAAGTAAATTAATACACAGTATCCAGCCCGAAATCATGGGAAAACACGCAAAATGTACAAAAGTTAAATTATCAAATAGAGGTTCGGACATAGGGAATCAGAATGGGCAGACAAGTAATGAAATTCCTTTAAAATAACTATGTATCTTTCTTTAATACGTTATAAAAAATGCGTGGAACTTTTGAACAACTTCAGCATGTGGACCGAGCGGTAGTTAACCATTTTGTTTGTAGCAACCACTTCATTGATACGTCACAAATTGCAAATCATGCAACATTCAGATACGCACGCAACATGCAGAAATTTCATACAAACATTAAGTGTCTGGCTTGAAAGGATATGCGCGAAAACCCTCAGTACACACGAACAACCCTTGAAAAACTTGCGTCAAGTCAAGACTCGGGATGGACATAACCTCTCACATATTTGGGAAGGCGTCACAACCACCACGCTACTGTAACTTAACCAACTCATTACAATTCCCACAAAACTGAACGCGTATTTTATAAGATCATGTGTACATGTCGATCAAACAACTACCAAAACACCCTGCTGTACTCACCAGAAAACGCACTTGGTGAAAAGTTCAGATCGACAGGATCACATTATAAGGTCAATAAGCCGTTCACAATAGTTTGAGACAAGTTAGCATATAAAAATGTGTATCTTTTTTTTTACTCAAACAAGCAATAGCAGCTTTGAAAATATGACAATTACTCCATTCTGAAAACTAAAAACGGCTAACGAAAGCTTACACGACCATGCGAGAGGGTAAAAAAAACCTGTTGTTCCCACAAGTTAGGAAGTGACATTATTTAAGTGACTTCAAAACAGCAATGTATCGGTGGCATCACAAATGTGATCCTTTCGAAACGTGTTACGTCATTCATGTTGATAGTCAGATATGCTTATTCAAACCCTTCTGAAATGCAAATGACTAACATAGCGTCTGTACCGTGGCCATAAGGGTACAAAATAAACTTGGTCCTAAGGTCCAATATTGTTGTATTCAAGGTTTTTTTAAAATAAAACAAACATATCGCAAGGTACTGGAATACAACAGAATAGAATTAGCTAAAAGAAATATACGTTTTGAACCAATGACAGGTTTTTATAGGGAAGCACACTGCCTCTTACTTTCACAATTGTTATAATACTAAAAAAGTGCCAAAAAAATAGGCTCAAACATTTTACTTAAGTCACTATGCATTTGAACACATTAAAGCGGAACATTCTGAGAATGTGACGGACTTTTCGTTTACTGAGTCCAAGAACAGAAACACATTAACGAAGCGCACACATGACCAGTCACGTGACTAAATCATAATGCTAAGATCAGTCTCACTACAGATATGACGTCACCACTTCAGCGTTGATGTATAAGTTGCAGTCTTTTTACTCATAGTTCTGTTTAGTTTCGGCATGATAATGGCGCGCAGATAAGGGTTGTCGATGACTGCTTCGGTGCTGGGCTCCGCGGATGCACTGTTTAAATCCTGCCCTGACGCTGGCTGTGTACTCGTAGCTCCTCCCGTCGCCAACCCCGAGTCTTGTGGCTTTGAAGACTGTTGCTCTTGTGATATGGATGAGCTCGATTTATTCAAGTCTTGCTTAGGCACTGTTTCTAACACAGTCTGCGGTGTTCTAGATTTGTCTTTATTTTCCTCCTCGCTTAGTTCCAGTTCTTGTTCTTTGGGCAACAATGCGTCCAAATATGGCAGCGGTTTTGGTTTGTTTGCAATAACTACAACGAAACAATTATAAATTTGGCATGGCAAATAGATCGCATAAAGAAAGAGTAATAACTAATCAAAAGTTCATAAACATATATAAAGCCTTTCTGTCAATTCCAAGCACAATTCTGGCGCCATGGTGTATTGATCTTTTATAAGGCGTAAAGGAAGTTTGGTCATGAGGCGTTCTGGCGCATAACTTTAACAAATGGCTAGTTAACCAGTGGAACCGAAAAATTGAAAAGCACGAAGGAAAGCACCAGCACTTACGCGGGAAGGCATATGGGTCGTCTGGGAATAGGCTCTCAGTTTCTCCAGTCTTCGCTATAAACCGTGTAAGCGCCCGTTCCACATCTCGCTTCTGATTGGCCGCTTTCTCGCGCAGTATTTGATACTCCATTTCTGGTTCTCGATGAGTCTGAAATAAATGAGCAATTAATAATTATCTTTCTGAATGAATTTCCTGAACATAAAGTTGGTAATTTTACATGAACTGTTAACTCGGCATCCACTCAAGCGACTTCCATTCATTGGCAAAGGCGTTAGTTCGCTATTGAAACTTTAACATAAGGGACTCTATTACATAATTTTCTTCAAACATCAAGTTTTTAGACTTAAGTCTGCGGGTCGGAGGAGTGAGGCTGACCAGTGTCCTGATGTAAGTGTGCGACTCGGGTGAGTGAGACTGACCAGTGTCCTGATGTAAGTGTGCGAGTCGGGGCAGTGCGACTGACCAGTGTCCTGTTGCAAGTCTGCGGGTCGGGGGAGTGAGACTGACCAGTGTCCTGATGTTAGTGTGCGGGTCGGAGGAGTGAGGCTGACCAGTGTCCTGATGTAAGTGTGCGACTCGGGTGAGTGAGAATGACCAGTGTCCTGATGTAAGTGTGCGGGTCGGGGGAGTGAGACTGACCAGTGTCTTGATGTGAGTGTGCGGGTTGGGGGAGTGAGACTGACCAGTGTCCCGATGTAAGTGTACGAATCGGGATAGTGAGACTGCCCAGTGTCCTGATATACGTGTGCGACTCGGGGGAGTGAGACTGACCAGTGTCCCGATGTTAGTGTGCGAATCGGTAGAGTGAGACTCACCAGTGTGCTGCTATAAGTGTCCGACTCGGGCAGTGAGACTTACCAGTGTCCTGATATAAGTGTGCGGGTCGGGGAAGGGCGGCAGATAGTCCGGTATGTGCGACGGATGGTTCTTTCTTTCACCGACAGCGAGGATCTTCGATGAACTTGCTGGGGCAACAGTTGGTTGGGCTGAAATTCAAATCTCTTTTCTGTCATTACGAGCGTTCTTATGCGTCTATGCTTGGGCCCGTATTCAATAATATGGCTGAAACTCACACAAAAAGTCTAAATTTGAACCAATTATTAGCTTTGCTTATTCCAGAAGTAATATTGGACTCAAAATTACTCTAGACTCATGTTCACTTTGAGGCCAGCGTAGGGGAGGCTTCAAAATAAGCATAGTTATATAAGACAGGTATTAACCTTGTCTTTCATAAAAAATATACTTAAAGTACATTATTTCACTAATTAAAATTGTACAAGCTAACATTCTTTACGACCACCCCACACAAAAAGCCTTGCCTTCAGCGAAGTTCAGGAGGATGAATTAGCTAAATTGATTAGATGCCCAAGTGCGTTTTAATTCAAGTTATTTTCAGTTCGAGCTTACTGAACTTATTGAATACGAACCCCAGACTCCGCGATTGTATTAAACCACGACAAAACACCAACAACAGGGCAACAGTTTAAACGTCATGTTGTATTTTTTTTTAGAGATCAAATAAGAAAAAGTATTGTTTTATTTGTGGCGAACACTACCCCCGTCAAACTGACAACACCGGGAAACACTAGCAAAGCTTAAATTCTTTACATAGTGCTTGCTGTGGATTATTTACTTATTTATTGCAGTGTTATTAACAGCCACAAAAATCTTACAGATTATCTTACAGATTTTTTTTCTTTTAGAAAATTTTGTCCTGGTTTTAAAACAAAATTAAATTAAAAGAAGGACTAACAGTAACTTACGCGTTGGGACAACTTTCCTGTTGACTCTTTTCGCGTACACAGGTAGAGATCTAACATTTGTACCTTGAAACAAAATGCTCAGTTAATAGCAAATGAGTGAAAGCATATCAGGCGCGAGTTGACTGCGGAGGGTGGGGCATTGTGGGAGCGCCTGGAGGGCCATAGAAGAGCAATAACAAAGTGAACAGTAATGAGCGTCTCCACACGTGAAGCGCCACGGGGCAGCTGGGCCATCTTTTGATCCCGTTTGTGCTCAGTGAACAGATTCCTTCCTTTTGCATGCAATTTAACAGGGTTAAAGTACGGGTGTTCCAATATACACAGGCAGCCAGTCTGTACACGGCAGTACAGTTTCGAGCAGATTATGCTGACCAATTCGTAAACGGTTCAGAAACATTTGTCAACGCCCGGGACTTTTTCGCATGTGTACGTTTTAGCGGATCTCTTACATGACTAGCACTTACCCATGTCGACCACGGACATGAGCACTTACCTATGTCGACCAATGACATGACGAGCACTTACCCAAGTCGACCACGGACATAACTAGCACTTACCAAAGTGACCACGGACATGACCAGCACTTACCCATGTCGACTATGGGACATGACGAGCACTTACCCATGTCGACCAAGGATATGACGAGCACTTACCCATGTCGACCAAGGGCAAAGCGACCACTTACCGGTATCGTCCAAGGACATGAGCAGCACTTACCCATGTCGACTACGGACATGACGAGCACTTACCCATGTCGACCAAGGACATGACGAGCACTTACCCATGTCGACCAAGGACATGACGACGTCGCTTACGAGCGGCTCTGTGCGGCACGAGAGCTCGCAGAATGCACGCGTACTCCGGCCCACCTCGAATATATCTGCAACACAAAAACAGCAACAGTCTTAACAGCTGAAACTTGTGACCCTTGTTAAATTCAGTACATCAGCACTCTCATACTTTTATCGAGACGGGATTGTTGCCCACACTGCAAACTGTTATATAAGTTGTATATTAGATGCACGTCCGCGTCTGAGGGCGAGACTAGCTCCAAGCAATAATATACCAGCAAAGACTGACACACCGACATACACGAGAGCTCGTCGACGACGGATCCATGGCCTGCTCTGTCACGGACGCAGTACTTACAGCTCTGGATCATTTCAGTGAGCGTCTCTAAAACCGCGTCTTCCGCGTAAGAGAAGCCAGCCTCTGAGCACACCGCACCCACCGCCACTTTCAGCGCCTTTCGCCGAGAACATTCTCCAGACATAATCCTACAACGATCAACCAAAAACAAAAACTCACTAAAGAATGGTCAGTAACAGTGAAAGAAGCTTCAAAAATTATTCGAGATCACAACATAACAAGTACACACAGACGACGGATGCGTTCCCTCCCACCTCCCCCTCCTCCACTGATACTACAAAACCAGTACCGTTGTATCACCTGCATGTTTCATTATTGTTTGTGGGGTGCAAATAAATTTACCCAGCTAAACTACCCAATTTTAAATATCGCAGCAAGACTGATTCCGCATATATATGTCACAGCGCATCAGTCATATCAGCGATTTCATAAAATAGCTATAAATTTCAGCAGCTTTGTACAGTCTGCAGTTTCAGACCTCAATTCAATTAACTTTCTACTGATCGTTATTAAAGACCGGTTAATGTCTAAATGAATTTACGCTACCTGATACTTGTACTTATGTAAAATCGCAAAATTAACTTTGACGGATCCGCTGAAATTCGCTCAAAACTTAAAGTTAAAGAACATAAGGAAATATATTTCTTCAAGGAAATATGCACTAAACTTCACCATCATTTACCAGGCTTATGACGTAAAATCTCACATTTAACTTGATCATTAATTGAATTTTGGCCAAATTACCAAAAAAAATGCAAGCTGTGCGGAGGGAACATTTCTGCCACATTTCAAAACAATCAGACCAGAAATGCAGAAAGAGCACTTTAAAAATTGAATTGACTATGACACTTGGTGTCCTGGAAAGAGCACAAGAATAACTTATGACTACGAGCTTTGCTAACCCCCTACCGCCAAATCAAACTGTCGTCTCCATAACATTCGACACTGATTCGGTTTGTATCGTCGGTTTTTCAAAGGTCACCCGTTGTAAAAAGACATCGCCCGTATTCAGTAACTATTCTGAAACTCATACTCAAATGGAGTCTAAAACTCGCGTTTTAAACTCACTTGAGCAGGTGCTGAAAACATGAACTTGAGCTTTCCAGCGTCGAAATTCCGCTAATTGTGAGACTCTTTCTTTGGGCGGCGCTACAGATGTTTGCCTGTATAATTTAAAATGAGTGAAATGAAGTTCATTAGACATATTGTGGACAGAAACCACAGGTCCCTAGCAATCTTATTTGACTTTACTTAATTTCAAGCTAGCCCCGTGCTGGCTCAAAGCTAGCCTGAGTCTACATCATTTTAACTCAAGTTTTCCTTATTGAATGAGTGAAGTTCATACTTTGCTCAAATTTTGAGTTTGAGTTTCAGTTTGAGTTTGAACCACGATATTGAATTCGGGCGCATGATGAGGTTTCCAGATAGAGATTTTATGAAAATTTTCTCAAAATCGTCCACCGAACCCGTATTCTAGCATGTCAAACAATACATAAATTGACGGATGTTTTTACACAACAATGCATGTGGCAGTCCCTATCACATACTAGTTTCAAATTACAAAGTATTCCTTTCGACTCGACAATTTAGCTAAGACACACAATATCCTGGCAACAAAAAGAGTAAAGGAAACAATTATAAGAATACTGACATTAATAAAAACTGGATATCTGGTCAACATTTGCTGATACCGACAAAACCTGAAGTAAAACCCCACAGAAAAATAACAACTAGCAAAGGAAAACTATTCTGACGTCATCGTGGCACAAAAAAACTATAAACTAATACAAAAAGCTGACATTGACAAAACGTGGAAACCATGCCAGAAGTTGCTGAAAACTTGGGCAACATATTAAAGCAATCCAGTAAAAAGAAACAATGTTTGATTCAACAGTATTTGTGCTTCATGTAACCACAGTATGTATTTCACTGTGGTATTGCCACTGTCTCTAAAAATATTCACAATATACACTTTCGATATTTTATGGATGTGTGAAGAGGCACACAGATGCAGGGTTCGCGTTGGCGGGGTTTTGTCCATTTTTTACGAAATGACTCACTTTTTCGGAACCCACCTAGTTTTCTGGACCCAATTGAGTCACACTTTCCTTTTTTGACTCACTTTACTGAGAACCCAGCGCGAACCCTGCAGAGGTGTTTACGTAACACCACAAACAGGTCTTACTGACGTTATCTCAACGTGGGTGGGGAACGTTACAGACAGGTCTTTGATCTGGACATAAAATTTGACAATGTGGAAGCTAACTTTTCTGCACTTTCATGAACAAATAAAAGATATACAGATCACCAAAAATTGTACCTGTTTTACAAAAAAGGTATATTGCGCATGGACTTTATGTAAATGTTTGAATAATAGGGGCTGGTATGCAGGATTCGTGCCTCAGAACATATGAAGTTGACCCCTATTAGTGGAACAATGGAATGCTTCGTAGCTCTGACAGAGAGATATGCGATGTTATACAAGTCAGAGCTGACTCGGAGCTATGTGTGAATCACCACCCCTGAACCCATTACTATGGAGTGTTGCAGCTGCGACTTATGAAACTGTGAACCAACCTTACTTAATGCTAATTCCCACAAAACTTATCCTCTAGGTGGGTTGCAGAAATATATGGGTACGGGGTAGGGTGAAAGTCTGGGCGATAATATATTTGCTACAAACACCGCAGTGGTGTTGAGCTCCGGGGCTAGACCGGCAAGCGTCGATAACCATAGATAAATTGGTTCCCAAAGCCACTCTAGAGTAGCTTTGGTATCGTGTAATTTTTACGACACGTCCTAACCAAATCAGATGGTAAATTGGTTCCAAAAGCCACTCTAGAGTAGCTTTGGTATCGGGTAATTTTTACGACATGTCCGAGCTAAATCAGGTGGGGGATTTCAGTTGCAGATAATGCAATAAAACACAAAAACTGGATAAAAATTTTAAAGAGATAAAAGAATGCGTTATGTTTCTTATACCTTGTTTAGTAAAAGCATTGACATTTTGGAATTACTGTAATATTGCACAAATACTGTATTATCGCCGACATCTCTAGGAGGTCATCTGTTTATAACAACGGCATTGTAGCCTGAACGCTATTACACGAATAAAGAGTTTCGATCATCAGCCAATCCGAGTGCTGTTTACATTTTCTCCGTAATGCTTAGAAGGTACACATAGCAGAAATGCATGTCCTCGTTTGCGTTAGAAGACGCCAGAATTTATGTAAAAAACAACCTGAATGTTTCTTGCCAAAATAGGACAGCATGCGGCATGTGTTTTTCAATACCATGCAAAGTATATTTTATTCTACTTTGGGCATGACAAAGCCCTGAGATAAAGAAATCGACATTAGAAGATTTCGCGCAAGTACCCAATTTTCGCGAAAAGTTTCTGCCAAGAATTTAAAAACGTCCTAGTATGACTTGTATAAAAGGAAAAATTTAAATTACCGCCAGTGGTGTGTTTATTCAATCAAATTTATAGGGAAAAGTTCAATGAAAAATGAATCGATCGCATCTAATACGTTTCAGAGCACACTGAACTTGTTGTGTAGCGCGATTTTAAAATGGGCGATTTTCTATTTGATATAACAGCCTGTAGCAAAAGAGTGACATACTAAATTTTCCAAAACAATAAAAATAATGATAGTTAATATTACCTTTAACCCGTAAAATCTCCAAAAATCGATGTTGGTGTCAACTGAACAATATTTTTGAAGTAATTCCCAACCTTAGTTTTACTGGTGTTTGTATAGATTTTTGTCATTGGGCCAAAGGTACACAACTTCAAAATTCGACCATAAATCAATTAGTGAAACTATTGTCAAGCAAAGGTGTTTTAATGACGCGGTTAGGTTTAACTTTGCTAGGGTTTAATTTCTGAAAAAATATTTTGTTTTTAGTAAATGTCAAAAATTTGTGTGGCAAAACTCCAGGATCTTATATTATCGCCTTCAATTTATGCATTGTGGAAACGTGGATAGAGGCTGTCAGCTGGTACTTTTTATCATAAATTAAGGTTTTGGTGCTTTTTGTTCTAGTTGTATGGTCGGTCTCATTTCGTTCTGCTTGAAAAAGACAAAAATTGCATTTAATGATGTCATATGGAAGCTCCATTTTTGTGGACAAGAAATCTTTGTTTACCGTCGAAAGATGATTTTTCCAATATGGCCGCGGAAGTCTTTATGCGTGTATTATCGCCTGCATAAAAACAAAGACCTCGCCTTCTTGAAACGGGTCTTGCTATACTTTTTCAATAAACTGATTAGATTACAATTAAATTCTTTTTGATTTTTAAATAAATAAATATTTTCATGTTAACTTTTCAACTGTTGACAGTCGGCACTGAAACCGACAAGTTACGGAACACACAGGGGTATGGTTGAAAGGTGAAGGACGCATGGATTACTCGAAACCGGTCGTTTATTAACGACGCTTGCCGGTCTAATAAGCCAATTCGCACTTTTGACTTTTGCTGAAAAGTTTTTGCGTTTCGGCTGATTTCAGGTGGGATAAGGGTATAAAGAAATCATAGGAAAAAAATGCTGGTACTAGACAGATTTCAACATTCAATAAAGAATAATATAGAGAAAGCAAAATTTCAGAATATAAACTGTCTTCCTACAACTCCCTTTAAAATGTTTAACAGCAATTATAATGGATTTTCAAGCAAAATAGGAGGCTATCACATTCACGAAGGGATATTGCGAGATATTTTCAGCTTTGAAACGTGGTTCTCAACGGCAGTCTGAGTATTTACTTTGAATTGTTATCGAAATGCTCACCAAAGAAAGCAATGGCAGCTCCTGCAGGGTGGTTCAATCAATTTTTCTTTGTCAACAGCGATCCTAATCAACCAAAATTGTATAAATTTTACACGTTTTCACCGAAACCCCTTTTCGATTTTAGGACTATCTACTTTCCCATCAATATAGATAACTTACATTGGATCGTACTCGTTTTTCATGTCAAAGAAAAACTAATAAGTGTGTGCGATTCAACAGGTTCTAAGCATGATAAAGTTCTCAGCATCTTAATACAATATTTATGTCAAACAAGTTTAATTCAAAAATCTAGGCCCGAAAATTTCAAAAGATGGAAAGTTAGATATTTTAGTGATAGAGAAGATTTTATTCCTCAGACAGATAATGTAAGTTGTGGTCCTTTCGCCTGTTTCATGGCTAAGTGTTTAACATATAATATGAAATTAACTTTTGACCCACTTTTGGCAAGGCAGACCATAGCATATGAAATATTTAATAGTAAAATATGTAGTGATAAATTGTTTTTCTTCTAATGTTAGCTTAAGAAAGTTGTAGCAGGGGATCATTATCGAATTGTTGTATTGTTGATATAATATCATCTTGGTCATCTTGGTCATTTGTTATTTCTAGATTTGAATAAAACAGTTTATTAAGCTTTTAGATATGAATAAAACAGGTTATTAAGCTTTACATTGCAGTTTTATTGTCTTTGCGCTGCTAACACAAAAGCTTTCGATATAATGTCATCTTGGTCATTTGTTATTTTTAGATATAAATAAAGCAGTCTATTACGTTTTACCTTGCAGTTTTATTGTCTTTGCGCTGCTAACAGAAAAGAAAACAAAATATGAACATATTTATTTATATTTATTTATTTCCATCTTACCACAGAACAGAATATTTACATTCAGATACAACAATTATATTGATGCAAGATCTTTTTCTAATATCACCTTTGTGAATAACAATATTCTCCGAACCATTGGATAAATAGTTTGTTGATTTTTACGACATAAGTTCCCATACACTTGAGGAAAAAATATTGCCTTATAACATACAATTAGTGCATGTTTCGAATTATCTTTTTGCTAAGAATATTTTTAGAACCGTCGGAGAAATAGTTTCCTCTTCTTTTTACGACATCAATGTTTACTTCCTGAAGGAATATTTTGACTACCGCGAATTTTACCGTAAAATCCTTATTTTCAGATAGCCTTATTTTTCTGATAGCTTATTTTCTGATAGCTTCAGCCTAGTCTGTCCAAAATTCCATTTTACCAGAAACATATTCACAAGTTGATAATAAAAGGGACTGAATAACATGTAAAATAGTTTTTAAAAGATCATATGATGGCTTTATAAATTTGAAAGTGTGCATGTTGAAAGAAAATTAGAATTTTGATGTTTTTCCCTTATCATTTCTTTATAATTTAACCCCCAACATTTTCAGTCGAAACAACACCCCCACCGGAAAAATCCGAAAGTGCGAATTGGCTTATCAGATGGGGGATTTCAGTTGCAGATGATGCAATAAAACACAGAGAACTGGATAAAAAATTTAAAGAAATAAAAAGAATGCGTTGTGTTTGTTATACCTTGTTTAGTAAAAGCACTGACATTTAGGAAATACTGTAATATTGCACAAATACTGTATTATCGCCGACATCTCTGAGAGGCTATCTGTTTATAACAACGGTATTATCACCTGCAACGGTATTATCGCCTACATAAAAAACAAAGACCTCGCAATCTTGAAACGGGTCTTGATACACTTTTTCAATAAACTGATAAGATTACAATTAATTTTTTTTTGATTGAAAAATCAAGCTACATTTTTATGTTCACTTTTTAACTGTTGACAGTTGGCACTGAAGCCGACAAGTTACGGAACACACAGTGGGGGTATGGTCGAAAGGTGAAGGTCGCATGGATTACTCGAAACCGGTCGTTTATTAACGGTCTAAACTATAGAGTGGCTTTGGGAACCAATTTACTCCGGGGCATTAACAAATCAGTCAATAACTGGCTACATGCATAACGGACCTTACCATAACAACCCCATTCTTTCAAAAACTGAAACAAATTACTGGACACACGCCAATTTTTTTAACATTGGTTACCGACTGACTTGAATACTGACTCATGCGCTATGATAAAGTAGGAATGCTGCAATGGAAATCACCGATGATTTTTAAGAGATAACACACGAGCTCTCTGGTGGAAAATCAAGGTTGGAAGTTGGGGTTTTTACAGAAGACTTCTGGTCATGCTCAATCGTCTGATCCAGTTGATTTTTCGGGCTTTGGCGCACTTCTTGAGGGCAGACGGACGAACTACTGGGTAATAGCGTTGTAATAGGCTGGCCAAGGAATAATTCGGCTAGAGATCCGATTTTATGATTTAAGAGGGTTGCTCTAACCTACATCATCGTGAAATTAATGTCTCCACCACTTGCAATTGTTTTCTTGACCAGAGGCTTGATATGTCCCACATGGCTCTGAATGAAACCATTAGATTAGCTATAATGAATAGAACTGGTAACGCGAGAGATACCCCAGTCTTTGGTATACTGTTTGAATCGTTGTCCACTGTACTGAGAACCATTATTCGAATAAATACACTGAGGTCTGTCGAAAATTGAACAAATATCTTAAATTGTCTGTCAGGGCTGCGATTGCTACCGGAAACGGCATTTCCTCTAGAATCGGAAATTTCGTGAGCTTGTCAACAAGTGGCAGGAAATGTTTTCCGTCCGTCTCGAAGAGATCGGTCCTAATATCGGTTCCAATTGCTTGAAGGTAATGCTCGAAGGTTGCAAGAGCTTCGATGGATTCGCAGGATGGAATTCTTCAAAGAACTGGCACAAACGGCACACTTTTTCTGTATCTTTGCTTATAGTCGGTCAATAACATGAGTCTCTTGCCAGCCATTGGGTTTTTCGAAACTACATAATCGAATCGCGGAAGCCTTGATACACAACATCTTTCAAAGCATTGAGGACAGAATCTCTCTCTGATTCGTCACGGAAAGAGAGCAGTTTCCTGGCCGGGAAGCAAATCAGGCTAATTGTGGTGGAACATCAATTTCAATGTCTAGATCCACAGGGCTATTTCTAGTGTTCGATCTTACCCTTTTCTTTAAAACTCAACATACGGGACAAAGTCATCTGGCTGCAAGACCGATAGACCATGTCAAAACAGTACCTTTGGATACGTAGCAATATACGCTTTAGCCTCACTGGACCTGAATGTATTGTCTTTTAACAGATGCTAACTAGAGGCTTGTGGGTGGTTGTAACGGTAAGTGGCATGGAGTAGAGGAGTTAGTGGAACCTTTCACAAGCAAAACCGATTTATAGCAGCTCAGCCTCTATGATAGACTAACGGCTTTATGTGTCTGTAAAGCTTTCTTAACGAAAGCCAAGGTTTTGCCGTCTTATGTGAATGCTGCTCGTAACCATTTTAGCGATGCATCGACTGGGTATTTTGTGGTGAGAACGCTTGACTGCGACCTTTAGGCTAGTGTAATTGAACTATTTTTATTGGTTACGGAACATAGTTTGATACCCATTCTGTAGGCTCTGTGACATTGCCATGACCTTTATCAATCATATCATCTATTTCAGCTTTTAGTCTGCCTTTGGGATTGATCGGGCATTTGTATGTTACTGCAGTATAAGGCTGGGCGTCTTCTCTAAGATGGAGTTTACATTGCCTGGGAAATTGCGATTTTGTCGAACTGGTTGAGTAGAACCTCTTTAGGTCCTCAACGCTGTTTAGCGGCTTCGGTCAGAGCGCTGATGTTAAGTAGCTGTAAGACTTTACAGCTTGGTAATCACAGATTAGGAGGAGTTTTATGCCTTGCAATCGGTACATGGATCACATAGAGATTTGTGTTGATCCACTTGCCTTTGTGATGTAGAGACATTTGTATCGAACCTAAATGCGTGATATTGGGGCCGATGTAGGCGGTCATAGTCACATTTTCCGCAAAACGCTATTCACGTATTTCTTCTTCTGATGAGTAGATTTGACGCACCGTGCGCATACATATTATATTAACACTAGCACCTGTATCTAGTTTGATTTTTATTTTATAGGGCGTGATGGCTGAAAGTGGTCTGACTGGTAGTCTAGCGAACATTTCTTTTCTGCTTGTCTCTACTCTGTCAATGAACGTTTTAACGCAGATTGTGTCGAGAAAAGTCGATTATTCCGCGGAATGGAAATCTTATTCCGGTTTTATAACGCTTTGATGATTCTGAGAGCTGTTTCGAACGCGACGGATGTATCCCCTTTTTTGGACTTGCAAACTTGTTTTTAATGGCACTTTCTGCACTGGCCAGTGATGAGCCGGCGTAATTGTTCATTACATTGTGCTAGAATTTCATAGCGTCTTCCACAGTTTACTAGTTCTTGAAAGTAGAAATCTTCAGACTTTGTCAACAGTTCCTTTTGAGTGGAGTATCCGAAATGACAAGTTTAATAATTCACTGTTGGAACTCCGTCTCGGAAAAGTCACACTCTTGTGCATGGGTTCTAACTCTGGTCATGTAAGAGCCAATAGATTTATTGTCATTGATTTGGAACTGGTGCATAAGCTGTAACCGAAGAATTCTGGAATTACTCTTTCGTGATGGGAGCTGCTTTTTAAAGAATTTTAGGAGCCTCGATGGATTTTTCCTTGAGTTCAGTCAGTGGAGAACCATACAGATACTGATACACCGCAAGAATTTACTTGCTTGATTTTCAGAGTCACCAATGTTCCCAGCCTCAAAACAGATATCTTTTGCCTAAAAAAGGCGGAAGTTCTCTAACCGTTTCGGCCCCCCCCCCAATACTGGAACGGCAGATCGCAGTGAGAGGCCATTACACGGATGGATAGATATAAGACTAATACATCATAACCGTCATTGAAAACAAGAAGATACCTGACTCTTTACGAGATATTGACAACGGGATTCAACCTCCAACAGGATTTATGTACTTCTCTCATCACAGCACATGGAATTTCTACACTTACATGTGACTGGTAGAGAACGTTCCATCTAGCGAAGTGATTGACTTTCCATCATATGACGCCTAAGCTTTATATTGCATCCATATTATCAAATTCGTTACATTCAGATCATCAAGGAAGCGATATTACACATAAACCACAGCTTTTGACAGTTTATGCATTTTTTTGGAAATTATTTTTAATGCACTATTCCCGCTGCACAGTTAGTTTGAACAGTCAATTTTTGTAATGGCGGCGTTCTGTGGAACCTTTACAAATCCGCTGAAATAACATATTTACATTTTATTTACAACTTACAACTCGTAGCAACTAAGTGGCTAAATGCATAAAGGTCCATATCCTAACAAGTGGCTAATTGGTTCCTCCAGCCATTCTTAACGACGCTGGCTGGTCTATGTAGTGGTGAAGTAAGAACAAAATGTCTATTCGTATGAAATTGTCCCGAATCCGGGTAAATGTTATCAATCATCTCAATTCATATCCAAGTCGTTAAAATCTATAACTTCATTTTGAAAGATAATGCGCAAAACCGATACATTCTCAGTTTTTAAAAGTTAAAATGTGAAAAGGTTTAAATTTTAACAGATAACAAACAATGCATGCACGCATACGCTCAGAGGGACAGTCTACGACCAGTCTTTGCCCATAACAACCAAAATAGGTTTACATTTTCACAGATAACAAAAAAACCTGTACATGCATAAGGACACACAATGTTTACGCACATACAGACAGTCTCAAGGTGGAGAGTGTTTATGCATAAAAAAGAGTCTCAAAATACGGTCATGAAAAATGGAAATTCAGTGACTAAAATTTGTCTTTAATTAAAACGTTTTTATTTTAAGATGAACTGATAAAACATTAAATTTATTATTATTATTATTATTTTGTTGTTGTTGTTGTTGCTGTTGTTGTTACTATTTTATTTTCAACAAACAATGAACAGCATATATTGCTACAAACAAGAATAACAGATTACTCTCTCTCTAAATTATCGGCCAAGGCGGGTTAGGCCTATAATCTTATCAAAATACTGCTATCTCTTTGACTTCTCGTTAGTAGAAACGAAAATGAAGTTTGCTGACATATATTACCATACTGATGTTTTGAAGTGCAACTTAGTTTGATATCCTGAAAAATATATTCAGGAAGATAAATCGGGTACTTCTCTATAATAAGGGCAGTGTGTATTTTGAACTGACACAAAATGGTGTGCAATTGTAAGGAAATACAATGAAAACTATTCTGCAGCTTATATAAAGAAGTTTATCTTTACCTTTGCTTTTCCGTCACATGGATCTAACAGATGATTTAACCCTAATATTTGCATTTTCTTTTCATTCCTTCGACGAAAAATGCAAATTGTTTTAAATCGGACAACCAAATTTGAGCCAATAACTGAATTAAGTCAGTTTTTAACACGGAAAGAAAACACACAAAAGAAGCTACGCCAACATCTAGCTAAGGCTTTACTCCATTTTCTACAATATTTGACAAATAAGAAGATACATCGGATTGCATAATACTTATAGATTCCTTAGATCTAGAGTTTATAAGGGCAAAATTTCCTTTAAAAAGATTCTAATGCACAAAAACTGAGCGACATTTTATTCATGAAATCCTGAACTAAGTCTTGAAATATAGACAAGATTTCACAATCAGTCGATTTGTTTAATTCAATACGTCTAAAATTTAGCTTGAATTACGGAGCAAATACATAGTTAACTCAACCTACTTGTTTGACAGTGAAATAAGTTAAAATTTACTTAAAATTTTGCAATACCACTTTGATTAAAACGAGTCAATAAACTTGTCCATAGACTATCAAACACTCGCACGTGAGATGCTTACACACACCAATAAATCACTGACGCAGGGTCACACATTCAGCACCGACTTGCAAGTTTCTAACAAAATCCGTGAAAATAACACTAGAAAACAACAGAGAATACTAGGCTTGTGTAATCGTAAGTAAAATTTCCTGTGATGGAACTACTGGTAAAACTGAATTGCTTATTTTCAATTATACCGCCCATTCAGCTACAACTTGCGTGTCGCCATGCCAATTTCGTGACAGAATACCATTCTCTGTCCTCCTGTGTGTTGGGCGAAATTTAAGTATAGAGCAAACGCTTTCTGTTCCCTGCATATCGCAGAGGACAACAAACCGAAATGTCTATCTTTCTGGAACTTCTTTTACTATTTCTTTATTCTTTCCCCATTTCCTACTTCATCAAGTACCTCCAAATATAGGCTTTACAGTCTCTGAAAGCGATACCAAACATTTAACAAACAAAGAAATCACTTTGAAATGTATTAGGAAAATATTTTAAAGCAAAAATAGCTTGTCGTAGCAATATGTTTATACCATAATTATTTTTGCTGTCTAAGAGCTTAGATTTTTTAAATATTCTCCAAACAAATTTCTGGCCTAACAAAATATTTTTCTATTTCTAATTATATATATATATATATATATATACATGCATACAATCGACTTCTATATCATTTCAATGAGTTTCAATGAGTTTGGTCTCACGGCTTTAGAATAGCAGATTTCATTGCTAGTGGGACAATTCCTGATCAAAGCGAAATATTCACAATTTTGGTTTATTGCAGGAATAAGTTCAGATTTGCATAATTTAAGGAGGCTGGTAGGAATACGATCCAATTCACAAGTTCCTCATGTTGATGTTGAAATGACTTTGTCAATTTTCACCTCTGTTTCTCAGGTCTATTCTTCTAAACACTCATTTTTGTTTAAAATAATGTCACGAAATTCATTTATTGTAACCTGAGCAAGTTCTGAAGTAGTTCCTGCATTGATTTTGACTATTTTGTTTATGAAGAAATCTGCGAAATTGTTCGGTAATTTAATAAATGTGCAGTGGTCAGGATATTCTGGATCCGAATTCCAGTTTAGAAGCCCTTGAGTCGTTTCGAAAAGGTATTTTATTCTAGAATTTTATCACGGAAAAATGGGATTTGGCTTCTTTAAGAAGATTTTTCACAAGTTTTATCTGTTCTCTCCAAGCGTTAACATCAGAATCTAAACCAGACGTACTAGCTTTCCTTTCTAGTCTGCGTCGTATCACTTTTGCTTTTCTGATGCTGGAATTATACCACTGTTTGTTTGGTATTATTGTTACAGTCTACTGCGTAAGCGTGGCATGATAATCCAATAGAGGTGCTAGGTGTCTGTTGTAGGAGCATACTGCTTCCTCAGCGCCGTCGAATATGATAGAACCTAAATCTAGTTCACTGATATCCTCTTTAAATTGCTGTACATTGATGGATGGTAGTTTGCGTGGGATAACAATTTTTTGTATCGGTGATGGTTTGGTCAAACCAAGGGTAGCATCTATAAAATAGTGGTAGAAATTGCGGAGGGTGAGACTGTGGCGTTAATATCAAAGATAGAATATATCTTGCAATTATCTCAAGAAACGACAATTTCTATCTCACCAAAAAACGCTAAGATGAAAACAAAGGTCAAGTCACCTGTTTTGAAAAAACCTCAAGACTTAACCAAGTAAAGTATCTGGGAGGGATAACACGGATCTCCAACGAATGTTTTACAGTCTGAAAGGCAAAACAAATCTTAAAATGATCTTAAAGATCTTTTCTGAAGTTTGACCGAAATTAGAGAATTCCCAAGAAATTTCAGAGTCGTTCTCCAGTCACTCCTTATGAGAAACGTAGTTTCATTGAAAAGATGTCACTATGCCCCGTATTCATGCAGTGAGTATGTGTAGCCTGTTCCTTTGATTCATGGGTAATTATAATGCTAACCCGGAAAAATACCCATTTCCAATCACACCAAGAAATCGATTTTTAGCTTATTTTTACCTAAACAGTCTGAAAAGGCAAATTAGCAAAAATCCGCTGCTTAAATGAAACGTTTAAAGTCTGTTTTGTTTATGAATGATTTGTTGAGTGTCAGTTACCGGGTTTCTCGCAATACATTTAATAAACGTTATTTCCAAGTGTTACCAACCGATTCTCTGGAGAACTGATCAACACCAGTAGCATCCTTAGAAAGCTTTCAGCAATATTGAACTCTACCTGTGATTATCTGTGGCTGAACAGGCAATAATTCTGTGCGATTAGCATCATCAAGTTAAGCGACACTCACCTCTCATTCACAATTAAACGCCTTATCGCGTGCGCACCTTTTGCCTTGCTCTTCCGGCCTTCTATTTTAAAAGAGTTTGTTCAAACATATGATCTCTTCATAAAACTAAGAGTCCTTATCGAATAATGTTATCATTGTATCCTTCATAACACGAAGCAATACCAGTGAGGTCCGGCACTCAATTTCTTTTAAAACGGAAGAAAAAGTACATGGTGTCAATGTCATGTAGCAATACATACATCATGCAATATGTTATTGTTCATAGTGTTTGGCATATTCGTGGTGAAATCCTATACCAAATCCTCTTTTTCTGTTATTCAAAAGACTTGTTGCGGTACAACCCCACTTAATAAAAGGATATTTTTTTAATACAGTGAAACCCCGGATATAGACACCCCATTATTATGGACATCCCTGAATTAGGGACAACATTTTTCAGTCTTTTTTAAAAGGCCATAGACTTCCTTTATATCCAGACCACTCTATTGTGGACACCCCTCTATTCAGAATTAGGGACACTGTTTTTATCCCGGTTACACATTTAAAACAAGTCAAAACAGTCAAATTGCTATCCATATTTCGTGCGTTATCAACCCCTATCTGCTTGTTACCCGGTAGTGTTTGTTTTTTTTCTCTTGTTATCTGTGGGTATTTAGTACATTACATTGAACACAGTAGATCTATAGACAATGGAGCTTATTACAAAAATGTGTGCTTAAGAGAGAAGCTAATCCCTATTGACATGTGCTCCGTCTTTTAAAATGCATATAAAAGCACAAGTAATTCATTGTCTTTTTACTCAGTTAATACGTTAAACAAGGTGTTATTTTATAATAAGTGTTAAGTTTGAATATGGGTGTGTGAAAAGAAAACGGAACGAAGTTTCGCTATCTGATAAAGTTAAAATAATCAAAGCTACTGATGAAAAAGGTGTAAGAAAAATAGCCAAAGGTTTTAGTTGTAGTTGTCAGATAGAACTCAAATTAACAGCATCTCGAAATTAGGGACACCCCGCCATTACAGACAAAAATTATTCAGTCACTTTTTGTCCCTAAGAGCGGGGTTTCACTGTAATTTCTTTTAGCTCTGCCTTGTTCTAAAATAGGATATTGTACTACCAATATGCTTTCAATATTTTCCTCCGCATGAATAAAATATCTGATACACGTAGAAGCCCTCACTCGGATTACGCAAGCCCACCCAATTCTCCCAATTGCATATCGTGTCCTACGATAGCCTAAATATGACAGCCATACTCTTTACATATATATCGGAGGTGATGGGTAGTTGACTGTCAAGGACGAAATGAGCAGTTAAGGTGGATGGGTTCTAGAATGCGTCGCGTTTTTGATACCTTATCGAAAGCTTTTTTGCGGATCGCGACACACATATCAATGACATTGAAAAGCCATAGTGATGGCATCCACATTTACAAGACTGTTCTTTTTATAAAATGAGTGTTAAGAAATTTAAATTTAAAACTTTAAGTTAGTGGCTGGGTCATGCAATGGATCATACGGACACTTTCGTACCCAAAAATCACGACTATCGGCTTATAAAAGCGCTTTAAGGCTCGCTTCGAGCTTATCATCAGAGAATAATTATCGCCTAAGAATAACCGTGTCGAGTTAGTATTGTTGCATCCGCCTGGGTCGCAAACACAGTTTGCTGAGAAAATAATCAAATAGGCCTATCAAGTTAAAACAGAGATATGGCTCCCACTAGGACACGATTTAGGCGTAAAGCAACAATAAGCAAATCTAAAAAGCAATTTGCAAGTAATTTATGTCTAAAGCAAGACACCATTGTCCCTGTATTTTCTCCTGTTCAACACTGGCATATAGTTATCTAATTTTCTTATTACAATTAGAATAAAAAGTAATAACGAAATATGTGGAAACGGTATCATGGCTGCTGTTGCAATATATATATATATATATATATATATATATATATATATATATATATATATATATATATATATATATATATATATATATATATATATATATATATATATATATATATATATATATGGGAAGTTGCCAAGAGGTGATTGTCACATGGTGATTTGTAAACCGCTGGGTTTCCTCTCGTCGGCTTACCACGAGGTGAGTTGCCATGGAGGGATTTGTCACTTGAAGTTTTTTCACGCTGTGAGTTGCCACGCTTTTTCTAAGTTTTTCTACCATAAAGTGTTTTTAAATAAATAATGGAATCAATATATTTTAATCAACCTCACCACGCGGTGAGTTACCATGCTGAATTACTGGACAGCGGTCCTCGAGCCGACGAACCCGTGCCGAACCACGCTTTCTACACCGCGTATGGAATATGAATGACGGGGTCGCTGATCACATGCCACGAACCAACAAGGGATACCAGAAGGCCATTCGAAATATCATTATTGCGCAACACATTGGGGCACAAGAGGTGGCTAAGCAGAAGCGTGTGTACCAAGAAGTAAAAAAGCAAATTTCCACTGTTTTCGAACCGACCGATTTAGACTTCTTGCATGGAATCGCTTACAATGTTGTCTTTTAACTTCCAACAGATGTGTTAAAGACTGACTTAAGTAATAATTGCAATTCAGCTTTAAGGTTGTATTGTATATACGTCATTTAAAATTGCAATTGACAATGATTCAGTTACTACTGTGATCAGTTAACTCCGAACACTGGTCTATAATCAAACTTTTAAAAGGCAATGAATAATTACGCCTTCTATTGTATGATTGCATTAGATCAATATTCGCGTTATAGCTAGTCAGATTACAATTCTTTGGTTTAATTCTTTGATCAGTTAAATCAGAATAATGCTCTGCAATCGAAACCTAAGAAAGTATTGTTGCTACTTATGTAACTGTGACCTTAGCATTAAAATGTTTAATAGTGTGTTGCTCAATGCATGACAATGTTACTTTTGTGTAAATGATTGTGATGAAAAAGTTGCAGAATAATTTTTTCTTGCTTAAACTTTACAGACTATCTTAGTTTACATTTTAACCGGACATTCTACACTGATTTTACACAACTTGGCTTTGCTTATGTTCTCAAGCATGCTTTTCAAGGCGATTACTGGGATTTTGCCGTGGGCCGTTAATCCATTTGGAACATTTTGTGATCCGTCACCTGTGGCTGTAGCGATCGCTTTAAAACGAGAGGGTATTAAGATGCCGCGGCTCTCACAAAATTGTCACGGCCAAGCGATTAGCATGTTAGAGGCTGGGATTTCGATGCTCGACGCTGCCAGATGTTTTTTTTTGGTGTTTCATAAGCACCTTGTACAAACGAAAAAGAGGTATCTTGATACAGGGAGCACTATGTATTGAACCAGAGGCTGTCTCCGAAGTGTTACTATGCAGTCCCAATGCCGTCGTATTCGTTTAGTTTATCTGATTGCTTTCGGACTGCCACAAGGGCCTCGGCAACACCTGCATGCACCAATCAAAGAGTAAGTGTGAACGCGGTCATTAAACAATTGCCTGAAAACGGATTGCGTGCGCATTGACCCCATAGTGGAATGGTACTGAATGAACATTGGCGCCGTAATCAGGATTACCTGCAAGCGAGTGATGTTCAAGTTTTGGAATGGCCAACGTATAGACACGATATGAATCCTATAGAACATGTATGGTACTACCTGGATAGAAGGTTGAACACAAGAATTCAGGCACCACAAAATCACGCTCAGATGCGACAGGAAATAATTGAGGAATGACACAGCTATCTTCAATATCGCATCAACAGATTTATAACATATGCATCATCATATTCAAGCAGTACACCAAGGTAATAGCTTACATACCCCCTACTCAGTAAGTGTCCATTACATTACAATTCATTAGCAGCCAAAATGTCTGTTCCAAATTGGTCAAGGTTCGTCTTTGAAAAGAACTGCATACCTTTGGTGTCGGTGGTTATTTCCTTTTGACGAAACTGATGCACAACCTTTTCTATAATTTTAAAAAAAATGTAAAGTCTCTCTCACCCCAAACTAGATATCTTGTGTAAGCATTTACTTTTTTGTTCTTCAGCATATTAAAATTCATAAAGGCATCAATAAGATAACATTTCGGTGAATTATTGCCGTTTTTAGAATGCTTTGCAATAAGTCGACACATTTTTTCCTCTTATTATCATTTCTTATACAATAAGCTTATCACTGACACTAATAATTTTATTAGCTAAAAGTTTTGCTTATTTTGTTATATACCAGTTTGAAAATGCTGTAAATTTTTCTCAGTAAGTCACCATTCCGCATATTTTACAATATAAACCAAAGTAAAAGTGCAATAGACAACCGAACCTAATATATATTTATTATCATTTTGGAAGAAAAGAGGCATATATAAATTTAAAATTTAATTTAAAATATAATGAATGATTAACACCAATTATTTAAAATCAGAATTCTAAAGCAAATAAGAAACCACATATTTTTAGTAGATTATTCTGAAATAGACTACCGACAATTCAAACGTCACAGAAATCAACAATGCTTCATTTTTCTTATACCAAACTGTGAAAAATAAGTTCAACAATGTAAATTTTTACCTTATTAAGGAAAATAGAATATAGAAAAAATGAATTTATATTTAACTGTTGATTAAAATGTTGGCAGCTTAGTATGGAATAATCTATTGACATTTTATTTTTTTTATAAAATTTTTTGATTTTTTTTATATTTTTCTATTTATAATGTAAGAACATAAGTGGCTTATATAGTCTGCAACATAAACTGATGAAATAATAATATAATTCGATTTCTTTGACATTCATTTTATTGGTAGTCTATTCCAGAATAGCCTATTAGAAAATTCATGGTTTCTTATTTGCTTCAGAATTCTTTTTTTTTTTAAATAATACGGTGTTTATTCAATTTGATTGCAGGTTTTTTGCCTTTTGTGTTTTGTTTACCTTTTGTGTTTTGTTTACCTATTGCCGCTTGCATAACTTTACAATTAGAGGACACATTAGTTCGTTGTAGTTTGTGCTCCCATATTTTCACTCATTGGTAATATCAGATGGATGGCCCTTGTATTTATTTGTTTTTTCAACAAACCCTCTTTCCACCATAGAATAAGCCATGTCGATGAAAGACTTCTGAACATCTGTTGGTTGGATTCCCAAGACTTTTGTCATTTTATCGTTTTCAGTATAGTACACTTTTCCAAGATTAGGATAGAGCACACCGACATCTTTATCAAAAAAAGACATGATCCACATCATCCAGTTAGGTGCAACAGTAGTGGGTATGTTATAGCCCTGGCTTCTGAATTCTTCGCTTAAAATGTTAGCAATATCCTTAAACCAGACCTGTTGAGTACATAAGCAGAAACGATTTCCTGCCGCATCCGACAAGGTCATGGCCACAATATGTGCTTTTGCCACATCGCGAACATCCACTGCACCTTCGGAATAATTTGGGAGCATGGGAATTTCTCGGTTTAACAATTTCTTTATAAATGTTACAATAGTACCTTCTCCCCCACACAATACTGGCCCAAAAGTGGCAACTGGATTGATCACTACCAATTCGAAATCTTTATCTTTAACAAATTTCCAAGCAGCTTTTTCAGCCAAGGTTTTGCTGTAAATACAGAATAAGAGACTGTAATGATGTCAACATTGGTTATGAATATACAATATGAATATGTGTTGTGGAAAACCGGACAGTTCTTGTTTTAATTTGTAAATGAATAATTTTGTACATTTACTTTTATATCTTTCACACAAAATAACTTTATCATTCAAGGTAATAAATATAGTTCCTAGCTGCAAAGCTTCATGTTTGCCGCTTGCATTTGTATAAAATTTATGACAAAGCACCCAAAGGTCTTTACATTTACTTTAAAAATCTTTTTATAGTATTTAAAGTATCTCTATCATAGATTTATGACAATAAATTTAATCAACAAAAATCACAGGAGGTCACACACCTTTTTGAATAAATGTGAACGCCCGGTGTCTCCGGATCAGTCCAGTTTTCTTCGTTATACGTTACACCATGTTCCCTGGTTCCTTAATTCATAGATATAAATATATATGCCATGTATTGTATAAAAATGCATGAATATGCAAGCACGTTTGTTGGGAAAAGGTTACATCTCATAAGAGTCTAGAGAATTTATAGCTTTGGGATATATTATTATAATTCCAAGTAACATTTTGCAACTGTAATAAATGGCTTTCTTCGCGTAATGGATTGGTAGGTAATAGATAGGTTCGCTGTCACCATTGCAGTTAATTATCTCGCAAATATTAATGACTTTTACTTGGCGTTTGTTTCAACCAATAAGGTAGTATCACATGCATCAGTACGACTCATAGAGGTGTTTAATTCTTTTGGCAAATTCCAGCATAGTTCTTACCAAACACCGCTGCAATGGAGCTTGTTAAAACACAACGCTTAACAGTTTTTCCCTCGTTGATAGCCTTTAGAACTTTCAGTGTACCCTCTACTGCAGGCTGTAACAGTTCCTCCTCACTTGTTGGCATTTTCACTGGAAATGGACAGGCCGTGTGGATAACGTAATCACAATCTTTCACCTGGTGATACATTTACTGTATATGTATATACACGCATTGAGAATAGAAAATGTGACATACTGGCAAAAACTGTGAAATGAGCCTGCCAAAAAGTATTTATATATATGAAATGATCAATTTGCTTAAGTGGACGTATTTTTGTATCAGAAATAAAATTGTCAAAGAACAAGGGATTCCTGAGATGACATTAAAGCAACATTTTTATCAATCATCTGTCATTCCTACAGTTGCAAAATATGCTTTCAAAAGATTGTTCTACTTACGGCCTCTTTCCAACCATCATTAGATGTCAAATCGGCCTCTACTAGTTCTAGAGGATAGGTGGCGTCTCGACATAGCTCTCTAAAAACACAACAGGGTCATAGTTCATGAAACGTTATGCAATTTACGCTTTGACATTATCAAATGTATAATTCATGTTTTAGTAATTGAAGGCTTGGCTTCAACCTGGCAATATAGGCAGAATAGAGGCATATTTTATTTTTTAATTTTCTATTTCTGTAAGCATGCGATAAGAACATTTAAATATTATACATAGGAACAATAAATGCATATGCTTTCCTTTTTATAATGCTTATAGTATACTTTGAAGCCAGTTGAAAGCTCTCCATCCTGACGCTGATTATGTTTCCTTTCATAAATTTTAAAATACACACAGATTTTTCTTCGGAAATTTTACTTTGCATAAAGACTACAACATGTGCAAGCATTTACATAAAAAGAAATCACTCATTGTTTGCAGCTTAACCGTTTGTGATATTATTGAATTTAACTTTGCAATAAAATCAAGTAGCTTTGCGGTAGTAAACTAAAATTATATATATTCGAAAATTTATGCTTCATTTGTTCTCATTCAATTTAAACGCCTCCCAAAGTGGTATATAAAGGAAAATATCTCCCTTGTAGATTTATGATACGGCTGTGTTGCGCTGAAGTTTTCTCCAGCCAAAAATTACTTGTTTTAGCCAAAGGAAGCATGACGTTCGAAATTTAATGCTTTTTGCCACTTTGCTGAATCTCTCTCGGCAACGATTGTTGTGCATAAGGCCCGTAAAACTTTATTCTTATGGAAAACATGGCAAAGAGAATCTAGCATGCAATATTTCTTTTAGAAGACAATTTGAACTTCAAGCAAAAAAATGCAAAATAGTGCCTTTTCTTTCATATTTCTAGTGCAAAGTGCAAAACAAATCTAAAGATTCGTTTCTGTAGGATAGGTACAGCTCTAAACAGTACTGAAAATATTCCTGTTTTAAATAATATAATTTTCTGCGAGTAAGTACAACAAAAGTAACAATTAAAGTTCGTGGTTTAAACTGGTATTTTCTATAATATAGCCACTCCTTGATTTGAATAATGAAGCCAGCTTCTACTTCAACTTCCATTGCTTATACTTGGGTATTTTTTGCATTTTTCTTCCTATAATATTATTTTATATTTCAAATTTTACCCTCCAAGCAATAGTGTTAACAAACAAAACATAATGAAATTCCAAATGTAAAAAGTTGTGTTCTTGGAAAAATAAGAAGTCGATGAAAATGCACAGCATTGTAAGCCTTGCAAAAAGCATCAATATGTCAACAAAATGTTGTCTTAGTCGCGAATATATATATATATATATATATATATATATATATATATATATATATATCTGTGTGTGTGTATTAGAGAGAGAGATTCTGCATCTACCTAAGCGGTTTGCATTTTACTTCACAGCTGAGACTTCGTACAGTTCCACGTACTCTGTAACCAGCTTCCTGAAGTTGCTTTACTATATGGGTTGCAATAAATCCTGATGCTCCCGTTACTAGAACAAGTTTCCCGGTTTCACTCATGTTGGTGAAGAATGTCTGCAGACTGAAGCAGAAAAAAACTGACGTGGATTTGATAGAATTTTATTGAATTTGAGACTCCTCTTTGTCTGACACAATAAAGAACACATTCGGCTACCCTTCCAAACAAGTGCAGAACTCGTAATAGGGTTCTTACTTTGAAATTAGAGTCTCAACATTTGTTTTTCTTGAATATTTTTGGAAATATATAGCCTGTTATACATTTTGAGCAGTTCTGATATCCATGAAACCTTAAAGTTGTAATAGTGGTTAGTAATTTTATACACAATGCTTGTTAAAATGTTGTAATAGTTGCATGTATTTATATATACATGTATTTTATGTATTTAATAGCTACATATAAAACACCTTCAATCTAGAACTATCAATTGGTATTTGACTTAGGTTGGTATAATCCAAACCTATTCCTAGCGCACCAACACCAGCACAGTTTCTGTTAGGTTAGATTCTGATGTATCATAGCTGAAAGAATGTAAATGTGTTGACGATCTTCTCGTATTGTTTGATATATACAAAATTTCTCGAGGAAAGAGTTCAACTATATGTATTTCCTTTGTTGGAACCATTTGAAAATATACAAAGATGCAAAAATCTGAATTTGAAACACATTCTTAATGTTTTTTTCTAAATATTTACAAGCTGTTACCTTTATTACTGAATTACGCTCTTTAACATGTATCTAAGGGAGATTTTTTGCCGAATCGATTTTTTTAGAATGTGTTGAGAATTCTGAAACCTCTTTTTACAACTTTGCTCTGAATTTTTAATCAATTGGAAAATTTCAACAACAAATTTTGCAACCCTTTTTATTGAAGTCTAGCGACCTTCCTACACCCAGGGCTATAACAAAAACAAATGACGGTATAAATCTAGTTATAGCGGAGTCCTTGAATAACTGACAAGACTGAAGAGTGGGCTTCGCCATGCGTTATATTCAGTACAATACCTCGAATGAACACATCATCCTAAGACAAATAATAACATTCCCTGTTAACTATAAAAATAGCGAATTTTTTACTTGTTGGTTTGGTTAAAATATTACATAAGATATTATCTCTTACCTCTAGTAACAGGCATATAAGCACAAATGTTCGGTACCAGTCATATTATCCTCTGCCAAGCTTGCAAAACTCAAGTTATACATGAAGTTACAAAGAATCAAGAATTTCAAAGTTGCGCTGAATATAAAATCAAGGTAATGAATGTAAAGTGTTACAATATGGTAAGTAAATGCGCAAATTTCTTTTCTATATTTAAAATAATATGTCTATGAATACCATCTTAACCTTCGAAACTTTTACTGTATAATTTAATCCGCAAGTGTTTTAAAATAAAATGGATCATTTATAAACTAACAACAACACAACAATTCAACACCAGTTCATTATCTTATTCGCATCAGTTAATTTTATAAAGATGAAAAGTGTGAAGAAAATACCCTTTTTTTACTTTCTACATGCTCCTGTGTAAAACGTGTCCTTATAACCTCATTTGATTGTCACCAAAGTTTATGCCTTTAAAAGTAAGCGTTAGACATTTCTCGTGCCCACAGGTAAGCGTTTCACGGTGTATGCGTCCTAAATTGGTGCTTTATTCGCTTGGCTGGTTTCAAGCTATAAAAAGCTTTCCCATGATTGTTAGATGTATACTAAATAGCTATGGTTCACAATTTACAACGCATTGCAGGAAGTATCTTTTTTACCTGACACACAAAATGTTATTCAAGCGATGATTTCCAGCACAGTTTCTACAATTAACATCTTATTTGAAATGATTAGAATATATAAATCTACGACTGCTGTGATGCACATTGGTATTGATTTAAAAAACTGATATCTATAAATGTCAGTACCGCGTTCACTCAATGCTACATTTTTTAAAAAATACAAACTGATGCAATCAACTGAGTATGAGATTCGAAAGACAGAAGAAACTAGGTTCAGAATATGGATCTAATTTTTCTAAAATTAGCTAATTATTTAAGGACAACAAATTACTGCAGACTTTGACCACTTGTTTTGGGTCTTTATTTTTAACTATATAAACCGCTAGAACTAAAAACCTCAGAAATTTCGAGAGTTATGTTATGTTGAGCAAGGCTATTTTTTTTCTTAATATGAGAACATTTGACATGAGTTTATTCTTTCATTTATTTTTTTCATCCAAGCATTTCCAAAAATACTCCTAAGTGAGGGCTTTGTTAGAGTGTCTAAAATTGCAAGGTTTCTTTTCCTCTTGAAATAATCTCGCAACAGATCTCAAAAATAATGCGTTGTAATCAAAAATCTTTTTTTCTATCACGTCTTTTAACCCAGTTAGTCATCAATCTTTTTTGAAAAGAATAAACCAGGCGGAGGTTGAACTTTTTTTAGTAAACTTAATTACTTGTAATTAGCCATCATACTTCGATTTCGCAAAAATATGGGTTTATTGTTGTACTCCGAGTATATAATTCATCGCGCATATTCTCAGATTATAAATTGATCTATTGGAGCTATTGGAACGAGATTTAAATCCATTTAAAACCGTACGGCTATTTTTTTTCTGTACAACTGATTGATTTATTTTTATTATGTGCATTTTGTGTATTATTTGATATGAATTTGTTATTTTTGACGCAAGTATGAGGTAATTTTTTATAATTTACGTTACTAGCAGGAAGTTCATTACTTCTTTAATGCCCTTTCCACTATAAAACTCATAAAACTACCCAAAACCACCCTTTGCTATTAATTTTCAAAAGCGTTTGAATGATCAGGAAAATGCTTTATTTACTTAGAACAAGATACTTACTCACTTGAGCTTAAAGTAAAGCAATAGCATTCACTTCATTTACTTAAAATAAGAGCTAAAACTGAAGCAATAACCTTATTTTGGGTGGTAATTCCAAAACAACTTTAAAAGTATGATCTCTAATTCCTCCTCATTTCTTTGACTTTTGATCATGAACTTTGTACGCATGTTTAATTAATTTAAGTGTATATCGCCTTTAATTTTGATTCTTCGGGTCTAGAATACACCAATAATAACCAACGACAAATAATAGTCATTTTCAGAGACAAATAATCAATTGAGACTAAGGACTAGTTGACAGAAAAAGTCTCAATTAACCCCCCATTTTTGCATGCTACGCATATTTTAACATTTTTGTCGTGCTAAAATGAGCTAATAAAGTAATCAGCTAGGCACTTTCTCTACGCGCTGTTGATACATTGTACTCCTTTGAAATTGAATTTTATTTGATTCAGAGAAAAATAATTAATCAACAGTTTTATCCTGAGTAATCTTCAGGTGATTTCTTAGCAGTTGTGTCTGCTAATTATTTCAGTTAATTAAAAGTATAATTGCCAATCATTCCAATGTCGTAAACAGGTTGCGTTGAGCTGTCAAAAACTTTTTGTTGTCTTAAGTTTTCTTAATTTTATCAAATATATATTAGTTTAATAATTTTAGATATATGATATTAAATATTTACCAAATATTTGTGAGACATGTTTTAAGTTGAATTTAAGGTTTAGAAAATTATTAGAAATATTTAAAACATGTGCATTCAAAATATATGTAAGCTATGTTCAAAGATATGAATATTCTGAACAATTTTGAAGTCGACTTTCATACATTTTCAGTTCAGTGTCCGTGTTCCACAAGTTGAGTTCTCTTCGGTAAAGCTCCAGCTGCAAATCACTCAAACTGTTTCGGCCACCTATGGTCGAAACGGCTTCGTGAAAACTACGTAAATGCCTTAAATATTACCCTCCAGCACACACTAAGAAATTTGAAGCAATTACAACCGCCTATATGCCTACGAAGCAACCTGCACGAACAAAAAAGGAAAGCCTGGAAAGGCTTAGGATGTCAACAAAATCGATCGTACGTTCATGCCATTTCAATATTCTTAATTCTCGCTTCTGACTTAGTTCTTCATATCGAATCATTTAAAATGGAAACTTCGACGTCGCTGAAGCCACATTACATGTGGGCAGTCAGAGTAAACCTGCCCACATATATATATCTTCATACGCCATGTTCTCATGCACAAAAAATGTCGGTAACTGTGTTTTGCAGAATAGAAAAAGGTGGTACATTTAAAGATTTCTCGTCTTTCACTTTCTGGTTATTGAAGATTTGATACATATTCGGTCAGAAAATTAAAGACAAGTCAGAAATGCAATCTTCTCATTTTCAAATTAATGGCGACGAAGTGTAGGTCTACTCATTTCGTGTGCATAGATAAAAATTAAAAACACAAGAAAACATTAGAGAATCTCTCAATTATTATTACTTCACAAGCAGTGGTTCAGTATCTGATTGAAGGAGAACATAAAAAATCTGAAACAAACTCGGTACAAAAGAGAGATTTTCTTAAGGCTCTTATCAAGTTACTCAAAAGCATTTTTGTTTCACTAACAGAAACCATTTCAAGTCAGTCATAGCATGAGGGTAGTTTCCGTGTCTTCTAAAAAGTAACTTAATTCCAGTCTATCCTGTAACTTCTACTATCGAGAAGACCGTATACGTTGGGCGTTGTAACTTTCTTGGAATTTCATCAGATTGTTTCACGTTATCCTTTGTTGGATGTAAGGCTTCAAAATTGGTGGTAACGTCTTAAGACAGTCCTACCAGCTTGTCGTCTTGTCTCGGCGGTTGCGTCATTAATCAATCCTGAGTGATAAATTGAGAGGCCATGCTTATTTGTTGAAACAGTGAATAAAAGTTGCGGATATTCATTTATGTTACAAAGAAAGTCTTGTTGTTTGCTTGCAATAAGGATATTGCCATAACTACTGGTCATTTAAATAATAAAGGCGACTTCACCCCAAAAGAGGGCCAAATTTCTCAAATGGAATGTGCACTAGTCAGATTTGGTGGCTTTTTCGCCAATCTCGTTTTTGCTTAAGTTATCGTCTTTCACCATTTATATTTGTGTGTCCAGATATGACAATGAGAAGAGTCGAAGCTTACCTGTTAGTGATAGGAAAATGAGCCTTATCTTTCAAACTCAAATCATGATGGCATGCTCATATTTTAAACTGCTTAAAGAATCGTGGGTCGCAATAAAAATAAACTAGACAGCATAAAGGTTCGTGAAACGCAAAAGAGTATAAAACTATACAACTTAAAGACTAGTGGGATACGAAAGAACTAAAGCAGCATTAAGGCTCGTGGGTATGCGATACAAAATAAATCTAGACAACATATGGACTGATAAGATGCAAATAAAACTAGACAGCATAAAGACCAGAGAAATGTGCAAAGTGAAATATAACTGTAGAGTACAAAGGCTCGTTGCACGCGATCATGTAGCAACGACAAATATAAGTACATTTGAAGAATTTGTTGTTCCAACCTTGTCTCGTGCTTAACAGCACTGTAGCTATTACTTAATCCTAATGTATCGATGCGTTTTCTCGATTGTAATCTGGATGTGTATGCATATGGGTGGTTTAGTACATGTGCGTTTCGTTTCTGAAACGTTTCATAAGTGTCTTTCTTATTGTTATGAATTGAAAACAATTTGCGATGAACAGTTTCTAAAAATGTTAACTTTTTTAAATAAAAAGAAAGATTTCATATATATAAAAGTCTATTTTTATTTCACTTTTTATTGCTAATGGCTAATATTCCACTTATCACTTATCCTTTTTTTCAATATTGGGTTGTTTGCGTAAAGCCCCGCTTGACCTGTTCTCTTTTCTATCTTTTTCTGAAGGAACCGATTTTTTAAAATATTGGGTCATTTGACTTTCATGCATCTTGACTTAATTAAACTAAAATCACATTTTTTCTCCCATTGAGATAGTTTCGTAGAATACATACCCATGTTTTCGAAACGATAACTGAAGCATCATATTTTTAATACTCCTTTATGAATAAAATACCCGGGAGACGTAACAAGTCTGTTGTTGCGATTTGAGCACTCGGGTGCATGACAGGGATTTTTAGAAGCTACCTGGAATCTTGAAAAATTCCTAAAACAAAGCATCGTCAAATAAAAGTGTTTTTTTATCTGCAAAATGCATTTCATATTATTATGACAGTTTTCTATACCTGTCCGTGAATTCGGAAGTTTTAAATGTAGCACCTTTGCACAATAAAAATCTTCGGTGATGTAATATCTTGACTGATATTCGTCCAGTATGTAATTTTAGATCTGAGGCACAGACGAATGTCAGATATAATGACACCGGGAAATAACAATATAATTTTTATTTTCTCTGTTATATGGTTTTATAATTGTATTGTCTCTTTTATTGTGTTTCATTCCCATGTTTACATATTCAAATAAATTACCTCTGGATTTATTAAAACTGGGATTTTTTTTAAAGAAATGTTTAAGTAAGCCATTTCAATAACTTGCATTTAAATATTTTCAATCATAATGTGAATATAGTGCTATATTGTGAGAAAATATAGAACTTCGAACTGCATTTCCAAAAACCAAAGCAATAAATCTCGGTCAAGAAATGGGTTCTGCTCGGTGTTTGGTACAGGTAATACTGTTGTTTCTCATGTACTTGTATTAACTTGTTTAATCTTCAGTTCTCTGCGAATAGTCTCACGAAACTCTGTCTATATGATCGGGTAAAATCAGCCAGTAATAAACAAATTACACGCATTGGAGGGATTTGAACGCGTCCTAATTTTACTGGGATTAAAGTAGAGAGTACTGATAAATAATCAATAGCAGATAGGTCTGGTGGAAAAATCTGAGGACCATTCAGAATAAAGCAACAGATTTCTGGTCTCAGCCATCCACAGAAACACGGGACGTATTTTTGATATTTATGGCCAAGAAACAGAACCGCAGAAAACTACCCCAGAAGAAAGTGCCCAATAGCTCCACGATTCTCCCCGTAATGCACTTATAGACTATTAAAATAAAGTCATTAATAAATTACAATTTGTTGTTGTAACAAATGATATACGACACCAAGTCAGGGAATTGTTTCTGTAATAGCAGCGTACATTGCACGGTATCTATTGATAGGGTCTAACGTCTCACGTTGTCGACGCATAAACCAATATTTTATTCTGTCACACACTCTCTTCAAGATATGAAGTGGTAATAGACTAGATTCCACCAAATATTTAAAGCCTGTTAATACAAAAATTATGCCTGTGATCTCAGAAATAAACTTAACTTTAAAATACTTTTGTTTGTTTTATTTTAAGGGATGGTCAAAAGCCTCGAAAGCCTCAGTGGTTGTTAATTTTGAATTCCGTGACAGGGGATCTAACCCACTATATTCTCTTAGCTAAGGTAATTGAAGCGAACGTCGTTCCCCTGCTTACCACCCAGAGCTGGAATCGAACTCGGGACCTTGGAATTACCAGACCAACGCTCTAACCAACTGAGCAAACCGTCACCACCTAGGGCAACATGTTTATATGTCGGTGAAATCAATATCTTGATTAATCTTCATTGGTTATATATTTGACAGTATATAGGCAGATCTTCAAGGAAAGTTTTACTGTGCCTCTATTCTCGCTTTTACTTTCACACGTTATCGTCGACAACATATTACTTATTACACTCGATCCCGATTAACATTTAAAATTCCTTTTAATGCAAAAATTATAGCTACGATCTTCAAAACAAAAATAACTTTAAAACAATCTATACACACCCAAGTTTAAAATCATATTGCCTAAATGATTTTTAACTACCTGTAGTTCTTGCAAACGAAATATGCGTCATTGTTGATTTAATTAATAACTTGGTTAATGAGCAATTGTCAAAGTTTCGTGGGTTCTTTTAATCCTTAATTCGATATCCGTAAAGATTTATTTACAATTGATAAACGCTGTGTTGATTCTGTGCTAACCGAAGAGCAGAAGAGAGAGAGAATTGCGAGTATTTATACAAGAGGGCCAGATACTGGAACATTTTAGAACATAAGTGAACATATTTGAAAAATGGCGTTAATACGGGAGTTATCAAGAACCAATTTCATCATTAAAGTAAAGATTCTAGACCCTTTGAGAAGTAGCACATGGGTCGATTGGCGACGTTGAGTTGTGGTTGGTGTTGCCGTAACCTGAACCTGAATGTGTAGAAGGTCCCTCAATGAATTCTTCAGCTGTTCGTAAAACAGGTGCCTGTCTCGGTTTCAGATTTTCACGACTGCAAATCACTTCTCTGTCGTTTTTCTTTAATGTGTACGTTCTAGGTTCCTGGACTAGTCTTGGTCACCGCATTATATTCCCTGGTTCCCAGACATGTTTGGTGCTGTTGTACATATCAACCGTTTCTCCAGGACGAAGCTCTCTGAGGTCTCTACCTGCCTTCTGATTGTATTACTTTTCTTGTATCTCTTGTCGAGACGCAAACGTGCTTTTCATCTGATGCACACCTATTTTTAGATAGCCAAAACATTCTCCATTTTCGTCCAAATAAGTGTTTGTATGGTGATGGCAGATTATAATCTATTGGTGTGATTCTGAGCATCCACAATGCTGTCGTCTGCCCTTTAGTTTTCTTCCAGGCTTGCTTGATTGTGCCAACAGCTAAGGAGTTTGCTTGATGATGATATGGCGAACTGTAAGTTATTTTGGTGTTGCAGCGCTTTCATATTCTTCTAAATGAGTCGCTAATGTATTGCGCTCCAAAGTTGGCTAGAATAGTAGATGTTATTCCAAACTCCGTGAAGATGTTTGTTAAGTACTGACAAATAATCGTTGCTTTGCTGTCTTTCAGCTTTCTCACAATTATGTACTTCGAAAAATAATCGATCAGCAAGAGATCTTCCTCTCCTTTCCAGTGAAAACTGTTTGTACCAATCTTTGGCTTGTGAGGCTGGTGTTGAGCGCACATGCTGCAGTTTTTGACCTCTTCACGAATGTCATTGGAAATTCCTGGCCAAAACACTGATTGTTTAGCTAACAAAGTGCTCTTTGCTTCCCCTTGGTGAGCTACGTGTAATGACTTCAAAGTCTCTTTTCGCAGAGGTTCTGGAATGAGAAGTCGATCACCCTTCAAGATAAGTCCATCTTTAAGAACGAGGTTGCATTTGAAATTCCAGTATGGCCATAGTTCTTCTAGGCACTATCGTCTTACTTCTGGCCTCCCCTTGTAGATAATGTTTCTCGGCAGGTCATAAGTAGGGTCGATGGAATCTCGGATTTGCTGAAGATTAATTGGGATGCCGATCGCCTCGATAAAGGAGATATACCTCAGTTGTTCTTGGTCTCGCAACTTCTCAGGCATCTAGTCTGAGAGTCTGTTAGTGATATTGACGCCATCACCACGATGCGCACTTCATCACCTTTCAGCTGCCTCAGCCATGCTCCTAATACCTTTTAACTAGCATTGCATCGCAGGATTGTAGTGGTTGCTGGCTTCGGATCAAAGAACCACAATGTAGTTGTCTTGCACAACTCTCGTTTTATTTCGTCAAGTGCTGCTTGATGGCGTTCTTCCCATTTGAAATCAATCCCCTTTCTCGTCTGTTAAGGTAACTAATTATTCCTACGATTGATGACAGTTCACTCACTTCTTCTGGTGCTTTAAGGTTTTTTTATGGCTTGAAGCTTGCCTTCTCTTGGCTGAATCATTTTGTCTGAGATTTTGTAGCCGTAAAATTCCACTTCTTTCTTCCTGAATTGTAGTTTCGTTGAATTCAGGCTTTGATTGTTTTTCCGTGAACCTTCCAGCATCTGAAGCAGCGCTTCGTCGTGCTCTTCTACACTATGATGTCCTCTGCTATCCCAATGACGTTTTCAATGCCATGATCAGTCATATCGAGTCGTCGTTGGAAGACATCTTGTGACAGATTCAGTCCATACGATAGACGGTTGAACTTGAACCTTCCGAATGACGTGTTGAATGTAGTGATCAAGCTAGATTCCTTGTCTAGTTCTACATGCCAATAGTCCTTCCTGGTATCGCAGAGAGTGAAGCATTTCTTACCATGTAGTTGCGGAAGTACTTCATCAATTTCTGCTCTAGTAATGCTCACGCTTGATTGCTGTGTTGAGGTTTTGATAACGTCCTACTTTCTTCTCCCCATTTGCCTCTGTGATGTTGCAGACGATCGAGTTCACCCAGTCAGTAGGTCCTGTAACTGGTGAAATGATGTCTTCTTAGATGATTCTATCCAATTCTGCCTCGTAAAGTGGCACCATGTCTTGGTACATCTCGTGGCGGCTGGATGACAGGTGCTATATCCTCCTTCAGCTGTATTTTGTACTGTTTGCCTGGAAATTTACCTATCTTTTCAAACAATCCCCATAGTCCCGCAGTACTTGCTATTTTGTCAGCGGTTTCATGCTTCTTGGCACCGGTCCTGTTTTTGGAATCTGTTTTTTGCCTCCCGCTGACTTCACGTTGTCAATGTTTAGCGAGATAACCCCTAATTCTATTGCTTGGCGCCATCCTAGAATTGATGGGCTGCCTGGTGCCTTGATAATACGGAAATTTGCGTAGGTCTCGGATTTCGGCACTGTGTTTTGATTCTAGCTGTTCCGTAATTATTGATAGTTCCACCACCGTAGTTGTTTAAAAACGCTCCTTCGATTAATGTCGAGTTTTAGCCCCGACGTTTGAAGATGGCCTGTCGTCAGCGTACACGTATCCGATCCTGTGTCTACCTTCAAGTTCGTCCTGAATTTATCATTCAGTGTGACCCGTGCGTACACCTTATTTAGCACAGGTGTCTTTTGTTCCACAGAGTTAATGGCCCTAGCAGGTATTGTCTTTCCCCTAGCTTATTGGTTGTGATATTTCCGATGAGCTGCTTTGCTTCAATGTCAGTAAAGTCATCATTTCTGACATCATGAACTTGCTTTTGCTTTTTTAAACAAACTAGCTTGAAGTGGCCTACCTTTCTACAGTAGTGGCACCTAGAGTCTTTAGCTGGACATATCTTCTCCTTGGAGTGACGCTGATCTCCGCACCGCATGCACTGGTCTTTAGATCCTCTATGGCCTATTTGTTTTGCAATTTCCGGCTGCGAATAGTATGTCTGTCTTCCGGGTCTGTCATTCCGCTGGGGCAATCTCCCTTTTTGACCTCTTTTTCTGACGGCATGAACGTCAATAGCTTGTACTTGAGTTATGATGCCCATCTAGGTTTTTGTACTCTCCTCGGTCTTGGCACGGTTAAAAATAGGGTAGAAACGACAGTTCTGGAACAATCAATCAACGCGACGCTATCAATTTACGTGACATCAAGCCCCGCCCCCTGAGTAGAGAAGAAACGACGGTTCTGCACCACTTTCGTCATGATGAAACACTTTTCGTCATGACGAAAAACATCACATGACCTAGTGTTTTAGAACACCCTATGACGTCATTATAAAGTCAATTTGTGAGATGAAACAATTATGCTTATAGCCAAATGTGCAAATATGTGACAACTTTATGCAAAAACTAGAAATTAAACTGATTCAAATGGTGAAATTTTGATTGAAATCGATTAAATATTACAGATTTTATACCATTTTATTTGCTGGTTTGGCTGAATTTTGCTCTTATGGGGAGGGGGGTCCCCACATCCTCAATATGGTTATGCCGCCTGTTATGACGTCATAATGTGTTCCTCACATATTATCGTCAACAAGTGTTTTATAGCACAAATGAGTGTTCTGCGCCACTTCGAGATCCATTTCTACACAACTACTAGTAGTGTGAAAATGGGTCTGGAAGTTGCGCAGAACACCCATGGGTGTTTTGAAACACTATGAATGTGTGACCTTAGGTCGAATGTTTTCCAGAACATTCTCCTTAAGTCCTCTGTACTGCAGTCGGTAGAGCGCTGGACTCATAGTCGCAAGGTTGGTTGTTCAGGCCCCCTAGGCGACATAAAGTAAGTGACGTCAAAATGACGTCATAGGGTGTTTTAGAACACCCATGGGTGTTTTAAAACACTAGGTCACGTGATGTGTTTCGTCATGACAAAAAGTATTTCGTCATGACGAAATCGGTGCAGAACTGTCGTTTCTACCCTACTCCGGGGCCGGGGCTTGATGTCACGTGATTGATGACGTCACGATGATTGAAAGATGATAGACAGAAAGTATTAATGGGCTGGGCTTAATTGGCTTAATTGATCACGTGATTGATGACGTCACGATGATTGATTGCTCCAGAACTATCGTTTCTATCCTATTGCTGTATATCTGTTCATACGTCAACTCATTGCGTTTCGGCGAGCTTTGTCTGGCTTGACTCTGAACAGAAGTGTGTCGCCAATTGTTTCTTCCTTTGCTTCATTGACGTAGCCCCCGTCGTCTATCAGACTTCTGGCTTGCGTAATGAATTCTTTTGGCCGTAATTAACACTTGACAAGCCTTTGCTTTGCAACGGTTTCTGAATATGTGCGAGTAGCCGTTGATATCTTTTTTTTAGAGCCACGAAATTTGGGACTTACGCAGAACTTGATATGAACGTGTGCATGAAACTTTTTATTTTCTTCTTCGATTTCGTTTTCTTGTTTAAAACGCCAGGTGGAAAGAGTGTATTTTTGCAAGTAAATATGGAGAGTTAATCGCACAGTACAGATCACACAGTTGCTCAGCTTTGTGCGAGTTCTCACTGCGTAAATAGATAACACGGCCTGATCAGTCAATAAAACCTTAAGTCAACAAAAAACCAAACATTACTCGGCTTATAAGACGTATTCAAGCTGTGTTGTTTGCAATGTATTATTCAAGAAATAACCCATTCAAGGAAGTATTTTTGCGTTTTGTCAAGTGTTTAAAGTAGTAGGAAAACGCTGATTCCAGCACAGCCCCCCTTGGATTTTGTGGGGGGGCAGGTGGCATTCATTCACAGTGACGTCATTTTACCCCCCCCCTAGGCGGCAGTCAGGTCAGACCATAAAGTGTGGACGCCTATTCCAGCTCACTTGGTTGTGCCGCCGATTCCAGCTCAGTGACGTCAGACCCCCCCCCCGCCTAGGCGGCAGTCGAGAATTTTTTTTTTGGTGGCAGGTGGTAGAAGGGACAGACCAGCATTGTGTCGTAATTCTCATTTGATTTGACTGTGCAGTTGGTTTTGAAAATAAAAAAATATATATAGGAAGTTGTTGTTGGAGTGTCGCTTTATATCTACTTTAAAGTGAAAAAAATTGCTCTCGTTTACTAGTTTTTTTTAACCATGTACTCCCGTACTGGTTTATGAATTGTGTATTTCGACTGGTCAGTCTGTTTTGCAACATTTTACAGCATTGTAGTATTTTTTATTTACTAAAAAATGTCCAAACAGAAAACAACAGAAAAAACTCACCTAAATATGTTATCTCTTACTAATCTAAATTAATGTTTTACAAACCATTTACTATGCTATCCTAAAAGAGTTAGCATCTGTTTTAAAAGTTAAACATTAGCACATATTTTTTAGAATACTCTTTCAATATGTAAAAGTTCTCGCAACTTCTCGCCTGTTCTCTAACAGCATTTTCTCTATGAGCAATTCTTTTCTCAAATAACTTAAAAGTACAAAGTCTGCTGTGCTATGCAGTGTTTGTAAACAGACAGGCGGCAAAGTCAACGTTGCTATGGATACTGTAACAGGTGGTAAAAATGAGTAGTACGGATAATGGGGATACCAGTGGTGCATTATACAACAGCGAAGAAGCTTTGCTCAAACATATGGAGAGGTGTGGTAAAGATGTTGGTGACAGGAGTTCTGAAAGTGAGTCAGAAGCAGACTCTGAAAGTGAGTCAGAAATAGACTCTGTTTGACATGATATGGTTCAAGAAGTCTACGATGACTATGATGACAAATTTCAAGAAAAGGTTTTAGAATATGAAGAACAAGGACTTGAAGATGCGCGTGAAATAGCAAGTTATGACCTTCGACCCATTGATAAGCATGGACTAAAACAACTGTTTATGAGACTGTTCAACTATACCCAGCGTTTAGAACAAAGCCAACATTATCAAAAGATTTTAGAGGACTTTAATTATTTTTTTAATGAAAAACATTATAAGTATTCAAAGGCACTAAAGGCGGCTATAAGGAAAAACAATACATTCTTTGAAGAGCTACTAGATATGGAGGAGGAGGATGGTAGCAGTGCCGAAGAAAGTGGCATGGACAGTGAGGTGCAACAGAGTGAAACAGATGCAGGAGAATTATAATTAATTTTGTATTATTGTGTATTATATTCAAGCATTGTATCATTATGTATTATATTCAAGTATTTTATTATTATGTTTTATATCCAAGTATTGCATCTTTACCACACCTCTCCATATGTTTGAGCAAAGCTTCTTAGCTGTTGTATAATGCACCACATTCTGCACAAGCATGTGCATTCTTTTCAGCTATATTGACGCTTTGACTTTCCATAGAAGACTCATCTAAAGTTTCGGTGGAAGGGAGTTTTACAGGGTTTTCCACATCCAATTCTTCATCCACTTCTAAAGTGTGAGCAAACTTTAAGTGTCTTTTAAGACTTTGTGGCCAATTGTAAGATTTCGAACAAATGTCACATCTATACATCCTTTCAGTTCAACCTACACTATTCAAATGATGAGAATGTCTTTAAACATTGCTTTAAATACAACTTGTTGAACAACAACTTATTGAACATGTTGAACCTGTTGAACATGTTGAGAAGCAATGTTGACATTGTGAATGATTTTTCTCGTCACACATGTATTTATACCACTTTGATGTAATCAAAATATGATGTGTAACTTGTTCAAACTTGTTAAAATTGCTGACTCAGCAGAACTAAAACTAAACTGAATCAAACAGTGAAATTTTCATACAAATTGGTTAAGTATAACGAAAGTTAGGTCACTTTTAGCTTAAAATAAGAGCAAGCGACAAAAAATGCATACAGCCGTCGGTGCAACTAGCCCATGACTATGTTAAAACTAGATATAAAACTGAATCAAACAACGAAATTTTCATACAAATTGGTCAGCTATAACGAAAGTTATCGCAATTTTAAGTTAAAATGGCGGCTTGTTGAAAAAATGCATACAGCCGTCGGTGCAACTAGCCCATGACTATGTTAAAACTAGATATAAAACTGAATCAAACAGTGAAATTTTCATACAAATCCGTCAACTATAACGTAATTTATCGCAATTTTAAGTTAAAATGGCGGCTTGTTGTAAAAATGCATACAGCCGTCGGTGCAAGTAGCCCATGACTGTGTTAAAAATTTACATTAAACTGAATCAAACAGTGAAATTTTCATACAAATCCGTCAACTATAACGAAAGTTATCGCAATTTTAAGTAAGGGGGGTCTGTCCCGACTGCCGGCTGGGGGGAGGGGGTCGGTCCTGACTTCCGGCCAGGGGAGGGGAAGGTCTGCCTCGGCTGCCGGCTAGGAGGGAGGGGTCTGGGCTGGAATTCCCATTATCCATACTACTCATTTTTACCACCTGTTACAGTATCCATAGCAACGTTGACTTTGCCGCCTGTTTGTTTACAAACACTGCATAACAACAGCTGTGTGTGTTTTAGTCTAGCACAGCAGACTTTGTACTTTTAAGTTATTTGAGAAAAGAATTGCTCATAGAGAAAATGCTGTTAGAGAACAGGCGAGAAGTTGCGAGAACTTTTACATATTGAAAGAGTATTCTAAAAAATATGTGCTAATGTTTAACTTTTAAAACAGATGCTAACTCTTTTAGGATAGCATAGTAAACGGTTTGTAAAACATTAATTTAGATTAGTAAGAGATAACATATTTAGGTGAGTTTTTTTTCTGTTGTTTTCTGTTTGGACATTTTTTTAGTAAATAAAAAATACTACAATGCTGTAAAACGTTGCAAAACAGACTGACCAGTCGAAATACACAATTCATAAACCAGTACGGGAGTACATGGTTAAAAAAAAAACTAGTAAACGAGAGCAATTTTTTTTTCACTTTAAAGTAGATATAAAGCGACACTCCAACAACAACTTCCTATATATATTTTTTTATTTTCAAAACCAACTGCACAGTCAAATCAAATGAGAATTACGACACAATGCTGGTCTGTCCCGACTACCACCTGCCACAAAAAAAAAAAAAAAAATTCTCGACTGCCGCCTAGGGGGGTGGGGGGGGGGGGGTCTGACGTCACTGAGCTGGAATCGGCGGCACAACCAAGTGAGCTGGAATAGGCGTCCACACTTTATGGTCTGACCTGACTGCCGCCTGGGGGGGGGGGTAAAATGACGTCACTGTGGTGGAATGCCACCTGCCATCCAAAAAAAAAAAATCCTAGGGGGGGGGGCTGTGCTGGAATCGGCGTTTTCCTACTACTGTTTAACATTTCGCTATCGAAATGAGGCTCTAGTTCAATCTGCTTCAGGCAGCCCAGTTGCAACCTTGTTAGAATTTGGTTACTTTATGGCCGTACGTATGCTTCAACTGTCTTGAACACCGGTTTAAGCCTCAGATTATCCCCTTCGTTAGTCTATTTTGTCGTATTGTCTATCTCAAGGCCCTTGTCTTCAATCCAGAGGAGTAGTATTCGCACCTTGTTAGCTTCTTCCTTGCCCGCCAGAGGCCTCGTGAAAATTAATTCACATTTCTGCTTGAAGAGCTTGAACCTGTTTTGCAGATCTTCTGGGCTATTCCAGTCCATATACGGCGCTTTGTAACGTGATTCCGACATGCTGTCCTTCTGTTTCACAAATGACTGTTATGTAGAGTATTTCTGTGTCTTTATCAGCCTTTGCGATAAATAGCTTATGACTTGAATAATAAATATCCCACATCTGACACCATGTCAAAGTTTCTTGGGCTATTTCAATCCTTTATTCAATATAAGTCAAGATTGATTTACAATTGATAAACGCTCTGTTGATCCTGTGTTAGCCGAAGAGCCGAAGAGAAAGTGTAAACAAATTACGAGTATTTATACAAGAGGGCCAGATACTGAAACATTTTAGAATATTCGTGAACATACTTGAGCAATGGCGTTAATACGGGAGTTGTCAAGAACCAGTTTCATCATTAAAGTGAAGATTCTAGAAGTGTAGAATATATTAGAGTCTATGAGAAATGGCTATACATTTCTAAACCTGTCTCTCCAAGCAATTACGTTCAGACAGCGATATATTATCTGTTAAATATACTTTATTTAAGTTTCCTCCCATGTTAAGTAATTTTCAAGATAAATTGCACTGATTTCTTTTTTTTTCCTCCTTTATTTTATGAAAAGTTATTGTTCTTTTTTACTTGTCGACATGTTTGTCTGAGGAATAAACTTGATTTCAAAAGAGGTGTTGCATATTTTAAAGTTGAAGGCCACAACAACACCATTATATGCAAATAGCCATTTCGTTATTTGAAACCACAGTTTTCATTGGACGAATTTTAAAAGTAAAACTGGAGCGAAACTTGAAAAATGATTGAGTGAAAAAAGGAAAGAATCATTAATCTTTAGTAAGTTGCTATTTTGTATAGTACGTTTAAAGCGAGCACGATTAGAGTCTTTTATTGCAGGAAATAACAAGAACTACATAGTTCAATGACAAGCTGGACATTAAGAGCAATCTTGTATTATCGCTCGTCAACTTGTAGGGAGCTGATTTTCTTTTAGACTGTAAATCTGTATGCGCCATGTTCTCGTATAAGACCAAAATAATGTGCATATTAGATACGGGAGAAACCTACAGATGCTCAGTGAAATAAAAGCACTTGTTGGGCCCATCGTTCCACTTTTCCGGTTTGAGTGTTTTAGTCCAACGTACTCAGTAGCTCCGAGTAGCTCTGACTTGTATAACATCGTATATCTCTCTGTCAGAGCTACGAAGCCTTCCATTGCTCCACTAATAGGGGTCAATTTCATATTGTCTGAGGCACGAATCCTGCATACCAGCCCCTATTATTCAAACAGCCACAGAAAGTTCATGCCCAATATGCCCTTTTTGTAAAACAGGCATAGTTTTTAGTGAGCTGTATATCTTTTATTTGTTCATAAAAGTGCAGAAAAGTTGACTTCCGCATCCACCTGTCAAATGTTTGTTTACATTCCGGCCTTTAAATGTCACGTGACCAAAGTCAAGGGACCGAAAATTTAAATAAGGGAGTCATAAATTATTTCTAAAATACATACTAAAATAGTTGATAGATGCAGAGTTAGGTATACATTTATTTTGTATGCCCACAATATTTGAGTTTTTATTGTTACGTTCTTTTTGAAAGCTCAATTCAAAGGTTTTTTTGGTAGATAATTGCAAAAGTTATTGTTACTATTTCACGTAATAAAGTATGCTCCCTGTATACAAACAAATGTCAATTATTGCGGGAGATTGGGGTTATTTCCGTATTATTTTCTTTTAAAGAAAGCGTAACACAGAAGTTGTATATGATTACCGTTGTACTTTGAGGACCTTAAGCCAATGCCAATAAAAACCTATGGGTCGTTGAATCTCGCAAAAAGTAGCCACAGGGGTGCCTCAAAGCGAGCGCAGTTGACTTGCTTATGGTTATATGGCGAGGCTTTGAAGCGGTGCCTGGTAACTTTTTAGCGCACCGCTTCTTGGAGCTACGTACTCAGCTGCGAGTAAGCTGTGACTTAGGCCACATTCTTTTGGACCTCTCAGAAAACTGAGAATCCACTCTCCAAACAGACCAGAGAAGCCCCAGAGACACCGTCCAAAAGAACACGTCTCAAAAAATCGAGAAATAAAAAACACAAATCTAGCTATTTTGTGCTTATTTCAGATAAATATGTAATTCATATGCCCAGAAATATATCCTGTGACAATCGTTTGTTGGGGCATTGGTTTAAATGTGACCTGTTTTACCTAGTAACATCCCTACCACTTCAGCAGTACCAACGGTGTTACAGATTAGACCTCAATCTATAGTAATTGAGGTTAAACCTTTGGGTCCTCTTGTATTTCACTATACCTAGTGCAATTACGTCTAAAATCTTCCTTGAACTAAATTTCTAGTCTTAAATATCTATATTTCACATGCATTTTTGCAAATAAGTTGTAGAAATGCCTTTGTTTACATTTCCGCCATCTTGTATCTGACCTTCTCGAGAGAAGTTTTCCGAGACAAAAACTGTCTCTAGATAACGAGAACTTTTCCAAGAGAACACCTCTCGATTTTTCGAGAGCCTCTTGATTTTTCGAGACGGTCCAAGAGAATGTGGCCTTAAAAAACGTCGTGTATATCTCTGTCAGAGCTGCAAAGCCTTACATTGCTCTGCTACTAGGGTTCAACTTCATATCTTCTGAGACATGATTCATACATGCCGGTCTGTGTTATTCAAGCATTTAGTGTAAGTTCATGCACTAATACCGTATCGTACATTTCTCTGTCAGAGCTACGGAGCCTTCCATTGTTCCACTAGGGTTCCGGACAGAACCCCCCGGGACCGAACCCCCCCTCCCCGACCGAACCCCCCGCGCGCATAACCCCCCATGCCAAAATCCCCCCATACGGAGAGAACCAAACCCTACTCCTCACTCCAACAATTCTATACGTTCAAGCAGCCTCCAATATTCGGTAATCGTTACTTTATGATTAGTAGAGGTGTGACGGTTCGTACCGAGAACTGAAAAAAGGCTTCGGTTCGGTTTGAACCGAAAAGCCCAATCACGGTTTCGATTCGTTTTTTTTTTTTTTTTTTTTTGCTATTTATAACAAGATAATGCATTAATTTGGTAATGTTATTTTAGTTCTTTCAGTATAATTTAGTTTTAATATATATATATACCTCATCGGACAAATCAAGAAACATATTTCACAGACTTTTTTGGAATCTATGACGAATTCCATGCGTTTATTATGGCTACATGTGAGTCTCTCAGTCAACAACAATGCAAATTCTTGTGTAAGTAAGCTTTGAGGTACTAAATATAAAACATTACCGTCAGAGTTCGCCTGGGTCTCAGGAAAGTGAGTAAAAAAAGGGAAGTGTGACTCAGTTGGGTCCAGAAAAACTCGGTGGGTTCCGAAAAAGTGAGTCATTTCGTGAAAAAATCCCCACAAAGTGGACAAAAATCCCACCAACGCGAATCCTGATTACCGCTATATGTTAGGTTTTGTAACTGTTCTAAGATAAAAAGAAATATTGGATTATCGGATTAAGTGCAGGCAATTATAAATAAATTAAAAACATAAACACGCATATAGATATCAGGGCTGGTAGGATTTAAATCGGTGATTTAATTCACTGATTTAAATAACCACAAAAAGTAAAAAAAGTCACGATTTTGACTTTTTTTTCAGAGTTATATTTGTCAATAAAATGCTAGAACAAGCCCCTTGAGTGTACACAGTGAAGATGCATTGTTAGGTTATTGACGACTTAAGGTGCTCATGCGACGCAGTCACCCACACCCCCACACCTTTTGTGCCTTATGTACACACTGAGTTAACGGTATTTCTCCATTGTGGTGCCCGTACTAATTTCCAAACACTTGTTTGCTGATAGCAAGACTGCTTGATAAATAACAGCGCCAAGACTGCCGTCTTATACAAATAAGCCCTGTCAATAGAAGTACTCCCGTTATGAGTCTCTATCATTGTTGATTTAAAGTCAAAGAGTAATTAACCCAGCAAATTTGTGGTGCACTAAATCTGGAAAAAAAAATGACGTCTAGCTCCCGTATAGAAAGATATTTCGACAGAGATGCGACGAATAGTTGAAACGTAAAAGCTGTTTGCAAATGCTCAGTTATTCGATGTGATATTGCTGAGAACTGCAGTGGCATTAGACTAATAAATAGTGAAAAATCAGTTCTGTATGTTTTTAAATGTTCTGTGACTTTTTTTGGTGATTTAAATAAAAAAGTCAATTTAAATAAAAAAAGTCAAAAATCATGACTTTTTTTAAAAAAAGTCATGATTTCTACCAGCCCTGAGATGATATAAAGGTATAAAAGGTACATAATTGCAGTCATATTATCTGACGAGCTTTGATCTCAAATGCAATCAGAGCTTCTGCCGTGTCCTGTTCTGTCATCTTACAACCACAGGATCTGAAGTACAATTTACACCCTTGTCATCTAGTCGCAACAGAAACATCTTAGATTTTCTCAGAGAAATAGCCACAATATTCAGTTTTAAACCAACAGTGACTGTTGACATTAGTCAGTTGTAGTCATCGTAGCAAAACAGCTTTTGAGAAATGTTGTATAAATGAACTACATCTCAAGTTGTAAAATCATGATGCAATAAACGTGTGTTTAAATTTGACATATTTATTGGCATTTTGATTAGGTTAAGAGGGGGTTATGTCCTATCGGGGGATTTTGGCACGGGGGGGGGGGGGGTTCTGTCCTAGACCCGTTCCACTAATAGGGGTCAACTTCGTATACTCTGAGGCACGAATCCTGCAAACGAGCCCCTATTATTCAAACATTTACGGAAAGTATATACCCAACATACCTTTTTGTAAAAAACAGGCACAATTTTAGTGAGCTGTATCTTTTATTTGTTCATAAAAGTGCAGAAAAGTTAGCTTCCTCACCCACCTGTCAATGTTTGTTTACATTCCGGCCTTTAAAAGTCAAGTGACCAAAAATTTAAATAAACGGATAATAGTTTGTTTGTAAAACATATGCTAAAATAGTTGATACATGCAGAATTACGTATAAATTTATTTTGTACACCAACAATATTTGACTTTTATTTTTTACCTTCTTTTTCAGATATCAGTTCGAAAGTTTTTTGGTGGATAATTGCAAAATTATTGTTACTTTTTCATGTAATAAAGTATACTCCCTGTATACAAACAAATGTCAATTATTGCGGGAGATTTGTGGCCATTTCCGTATTATTTTCTTTTAAAGAAAGCGTAACACAGAAGTTGTGTATCATTATCGTTGTACTTTGAGGGCCTTTAGCAGATGCCAAGAAAGACTTATGGGTCGTTGAATCTAGCACAAAGTAGCCACAGGGGTGCATCAAAGCGAGCGCAGTTGACTTGCTTATGGTTATATGGCAAGGCTTTGAGGCGGTGCTTCTTGCAGCTACTTTTATTCCTTAGTTAAAGTGTAGAAAAAACGAGCATCCTCAATCACCTATCAAATGTTTGTTTCCTTGGGGGCTTTAAATGTTATGTGACTAAAGTCAAGTGACCAAAATTTTAAATAAACAGATTAATGATTTTCTATAAGTATTCAAATAATTGATAGATGCATAACTAGGTATAAATTTATTCAGTACACCCATATTATTTCACTTTTAGTTTCTTCCATGCTTTTTGGAGTACTAATTAAAAGTTTTCCGTGAACGATTACAAAATTTACTGTCACTTTTTCACGTAATAAACCGTGTGCCCTGGATGTAAATACATGTCGATTATTACCTGAGATTTGTGGGTATTTCCACATTTGTCTTTTCAAGAAAGCATAATATGACAGTTTATCATTGACGTTGTACTTTGAAGGCCCTTAGCGGTTGCCAGTAAAGACTTGTGGGTCGTTGAACTTTACACATTACCCAGAGGCACCTGGTTACGCTTGGGTGACCTTGCGTCATTGTTTAAGGTCACTGCCGAACTTTGAAGTTTTACATGTGATTACATTTACATATTAAGCCTTCGTGTGGGAGGCCTAATACGTTAATTATTATTTTAGTAATTGAAAGTATTTCTAGTCAGTTGCTTTTGCAGAAATTCCTGTTTCCCAAACCATATAGCACTCTGATCGGGGCATCCGTGTTCCAACGGACACATTTCTAGTTTTAAATACTTTTCTTTTCCAACTGACACATTTCTAGTTTTAAATACTTTTCTTGCTTGCTGCATGACAACTTTGGTCGAGCCCTTAATGAGCGAATGCATACCGTTCCTGTGTCTAGCGTTTAAAAATAACAGTAACAGAAAGTATATTGATATTTAAATAACGTGTGTTATTTTGGTTTCATCGGTTATAAAACATTTCTGGGGCGAATACAGATAGATGATAAGAAACCTATTCACCTCTTTTAGTCCTTTTAACTAATGGTGTAAAAAGTACGATTAGCAGTTGTACCCTCGTGTTTTCGAAACGGCATTTCGTAACCAGCGGCTTTCACTATTTGGTTATGAAACAGCCTCGACTAGCATTCTAGGACGAGGTTTTAGAAGCATATTTTCCATTCTTTCCACACGCGCCCAAAAAATGAGAAGTATAAAAAAAAGCCTTCAAGTATACCAAGATGCTCAGGGCATTATTCTGAGCAACTTTCTATATACTTAAACCTATAAGCCAGATCAGATTATCAACCAGTATGGGTGAAACTAGTCGTTCGGATCGGTGGAATAATTGACGTTATGGCCGAGATGCTTTTAAGTAGCGCAAAAGTTAACTAATTAAACGGGAATACAAGGTTAGACCGTTACCAGTTTTGTTTTAATAGTAATTATTGTATTCCTTGACGACCAAATTTTTGCTCCCACAGAAGCATATGATATAAAAACACCATTCCACATTATTTTTTCTTTTCTTCTTCCTTTCCCTTTCTGCTCTCCTTTTCCTGCTACCAGGTAGATCTTCGGTAGAACTGTATTTTTTTTTGTTACTGGTTCATCAGAAACTGGCCAAATAAACGGATAGCTTTCAAGACCGAACTACAAAAACTTGTTTCATCCCAGGATAAGTGGGAGTATTGTCGACATGTACCGGCCTATCATAAATCACTGCGAGAATTTTAAATGAGAATGCCGCATTGGAAACGTTATATTTTGGTAACTGGTTTCACTTATTTACGAGAGGGCATAACACTTTCAACAAAAGCTATTCAAAATCTGTTGTTGGATGGAGTGAAGCCATCAGACTATTCTCGTCATTGTGATTTCGGATGAACAAACAGTTAGGGTACTGTCATCAGGATACTAATTAAGATAATAACTAGAACCTCACTTCGCTAGCGAAATGTTAAACACTTGACAAAAAGTAAAACGCAACAATACTTCCTTCAATAGGTTATTTCTTGAATAATATATTGCAAACAACACAGCTTGAATATGTCTTATAAGCCGAGTAATGTTTGGTTTCTGTTGACTTAAGGTGTTATTGACTGATCTAGCATACGCCGTGTTAGCTATTTACGCAGTGAGAGCTCGCACAAAGCTCACTGTGCAACTGTGTGTGATGTGGGTTAAATGCTACGCATTTACTTGCAAAAAATACACTCTTTTCACATGGCGTTTTAACAAAGAAAACGAAATCAAAGACGAAAATAAAAAAGTGACATGCACATGTTCAGATCAAGCTCTTCATAAGTCCCAAGTTTCATGGTCGTAGGGCCCATAGTGTCAGAGGAGAAGAAGACACAAAAAATCGGAAAAAGTGTCAAGAAGAAAAAAAAAGGACGAATTTTGCTCGCACAAATTCATATAACCCTTGCAAGCCAAAGGCTTGTCAAGTGTTAATTATGCTGTTTCTGTATTCTTCAGATTTATAAGCAAGTTGGAAGCAGCATGGCTTACGACCGCGGTACGATTTTGGTGCTGCCCGAGGCGGCAGAGGAGGAGTCCTATCCCGACACCGTGGACTGCAAGGACATACGGAAGAGGCTCGTGGACGACTTTGCCAGCGCGGAGAAGGTGGAAGAGAAGCAAGCGGAAGGGGAGGGGGCGGCCGAGGCGGCGCGAGATCACATGTGCGTCTATCTGCGTGTTCGCCCGCTTTCAAACACCGAGAAAAGCAGGGGCGAGGACCAGGTCGGTGTCTGTTAATTGGCTTATTTCTTGTGTTTCTTTTAAAAAAAACCTTTTAGTTTTAGTCTTGTGGCAATGTTGACGCTGTGTCTGATCCCTGATACAAATATTTGTTGTTTTGTCGAATGCTCAATCTGAAGTCGTTTATGCATTGAGTGATGAATGCCCTTATGCAACGCGTAAAACCTGGTGTTAGTTCCTTACCACTAACGTCATGCCGAACAGATTTGGATTCTGTTTTCTTACCATATTATCCAGTCTCGTATCAAGTTCTGGGGCGTTAGCTGAAAAACCTACTGGGACTGTTGTTACCTCAAAACACCATAGTTTGCGACATTGCACACCCACTTGTTAAATAGCATGATTAAACAATTACTCAGGAAAAGGTTGTAGCTGTTTGGCACTCTGTTGGACTTGTGTATCAATTAAAAACTATTGAACCCGTTCACAATTTAGCAGCCAGTTGTTTTGGCTAAACGCTGTATAGCCGTTTACAAACGATCCAGGTTAAATTTGGCTGGCGGCATACATCTGATACTGACCAACTGACTTCAGCCCAGCTAAGTAATATTGTGTTGGTGTGATTTCAGGGGTGCATGGAGATCGTAAGCGAGCATTGCCTGGTGACGCACGCGCCCGAGGACTCGCACACCTTCAAGAGCAGCGTGCGCGGCACGAGCAAGGCGCACAACAAGTTCACGTTCTCGCGCATCTTCCCCGAGGACACGACACAGAAGGAGTTCTTTGACGACACCATGATGGGCACCGTCAAGGAGTTCATCGACGGCCAGAATTGTCTCATTTTCACGTACGGCGTCACCAACTCGGGCAAGACGTACACCATTCAAGGTAGGCCTCCGTCGCCTGGCTACGCGTTATGTTAACAGAACACTTAGTTACTCAAGACAACGTCGTTCAATACAAAAAAAAATTATACAGCATGGTTGATATGCGTTAGTGTGATATTTTCGGGATCTGGTCGATTCGGCCCAAAACCAGTTCGGCCCAATTTGGATGATTCGGCCCAGGATTTTTTTCACCTGACCGGTTCGGCTCAAAACCAGCTCGGCCCAAATTGGATGATTCGGCCCAATGTTTTTTTTTTTTCGAGAGATCTTCATAAAAGTTTTCTTGACTTCCAGTGAGTAAGTTCAATGTGAATTGTACATTACTTTTTCACACACCATAATTTGTGAGTGTAGAAAAACAAGACTGTACTGCTATTATCAATGTACATGAAAAGACTCTTTCAACAACAAATACTTAGTCTCAGCTAGTGATCCACACAGATATCATTAATCCGTCCTTTATTTTATTACCCTTTTATTATATTATGAAAGACAGAGCTCATTTCAATTGTTTTAACATTTCTCCGGTATATGAAGTGCAACTGACCTTACATGTCAGTGTAATTAAGTGATCCAATTTATATGCAATTAAAAACAAAAACCGTATTTTTGGTCCAAATGAGTAGATTGTTTTAAATCTGTCGACGGAACAAGGACAGTATTATTTGAGCATTAATCACTGTCATAGTACAAGTTACTGCTGTTTACCTGGTTATGTAACGTTGTGCATATAAACAGTATTGTGGTGTGTAAAACTGTAGAGTTAAAATGTCTGTCGATGGACAATATCAAGTTCTGATACAGTGAAAGTCGTTGCTGAAGTTTTCCCGTTTGTATTTGAAGTCGTTCATATCAACAGAATTATGGTGTGTAAAACTGCAGTTTCAGTGTTCTGTCGAATGCTGTTTTTTATTTTGTAATCAAAACAAAAGCACGAACAGCCTTGATTTTAAGTTTCCTTTAACATTTATGTCATCGGAAACAATGGGCCGAATCGTCCAAACCTATGGGCCGAAACGTCTAAAGCTGGGCCGAATCGTCTTTCACGTTGGGCCGAACCGGTTGGGCCGAACTGGTTTTGGTCCGAAACGTCCAGAAACCATATTTTCGAATCAACTGTCACTGTTGTGTGAAAAAAGGCCTTGTATTGAAACTGAACCTGTTTATTGACATAGGTAGTGCAAACGATGCCGGCATTTTGCCGCGTTCCCTGGACGTCATATTCAACAGCATCGCTGGCAAGCAAATGGACGACATGAGCCTCAAGCCCAAGTGCTTCTGTGACGTCACGAGACTGTCCCCTGGGCAGGCGGAGAGCGAGAGGCTCACAAAGCAGAATGTATTGAAGCTGGCAGATGTTGAGGTATGTAGGTGCTATTATGGTCATACAAAAGAATTCACTTTCAACGGTCCTTCTTTTGATTGCTGTTTCAACTGAATGTTTAACAGTGTTCATAGAAACACTAATGCAAAATTGTACCTCTAAGAATTGTCATTTGAAAATAACCCAAGGACAATAAACTGGGTGCAGTCCTCGTTAGAAGTAGTAAAATTTCTACATTTTTTTTTTTGGGGTGCTTAATTTCATGAAATGTTTTCATTGATTAATTGTAATGGCACAGTTCTTTGATACTAAAGGTTGCGTTCGTGTCTCGTCACGAAAAGGGAAAGCAGTTAACATGTTCTGAAATAGGAGAGCCACTAAATGTCATGTTGTCACCTTGCATTTCACTTGCTGGCATTGTGATGCCTGCGCTGGATGCGTGCACATGCTTAAAGTGTGGAGCCATGCTTGAAGCGCGTTGACATGCGGAAACGTGGAGCATTGCTTGAAGCGCGCGGACATGGCGGAAATGTGGAACCGTGCTTGAAGCGCATGCGTGTTTGTGTCGTAGGAGCCGGATGTGACGACCACAGTGGCTCCTGCGGAGAGTGACGCGTCCGCCATGACTATCAACTCCACTATGTCAGACGACTCGCTCAACAGACAGTCGATGATCAGCATGGCCTCGTCCAAGCATTCGCTAGGTGAGCCCCATGTCATCCCGGCCTCGGCGAGTGCCCACATGATACTTTGAAATAAAAGGGGAAGGGGATTTTGCAGATAAACAAGTACGATGGCAGGCAGTAGAAAGCTATTTTAACTTCAATTCTTGTTTAAGATCATGGCGATTTTGACATTATATTGCGATATGCGTGTGTTGTTCACAGATAACATGGACAAAACAAACCTAGAGGATTTGTTCGAGGAAAGCCGTCTCCGCGAGGACGCCCGCGTGGACGTTGCGCTGCAGGGACCAATTAGATTCGCCGTATGGGTGTCGTTCATGGAGATCTACAACGACCAGGTCTTTGACCTTCTCGAGCCGCCGCCAAAGAAGAAAACGATGCGGCGGACGGTGCTGCAACTCAAGGAGGACAAGAACGGCGTGCCCTACGTCAGAGGTCTCTCTCCGCAACGGGTCACATATTGCTATCCATTTCTTTCTTACCCAGTGGACTGCCTTGTTTTTTGCATTCATGTGCGGTGTTTAGTACTCTGAATGGTTAAATACCGAATTACAATGTTGATTCTTAAAAAAAAATAAATAAAATAAAAATAAAAAATTGGTTGCTGTTTCGCTTGTGCTTTAACCTATAGCATACCGAATGGAAGGAACAAACATCGACTCGGTTGTTAACGCTTTCTGCGCTGTGCAGTGTTTGTTTTTGCATTAAAACTTTTGTTTCAAATCGTGAAGTGGTGTGTTTGAAGGCTTGAAGGAAGTGTGCGCGAACAGTGCGGACGAGGCCTACAAGATCCTTACCATCGGGAAGAAGAACCTGCAGATAGCCTGCACCAAACTCAATCACAACTCCAGTCGCAGGTGAGCAGCACATCGGGCTCAGCAAATGGAGGGAAAGGGGGGGGGGGGGGGAGCGGGAGAGCGTGAGGCCGTCTTTTAAGGATTAAGTCGCATCTTTAGGCGTGCTCTTAGTAATAGTGCTCATTCAAAAGTTACTGTTTAGATTTTGGTGTACAGCAGTCAGACACCAGTCGTTGCTGGTGACAGCGTAGCCGAAGGCGTGTCAGTTTTCTGTGTGTTATGTCGTAACATGTATGTGACGGTAACTACGCATTGTTTTGTCGTTGTTCAGCCACTGCGTGTTCACCGTGAAGATGGTGCGAGTCGTGGACAAGGATGACCCCAGGATGGCCCGTATGAGCATGTACGTATCTTACCGCCCCGCTCAACACACTCAAAACCCGCTCAGCACAAGTCACTTAACCCCTTTCAAAACGCACAAGAGTTGTTCATCACAAATCACTCAACACAAGCCCCATTCAACACGCTTAAGGCCCACTCAGCACGTCACTCAAGACGAGACCCACTCAATATGTCCAAGCTTTACTCAACACAAGCACCATTCAACACGTCCAAACTTTTCTCATTCCTGGCTGCGCTTAAAACGTCCAAGTCCCGTATAACACAAGGCCTGGTCAAAACATCCAAACCCCGCAACATGTGTTAAGCCCCCTTGTCAATGAGAGTTGATAGATTGCAGTCTGATAGATATCAAAAGGACGAACAGTGTGATGAGCATTGTTTAGTAGATTGCTGTGTGGATAAGGGTTTAATATGTAATACAAACAATTTTTACACATCAAAATATTGATTAAAAAAATGGAAGGAAAGGTCGATCTTAGGAATACGTATCGATGCTTACCTGTTGTGTTGTATAGGTTATCTTTCTGTGATCTGGCTGGCTCAGAGCGTCACTCGAAAACACAGAGTCTGGGGGATCGCATCAAGGAGGCGGGTAACATCAACACGTCGCTGCTCACCCTGGGCAGGTGTATCAAGACCCTGAGGCACAATCAGCTCAATAAGTAAGCGTGACCGTGTGCCCTACCTCCTGCCCCTCTCCGACATCAACACCCCCAGTGGCCGTCTTCTCAACATTGTCGCATTTACCCGAGATTTGGTCAAAACCAGCTGTAAGTGAGCAGTATTTCGACGATTCCTGTCGTAGGGAGGGATCTTTCGTATCCGTGTTCAGTAAGCCAGCTTATTGTAGAAGTACGTTGGTTGACCGCAAGCCTATGCATTGCAGGGAGCACCCGCGCATCGTGCCGTTCCGCGACAGCAAGCTGACGCGCATATTCCAGAGCTTTTTCTGCGGCAAAGGGCGCGCCTCCATGGTGGTGAACGTCAACCAGCTGGCGTCACTGTTCGACGAGACGCTGCACGCGCTGAAGTATTCTGCTATAGCCAAGCAGGTGAGGGATCCAACACCGGTGTTTGTAAAAATCGCCGGGAGCGGTAGGGGGAGGGGTCAGTTGGTCGTACATATTTTCTTAGGAATAACATTTAACGCGTGTTGTATCATTAAGTTCTGAAGCTACCCAATATGTTGAAGAAATGATCTGTCCTCTGGTGAATAATGTGGATTTGTAAGTAAAAAAGAAATGTGCTGAGACGAAAAATGTACTTCGACTTCGTTCAGGTGATTGTGGTCCAAGAGCCTGAGAAGAAAGAGCCGGAAGCGGAAGTAAGACGAGCGGCGAAAAAGAAGCGCATAGACACTCTGCTGCTAGAGCAAGAAAGCGGCCTGTCCCGGGCGACCGTGGGTTGGGCCACTCCTGGTACGCCAGCACGTTGCTACTTTTGTCAGATGCCCAAAAAATGGTTAACAGGCTGAATGTTTCAAGAAAGGAAATTGTTAAATTTAAGGCGGCAGGAATAGAAGTTTCGCTGCAGAGTGTGTGGTGGTACAGTCTGCCCGGTAAGCTTTATCACAGGTGAAGGGAAAACTCCCGCGATAGGGTATGTTTATTTGAGCAGTTAGTGACATGCGTGGGAAGATAATGTGTTTGTGCGGCGGCTTTTAGGTACGATAGCCCGTGTGATAGAGCAGGAGGAGTCGGCAGCCAACCACCCACTCCCCGGCGACGACTCGGGAGACGAGGATGGCGGCGAGGTAGTTGTCGCGTCATTTCATTCCGTCCCCTCCCGTCCAAAATATAAAAAAGGGATAGATGTGTTTTTATTATTTGGTTGCAACTTTCTCCTAAGGATTTGAAAAATATCACTTGAATTTATTCGTTGTTTGGTGTGTTATTTGCATAAGAAATAGGTGTTGTTTGATACACGCTCTGTTGCTTCCAGGAATACCTGGACATCATCGAGGATTTGAAGCAGCAGCTTCTTGAGGAGAAGCGCAAGAACCGCAAGCTGGAGCGGGAGATCCGGGCCGAAGTGAGCGCTGAGATGGCGCAGCAGCTGGTCATGATAGAGGAGGCGTACAGGTAAGCGCAGCAGCTGGTTATGATAGACGAGGCGTACAGGTAAACACAGCAATTGGTCATGATAGAGGAGGCGTACAGGTAAGCGCAGCAGCTGGTCATGATAGACGAGGCGTACAGGTAAGCGCAGCAGCTGGTCATGATAGACGAGGCGTACAAGTAAGCGCAGCAGCTGGTCATGAGAGAGGAGGCGTACATGTAAGCGCAGCAGCTGGTCATGATAGAGAAGGCGTTCAGGTAAACACAGCAGCTGGTCATGATAGAGGAGGCGTACAGATAAATGCAGCAGCTGGTCATGATAGAGGAGGCGTGCAGGTAAGTACAGCAGCTGGCCATGATAGAGGAGGCGTACGGGTTAGCACAGGAGCCAACAGTAAGAATAATGTTGGTCAGACATCCAGCTATGCATGTCACCGCCGGACATTTTAAAGCTAACACAGTGAATGATAAAGGTGGACATTTGCACGTTGAAATTTTATATTGGGGTCTTTTTGAAGTATATTATGCACAATATTGTTGCTTCAATAAATTTTCCTTTTGAAGTGATTAAATAATGTGTCGTGATCCAAAGGCATCAGAGGGTATTTTAGCAATTGTTCTTGTTTACCAAGCGGCTTCGTATGGCATAGGTTAGTCATAACTTGCATACGCGGTGTCACTGGTGCTTCGAGTTATCGAGACTATGTGCGTGTTGGCAGCGAGCGCCTGCGGGACGCCATTGAGTCGGCGGAGGAGATCCAGGACAAGCGCATCGAGCTCCTCACCAAGTCGATCCGCAAGACCGTCAAGCGTAAGCGAGTCGCCGACGACGACGATGATTCCGCAAGACGCTCGTCACAGGCCAAGCTCGAGGTCAGTGCTTCTTGACATGTGTGGTCTAGCACTGCCTGTGGCATTAGGCAATGTTGCCTTTACCAAATCCATTGGGTTAGGGATCACGTTTTCTAAAAAAAAAAAAATAAAGAAATAAATAAAAAAAGGGAGAGAGGGAGAGAGAGAAAAGAAAAAACATTTTATACTGACCCAAGGTTTCTGCCATCGCGGTTCGCGGCGCCTGATAATAATAGTAAATGATATGGCTAATAGAGGTAAATGCACATGTCTGTGAATGTGAGCGCTGTTCGTTAAGAAATTAGACATAAGTGTCATCTGGTTTTGAGATCTGTCTGACAATTGAGCACATTTTTGTTGGGCACTGTCATTAAAAAAAAGTTAAAAAAAAGTAATTCTAATCTAACATCTTAGTCTCTTACTGCCAACACAACTGCCAATGTTAAATGTTATCCCAATGTTCAAAAAGACAGCTTGTCAAAATGTATACCTCGTCAAAGAGCAGGTGCTGCTGAAGTCCGAAAGTGACCCGTCTTGCTTGTTTTGTTGGCCATCTGACCACTATGCTGCTTGTTTTGTATGTGCATCTGACCACTGTGCTGCTTGTTTTGTGTGTGCATCTGACCACTGTGCTGCTTGTTTTGTGTGTGCATCTGACCACTGTGCTGCTTGTTTTGTGTGTGCATCTGACCACTGTGCTGCTTGTTTTGTGTGTGCATCTAACCACTGATCTGCTTGTTTTGTGTGTGCGTTTGACCACTATGCTGCTTGTTTTGTGTGTCCATCTGACCACTGTGCTGCTTGTTTTGTGTGTCCATCTGACCACTGTGCTGCTTGTTTTGTGTGTGCATCTGACCACTGTGCTGCTTGTTTTGTGTGTGCATCTGACCACTGTGCTGCTTGTTTTGTGTGTGCATCTGACCACTGTACTGCTTGTTTTTTGTGTGCATCTGACCACTGTACTGCTTGTTTTGTGTGTGCATCTGACCACTGTGCTGCTTGTTTAGTGTGTGCATCTGACCACTGTGCTGCTTGTTTTGTATGTGCATCTGACCACTGTGTTGCTTGTTTTCTATGTGCATCTGACCACTGTGCTGCTTGTTTTGTGTGTGCATCTGACCACTGTGCTGCTTGTTTTGTGTGTGCATCTGACCACTGTGCTGCTTGTTTTGTGTGTGCATCTGACCACTGTGCTGCTTGTTTTGTGTGTGCATCTAACCACTGATCTGCTTGTTTTGTGTGTGCGTTTGACCACTATGCTGCTTGTTTTGTGTGTCCATCTGACCACTGTGCTGCTTGTTTTGTGTGTCCATCTGACCACTGTGCTGCTTGTTTTGTGTGTGCATCTGACCACTGTGCTGCTTGTTTTGTGTGTGCATCTGACCACTGTGCTGCTTGTTTTGTGTGTGCATCTGACCACTGTACTGCTTGTTTTTTGTGTGCATCTGACCACTGTACTGCTTGTTTTGTGTGTGCATCTGACCACTGTGCTGCTTGTTTAGTGTGTGCATCTGACCACTGTGCTGCTTGTTTTGTATGTGCATCTGACCACTGTGTTGCTTGTTTTCTATGTGCATCTGACCACTGTGCTGCTTGTTTTGTGTGTGCATTTGATCACTGTGCTGCTTGTTTTGTGTGTGCACCTGACCACTATACTGGTTACACAGGAGAAGGAGAAAGAGATAGGCCGGCTGGGGGAGGCCATGGCGGCACTGGAGAAGCGCGTTTCCGACATGATGAACGAGAAGCAGAGCTTGCAGGAGAAGTGCACCAAGATGAGCTTCGACAACAGCAGCATGAAGGAACAGCTGAAGGAGGCCACCAGCATGGTCAGTCAACCCCTCCGCCCCCTCCTCCCACGCGCTGTCTTTCTTACATTCGTGTAATTTTTGCATATATCATAGGAGTTAATTTTTTCGTATTATTTCGGTTGTTGTTATATTTACAAGAAAGAGAATGTGGAGAATGTGGTGTGTTGATTTAGACATTAGCTGCTGGGTAAATGTGTGGTTAAAACTGACCATATTCCTTGCACTTACTCTTATACTACATACGTAAAATTGACGCTTGTTTAGAAGCTTAAAATGTGTAGAAAATTGGACTGTTCTCCTAAACTGAACAAATATGTGCTGCTAAAGATACGTGGATGTGATTAAATTCAGTTCCATCAAAACAACAAACTGCAAAGTTTAGTGATAGTTCATGACGTTGTTTTGCAGATGATGGAGTTACAGGCGTTGTGCGAGGAGACGCGGGAACAGCTGTTGGCGTCGGAGGAGCGCCTGCGTGACCGCGACGCGCGCATCACCCAACTCGAGGCCGCCGTCCAGGGCAAAGGTATCACCCTAGCTACAAGTAGCGCCGCTGATAACCAGTCAGTTGTAGATGCTAGCTTTAACCCGCCGCATGTACATACGTGCAATAACCCATCGCCTGCTGTTGAAATCGTAGATACTAACCGTGTAGAGGTTAGTGTAGATGTCGCTGTTTCCTCTCTTCCCCAGTCTTTGCTTTCACAGAATTTAGCATTCGAACCAGAGAAGCCTACCGCACAGAGCGATCACAGCGCCCCTAGGCAGCAGACTGGTTCCCCGGCCCGGGAAGACGCGAGCTGCGCTTGCAATGACTCTGGTCTGGCAACGACGGCTCACACCGACAGCAAGGACATATCTGTTGATATGTTTGCTAACTCAGTGGTCGATAATGATGGGGGCAGGCGAAAGGTGGAAATAAGTAGGAATAGTAGTTACATGGCTGCCATGACAGGGGAAGGGGTCATCTTTGGCGAGGTCTCCACCACCACCAGCCCGTCTCCTAAGCAGCAACGTTCTGATGACGTCACCGGCTCCAACCCATCCCCAATTCAGGAAACTGCAGATGGTGCGTGTGACACCAACAGTCCACGACTTCCGTTGGATAAAACTGAAACTGAAGGGTCGCCGCATTTGCCACCCCCTGCCTGCACGTCCGGGGACCGTGGCGTGGACAGCAGTGTGCTGTCCTCGCCGCCTCCAGCCCTGCGGTCAGGCCTAAGCTTTGTCGAAACAAATTATTACGAGCACAGCGAGAGCAGCTTTAGCTACGCGGAGGGGAAGAGTCTTGAAGAAGAGAGTGGAAGATCCAGTGATATTCCTAAGACTGTAGGCACCGGCCTCGTTACGAAGCGTAGGAGAGGCATCAAGGCCAAAGAGCGAACTGCTGAGAAGCTGCCCGACCTGACATGGTCGGCCGTGAAGGTGGAGAGTCAAGTGGAACGCTTTGATTTTAGCACAATGTATAAGAGTAAAAACCTGCGCGTTTGTCTGACAGCGGATGAGCACCCCGTGTCGCCGCGCGCATTCCCCTGCGCCGCGCCCGGGGACACCGATCCCGACGCGACGCCGCGCGCCGACACAAGCGTGAGGGTGCCGCGCTACTATCGCGATAGGGCTCCTCCTGATGTGTGCACCACACCTGTCGCAGCCTCCAGCTCCTCGACAAGGCGACCACGCTACGAAAGAGTCAATACGCCTGTAGGTGTGACCCCCACGAGGCAGCTCCATGAGTGCGATACCCCTGGCGGCAAGACACCGACCGCAAAGGTGACTACGTACGACAGTGAAATAATCACTGGAAGTCCCAGTGTCCGCACACACACACCGGGACACCTCACTCCTAACAAATATACTCCCAGGAAATTAAGAGCTTTGAAATTTTCTATTTGCGCGGCGGATCCCGTTATGAGTACGGCTGAAGTGCTAACGCGCCAAAGCCTGCAAGAAAACGAGGCAGCCAGCCTCAGTGTTTTTGTTCCTCCTTTGTCTTCCACCAAATACGCAGACGAGACCATGACGTCACCGTTTGAAAGCTTTTTGGAGTCGAACAAAGCCGCTGATGCCACGTCACAGCAGACCCCGTCACCTAAACTCGACGTTTCGCAGAAATTGCAGTCTCCGTTCCTTGACGTCCTCAGCGATAAGTCCCCTGTGGCCCCAGTCGGCAGACGCTCCAACTGCAAGCGCAGCAAACTTACAGTGCGATTGAACAAGGCGAGCAAGCTGCGGCTCGACAACTCGCCCAAGATGGCGAGCCCGCGCATGAAACGGCGCAAGTTCAATGTGTCCGTCTGCAGCGAGGATTTCAACCCGTCGCCGGCTCGGGCGGGCTCCAAGGCCAGGCCGAAGCGACGCTCAACCAAGGGCAAGCGCTCCTTCGTGGAGGAGACCAGCCACAGAGTCAAGGCGGGCAGGTCCAGTACTAGCCGGCCCATAGGCAGGGGCATCCGTGGACTCATCAGTAAAATACTTAAATAAAATGTTTTGCATGCTTGTCGCTATAAATGTGTGTCCAAATTGTATTTAGATAGTTGTTCTTTTAAAAATTAATTTGACTATGTATACAGTTGCAGGTATATTCGAGTTGTACCGCTAGTCGGGAGGAGGGGGGGGGGGGGGGGTAGGGTAATGTACAAATACGAGGGAGTTGCTAACGTAATGTGATGACGGGCGTGCCCGTTATTGGAAGATGTCCGCTCGAATGAATGGGGATTTGATGTGAATGCGTCTGGAACTTGGTGTTTTGATGAGTGCGCCCCTGCACAGCTTCCCCTCCCCCCCCCCCCGGGGGCGGGGGGGGGGGGACACTGCACTAGGCTATCTTCCTCCCTCCACTATATTTTGCTCCCCCCCAAAAAAAAAAAAATTGCGTGTAAATATATATCTTTTCGGCATTTTAGAGAGCCCAGGTGGATACTCCTGATCGCTAAAATTATCATAAATAACAATTGTAACAATTAGAAATTGATACCAATGGGGAGCAATAAATACCGGGTGGGGGGTGGGATAGCCTAGTCTAGCTTCCCCCGGGGGGAATCTGTACAGTGGGGGGGGGGGAGATGCACTGTTACACCGGACACTTAGTGCGGTTGGTGATTGTGCCGGAGGGTTTCTATTGAGGGATGTGCGGGAGACTTGGTGTAGATGAATGCACCGGCAGTGTGGTGCTGATGAGGGCGCCGGGCACGTCGTCTCGGTGAGTGCGCCGGTGGGTGGTCTTGGTGAGTGCGCCGGGGGCGTGCTGAATGATTGCACGGGGGTCGTAGTGAGGGTGATTGGGCCAGGGGTGTGGTGTTGGTCAGTACGCCGGGGGCGTGGTGCTGATGAATGCGCCGGGGGCTTGGTGTTGGTCAGTGCGCCGGTGGGGTGGTCTTGGCGAGTGCGCTTGGTTGAAGAGACAGTTCTTTTAACAGCATTTATAAATTTATCTAAGAGGTTATCTAGAGGTTGAAAAATGGTTCTGACCCCTTTAAAAACAGGTAAAAAAAGGTTGAAAAACAGGCTGTATCATTTATCAACCTCTCACGGTTTATAAACTGGTCAAGTTGATAAATTGTGCCCAATATATATAATTGCGCATCTTCTGTGTTTATTATTTTGAGCTATAATCAGGTTCACTTAGCAGTATCTGTCTTTGACTCGGTATCAGGACGAATTGCCCTCAAAACCATATAATCTCAACTCAAAAAAAGTTGCTGCAAGTATTTTCCATATCGCCCCAATTTTATAGGCCAATCTCACCTGTCCATGTACACTCTATTTTTCATTTCTTTTCATTTGAGTTTTTAAAGTTTTACTTGTTTATTAATTTGATTATATTTACTCAGCAAAAATTGGGGTAAGTAAGTCAGATTTTCTGTGTACACATCATTTTTCGTTGCCTATATATTTTGAGTTTTATAGGCTGTTATGCTTATTATTTGGTACGTTTTATTTTTCTTGTTTTGACCGATATATTTACACACGAATTTCGCATTTTTCGGAGAAGTTTTAGGCAAGGTTGCATACTTTAAAAAAAACAGCTTTTGATCTAGAGGGCAATATGACGAAAAAGGTAGCTCAATATTGTTTTGAGGGCAGTTCGTGTAGAAACCTTTGATTCAATGCGTGAATACTGGGTTCTTCGAGCTTAGAATAACTGCGCGTACACGGCGCAAGACCGGATTGTATGAACCAAGTAACCCTGTCCTGTTTCGAACTAAGATTTAGCATACATTTACATTCGTAGTGGTTAAAAAAATTACGATAGTCATCACGTCCGGCGTTTGTGTAATCGGTCGAACCGAGTTGTTACATGACAGGCAATCAAGAAGTCTATTTCTTTTTTACAAATCGTTTACTTTATTTACTTTATGCACGTGTTTCACTGCAAAAATGAAGGTTATTTTCCTTGTCATATGTCGTTCCTTAACTTGTTACCAAAGCATTTTTTTTTGGTCGATTCTTGAGCTATTCTAGACAACATAGACTTGTATGAGATCCAGAAGAAATTTCTAGCCGTTTTACTTCATATTTTTGTAATCACGGAAATCTCATAGTTTCCAAAATTTTTTGCAGAAAGCTTTAGCTCTATTTGCACGTTGCCAAAATAGAAAAAAAGAAAGAGGACATTAATCGTGTTATGTTTTCAGCTTGTGAGTTTTGTAATTTTTGGAAAGTTTTGGAAAATAAAAGTGTGAAAATGACGACGTGTTATTTTCTTCTTTGCCTGTTCATGATAACAACATTCGGTAAAGATGCGTTAAAGGCACTTAAATCATTTGCAAACGGATTGAAATATCTCTAGTGGGGAAATTAGACACAATTTTCTGTGACAAAATATAAACGTTTGTCTGTCATTTAAATATATTTATCAAATTTTGTAATAGATAAGTAAATCACCCATCAACATGGTAAACACAACAAAGAATTATAAAGCTGATTTAAAACGTGCTGCTTTGTAATGTAAATTCATTTAGCCGTTGATATTTAACAAAACTTTATCCAATTATATAAATAATATTCGTTAAATATAAGAACACGAATTTCGCGTGGTCACATATTATGGGTGAAGATGTTTCAATTGGAAATATTATTTTGTAGTCACAAAATTGAACTTCTATGGATCCAGATTGTAATTTTATTCTCTGGAGTGTTTTCAGTGTAAACATGCCTGTTTCGAACCATATTTCTGTGCCACATTTCTGGATCCCTTCCCCCCGCCAATAAGAAAGTAGATCATGTTCTCCCAGTAATTCCTGATCATATTGCATTATTGAAGGTAGTGTACCTTACACTGATTCATGGTACTCCCTGTGACGTCGCCTTTGTATACCATAAATCAAAATTGTAATCAGAACGTGCCCTACTTCCGGTTTTGTTTTATGCGCAAGACATACACAGAATTTCCGGGCATTTGAATAGAAGCTGTGAAATTTGAATAAGTTGGGGCCGTCTATTAAGTACGCACAAACAATTACCGACTCCTCCCCCGCCCCTATACACTAAATTTGTGGTGTCGGCTATTAACTAGAACACACAAGACCACCCTCCCTCGCCCCCCCCCCCCACCCCACCTTCGTTGATGCTCACTTTATGAATGGCTTATATTTAGCGCGCTTCGTTACTTGTGGTGGCATTTTATTATTCAATAACAAAAATTTTGTTAGCAACTTCATCATACCCTTAAACAAAAAGAAAGCCGAACCCTTTCACAAAAAAAGTATGAAAACCGCTGCTGCATTGCTTCGTGTGGCGGGTCGATAACTTGATAACTTAAAAGGGGATTTGGTCGATTCGGCCCAAAACCGGTTCGGCCCAAAACCAGTTCGGCCCAATTTGAATGATTCGGCCCAGGATTTTTTTCACCTGACCGGTTCGGCCCAAAACCAGTTCGGCCCAAATTGGATGATTCGGCCCAATGTTTTTCTTTTTAGAGAGAGATCTTCATAAAAGTTTTTTTGACTTCCAGTGAGTAAGTTCAATGTGAATTGCACATTACTTTTTCACACACCATAATTTGTGCGTGTAGAAAATATATATAAAGAAGAATGTACTGCTATTATCAAGGTTCATGAAAAAACTCTTTCAACAACAAATACTTAGTCTCAGCTAGTGATTCACACAGATATCATTAATCCGTCCTTTATTTTGTTACCCTTTTATTATATTATGAAAAACAACTCATTTCAATTGTTTTAACATTTCTCCGGTATATGAAGTGCAATTGACCCTACATGTCAGTGTAATTAAGTGTTCCGATTTATATGTAATTTAAAACAAAAGCCGTATTTTTGGTCCCAATGAGTAGATTGTTTTAAATCTGTCGACGGAACAAGGACAGTATTATTTGAGCATTAATCACTGTCATAGTACAAGTTACTGCTGTTTACCTCTGGTTATGTAACGTTGTGCATATAAACAGTATTGTGGTGTCGATGGACAATATCAAGTTCTGATACAGTGAAAGTCGTTGCTGAAGTTTTCCCCTTTTGTATTTGAAATCGTTCATATCAACAGAATTATGGTGTGTAAAACTGCAGTTTCAGTGTTCTGCCGAATGCTGTTTTTCATTTTGGAATCAAAACAAAAGCACGAACAGCCTTGATTTTAAGTTTCCTTTGACATTTATGTCATCGGAAACAATGGGCCGAAACGTCCAAAGCTGGGCCGAATCGTCTTTCACGTTGGGCCGAACCGGTTGGGCCGAACTGGTTTTGGGCCGAAACGTCCAGAAACCCTTGAAAACTCCTGCAAGGATTTTCATGAAACTTGACTTCTATGGGAGCAAACACAGATCGGTATTGTAAATGGACCAGGTCCGTCCAAGGAAAATGGACCAGCTGGACTTGAAAAATTTCAACTATTGATGGCCGTGTTTAACTGATAGGGGGCCTGTAGGGAATATGTGGGTTTGCACACTGCTCTAGTTAAATTTACATTTACAGTCCTGTAAGCCGCTTTCATTTGTTTAGTTCACAAGCCTTGGCGTTATCGATACTGGAAGAGTGGGGAATGCTACTCTGTCTATCTGCTTGTCCTATGTACTGTTAAATACTATCCTGTGCACTGGCACTCCAGACATGAATGCGGAAATTGTCAAGTGAAGTCTTAACTACGATTAACATTAAATCTTGTTCATCTTGGTTTTTTAACCAGTACCTCCTGTCTGCTTCAATAATGTAGATTTGTATTAGGCGATTCTACCATCTCAATTTTAGTATCTTGGATCTTTTAATGAGATAAATATGCTGTAAATATTGTAATTCGTTTCACGACTACTTCAAACACAACGCCGTGGAATCCGTTTTTAAAATCCGGTAGTTGTATTGATTTTATGTTAAGTCATTTATCGTTAAGATTTCACTGTGACGGCGGTGACCGAGGGTGGGGGTGCCTATGTCTAGAACCGCCCTTCTTACATAACGCTCTTAATGTCGCACATATTTACAAAGAAAAAAAAAGATGAAAAGAACGTGCTTTGTGTCAACCAAATTTTGAGTGACTGATTTGTATGACCAGAAATGTAGAAATTCCTTTGACTTTATGACTGTTCTGTGTTTGCAGAGTGTGATGGATGCCGTGAACTTGAGGAGGCGTTAAATCAAAAGGAAGATCAGCTCACCAAAGCACAACAGGTTTGTGTTTTGATTGATCGTTTAACTTTGTATCGCATTTATGGAATGGCCAGTTAAATCAAGAATATAGAGAAAAGGCAGTCTTGCCGACTAACTGTAAATACTGCTTTTTCAGAAAACAAGAATATAGTTGGGCGAATGTTTTGGCAGATTGCGAGAGCTAATATTGTTAAAACTAGGTGTGTTTTCAAACTCCCTATTCTTGGCCATCAATGTTTTTTTTCTTTCTTTTTTTTTTTTTTCGTTATTATTATTTTTAATTGTTAATCTTGGTAATTCAGCCATTGTAGAATTTTTCTTTATTTTTCGGAAGATGGTGGACTTGATGAGCTGCGATTTGAACGACAAGTCAGACAAGATTGAGGAGCTTGAAAAGCGACAGCCCACGAGTCAGAACAAAGAGGAGACAAGGGATGCCGATACGCAGACCCAAGCTCAGTCTGACGCAGACACTGTAAATCTGAAAAACGAAATTGAACGCCAGAGCAAGAACATTGAATGCCTTAACATTGAAATCGAGCGGCTGCAGGATTTTGTTTCAAAAAAAGAAAAGGAAACGACTGAATTGAACGAGAAACTTGTAAAGTCAGATGACTCATTAAAGTCAACGGAGGCGACCTTGAAAAATGCAGAGGAAACGGTGATTGATGTGAACAGGAAAATGGCAGAAAGTGAACAACAGAGAAGTAATCTGCAGACTTCTGTCTCCAGTTTACAGAGTCAGCTGAAAGCCAAAAGCGATGAACTGGTGCGTCTTGGCAACGCTGCTGACTTAAATTCGGCCATGAAAGAACGCTTAAACTGTTTAGAAGAAGAGGCCGAGCAAGCAAGAACCGAACGTGTCGAGCAGGCGAACAGGCATTCTCGCGAAATCTCGAAAATGCGAGAAAAACTGCGTGAGGTTGAATCGTGCCTGCAGAGTAAAGAAATGGATTTGACTGAGCGAGGAACGGAGATATTTGAGATACTGGAGAAGAGGGCGGAGCTTGAGAGTGAATTGACACGCGTCAAGGAGGCCCTGGCCGCCGAGGAGAAAGAGAAACAAGACACTGTAGAGGCCCTGGAGCTGCTCAAAGGGAAGATTTCTAGCATGGAGAGTGCTTTAGACGAGGCTACGGCTGAAAGCGATCGTAATGTCAGGCTGGAGGAACAGATCGTACAGCTCAAAGGTGCGTGTTCCGCAGTAACCGCCATCAAAAAGTAAGGTCCCAAAGATAAACATTTTCTGCCATTTTTTGGTTTTTGTGTGGTTGAGTTGGATATTTATTGATTGTACAGACAGGTGGTTAGACTCCCATTTTCTGTTTTCGAGAGTTCTTTGACGAGAGTTTGCAGCGGAATGTTGGTTAAAACATCTCACAGGCATGCAGTCGACATGAAAACCTTTGTCGCTAAAAACACAGTGGAACAAATGTAAATGATTCCGAATTCCCTATTCCGCCTCTAAACAGGGTTGAGATTTCGCGGTGGCCCGTGGCGACCAACTTTTGGCTCGGGCGACCAACTTTTTTTTGAGTATTTTCAGCTAAATAATGTTGATTATTTTAAACATCATTTTGTTATTGCTTTTTTTTTTTCATGTTAGGCGGACCAAACAAATTATTTTGCAAAAATTGCACCGGGCGACTAATGTTTTTAATTTTAACTCGACAATTTTACGAAGTTTCAACCCTGTCTAAAGAACTAGTTCTTGGATATTCTGCGGTCACTTGACACGGACGTTTATGTGATGTCTATTTTCAGGCAGAATACAAAAAAAGAGAAAAAAAAATCGAGGAAAACTCAAATTTTCACTTTCGTGACTGTCGGTGACCGATAAAAAAAAAGTGCTATGACGGAAACGGAACGTTTCAAAATTGCAAACCCTGGCAAAAGTACATAGGTGATTTTGGCACACGTGCGTTGGTATAAAACAGCTGACCTCTGATGAGATTTATCTGTTGTGTATAAACACAAAAAGTATGGATATTTTAAAAAGTAGTTCCACCTTAATGAGTATTATTTTCGCGGAATCCCCGGTGGGTTTGCGGAGTAAAAAATTATTATACCAAATAGATCAAACTGCCGCTGGGGATGATTGTTGAACATATTTTAAAAAGTGGTTCCTGCCTTTTACGAGTACTATTTTGCGCGGAATCTCAAGTGGGTCTGCGGAGTAGAAACAGGCCGAACCGCCGTAGAGGCTGGCTGTTGGACAATAACGGGCACACGTAACGATTGCAATTGTCAAAAAAAAACTTGCCGTAAAGCGCCTTTTCGGTTTTTAAGTGGACATTGATTGACGGATAAAAGATTAATATTTGCGTTGCTCTTATTTTTTCAATTTGATGCATATTGAGGTGAAACACAAGGTAAACGAACGTTATTTAATGACGTTAAAGGAACCTCAACACATTGATTTGTTGTTATTTTACTTACCGAAAAAAAACCCGATATATCGGTTATGAGCACCGGTGGTTTCGGTCGGCGACGAATTTTCGGTGACCGGATGCAAACCCAATAAAAAATAACGTTTACCTATGGAGAAAGTGAATGCTCGGGTTTTCATATGAACAAAATTTTTTATTGGCCTTGCAGGCGCTTTAGACGACAAGAACAATGCGCTTGAATCGCTGAAGAAAGAAGTGGGCGGTCTTAGGAGATCTCTTGATGACGTCACAGGCCTGGAAGAATCACTGCAGCATGCCAATGACATGCTTCGCGGCAAAGCCAACGAAGTGGCCACGCTAGAAGCGAAAGTAGGCGAGAAAGAGACTGCGATGGAAAAGATAACTTCCAAATGCGCGCAGCTGCAACAGGAATTAGACGCCAGTATCTCCCAAGCGAGCGAGAAACTGGCTGAGGGCGGGCAGTGGAAAGAACAGTATCTGCGTGAGAAAGAAAAACTGAAGAAATTGAGTGACAAGTTGAGCAATATGGAGGTAGAGAACGGCATGCTGAAAGCCGAGAACGACAAAAGCAGCAGTGAGTCGGAGTCTTCTGGCGCCGCGGTGAAGGCGCTGAGAGAGGCGCTGGCAGCCGAGAAGGAGGAACACGTGACCCAGGTGTCGGCGCTACGCAAGACCGTGAGTGAGAAGAGCGCCAAGCTGGAGAAACAGCAGACCGAGCTCTTCAAAGTGCGCGCAAATCTGGAAAATGAGCACAAAGAACAGCTTGAACTAAGAAGCAAGGTAACATTTCTCTCAGTGTCTACTTTTGATATTTTGAATTTTTATTTTTTTATTTTTTTACTTATTTTAGATGTTTAAAAATGAAATTTATTGAGAACGTACCACTTTCTCCCTTTAATACGACTTTTACTGTATTTAATGGTTATCTGCAGTCCGCACTTGAAGTAACATCACGAATATAACGGTGTAATAATAGCCATTTATATTTATATCTGTGTCTACCATAGCCAACGTGTGACTTGACCACGCGTGCTTTGTTATGTTTGTCCATACCGTACAGGTACATAGCTTGGAGAGTGAGTGCCACTACCTGACGCGCAAGCTCCAGCGGGAGAAGGAGGGCTGCGAGGAGAGTAGAGCGCACGTGTCTAAGCTAGAGCTGAGGCTTCATGAGAGCGAGGCGAAGCTGAAGGACGAGCTTGGCAAGAAACAGGAGGTGGAAAGCAGTGTGCAAGGCTTGCAGGAGCAGGTGCAGGACCTGTCCAAGAAGGTAGGTGCTTCGTCCGAGGAGTGGGGTGCTTGGCACAAGATGGTAGGTGTATTGCCTTGGAATGCTTGGCAAAATGTGGGTGCTTAGTCCGCGAGTGGGTGTTGGTACAAGACGGTGGGTGCGTCATCGGAGAAAGGGGTGCTTGGCGAAAGAAGGTGGGTACCTTGTCCAAGACGGGAGTTGCTTGATATAAGGTGGTTGCTTAGTCCAAGAAAGTGGTCGCTAGCTTTGAAGTGCTGGGTGCTTGGTATGAGAAGATGGGTGCTCAGTCCCAGAAGAAGGTGGGCGCTTGGTTCAAGGTGTGTGAAGTTCCTGTTCCGAGGAAGAATACACTCAAAAAATGTTGGATTTTAGAACAAGAAAGTATGTGGTGTACCGGATATAAAAAGGTAAGGTTTATTTTTTTGGCGTGTTTTAAGTTAAAATAATGGCGATAAACTAGAGTAGTTTTGTTTACGATAGCGGTGAGGTTATCTCTATGTTTAGGTTGGCGAGTTACAAGAGGCGGTGGCGGAGGGAGAGGAGACGGAGATAGAACTACAGGAAGCGCAGGCAAAGCTTGAACAAGCAAGCCAGGAGCGCGAGAGGCACATGGCCACCATTAGGGACCTCGAAACGCAGCTCACTCAGGTACGAAAATCACGCAAAGTTCCATACGTTATTCACAGACTAAAGATAATGAGTGGTCAATGGCAGGATCCATAAGCAACCGCTGTGTTCAAAAACGTCTGCTTTAAATGTAAAAACAGCTGTTCACGTGTATATGGATGTTTGCAATGCTCTAGTGGATAGAAAATATGAGATTTTCTTGATGTATGTGTGATGGTTGACTGTGCAGGTGACGAGCGAGTCCGGAGAAGCGGCCGCAGCGGATGGGGAGGAGAAAGAAAACCTCCGCTGTAAGATCAAGTCCCTGCAGAAGGCGGTCGATGATGCTGAGTACAAGCACCAGATGTCAGCACGCCAGCAGCGCCGCGGTACGCTTTAGACTGTTTAACACAGGGACTCAAATTGCTAGTATGATTTATTTATTTATTTCAGGGATTTAAGAGATTTTAAGATTGCTAGAGTTGATTTTATTTATTTGTTTAGTTTTGCTCGTGAGCAGGCCGTGATAACTTAATGTTCAGGCTAGTATAGTTGCAAATTCCTGAATTTCAGAAAAATCTCAGATGGATAAATTACTCAAAGAAACTGAAACTGCAGCTAAAGAGGCCGAGGATCGTGTTACTGAGCTTGAAAATGAATTGACCGAGGTTAAGGCGGTTCAAGGCCAGCTGATAGAGGACAAGGTCAACCAGTACCGAACCAGAGCAACAAAATTGGAAGATATTGTACGTGACCTTGAGCATTGTTTGAGGTCATCCAAGGACAGCGAGACCAAGGTCACTGCCCAAAACGAAGAATACAGAGCAAAATTCAAGTTAGTGTATTTTGTTTTTTGGACATCCAATCTTTCGCAAATAAGGCTTTTATCTTGATTTCTCTGTTGTGGTCATAAAAGATTATAAATTTATAAAAGATTTGTTTTTACAAATCCAGGGAACAGGAGAAACGACTGGCTGATTTGGAGGACCAATTAAAAGAGTCGCAGGACTCACGTGACTCACTGGCGGCCGACAGCGCGCACGACCTCAAGTGTGCGCAGGCGATACTACGTGACAAAGAGGAACAGCTGGACGAGGTCAAGCAGGAGATTAAAACTCTGCAGGTATGGCTTGGAAAGTATTATTGTCACGTCTTCTCCGCGTCTGTTTGGTTTTATCCCAGCGGCAGCTGGTGGTTTATCCCATTCTGAATATTAAACTACGCATTGTCACAAAATTCTCGTTTGTGTTTTGGAGTTCAGATTGTAGATGGTAGAACCAATTGGGCTTCAGTCTGTATAGTTGTTTTAGGGATTGAACAATTATTTTGCTGTGATGGACGAATTTTATTTTTATTTGTTGATTTATTTTGAAACGATTTTTCCAATGAACGATTGCGATGTACTAAGCGACCTTAAAAGAAAATTTATGTGTGTGTTCATGAATTTAAAGTTCGAAACTGATGTTGAAAAGATTGAACTTGGTGGCTTTCTTTTTTCAGGACCTTATTGACAGAAATGCTTTTGATTACGGGCAGCAAGTATTCGAAAAGAACGAGCGAATTCATCAGCTGGAAGAGGAAGCGGAAATGCTACGTCACCAAGCGGACGACACACAGCTCCACAGCAAGATACACGACCTGCAGGAACAGCTTAGTGTGCAGACGACCGCCGCCAAAGAGGGCGCCACTAAAGTTCAAAGGTCAGTGGCATTATCTTTTCGTCAGGGTGGACAATCTCAGCACATTTGGTTTCAGTTTCGGTGATGTGTTCGATGACCACCGTCATCGATAGTTTCGCAGAAGTTTTGTGATTATTTGAACTGTTTATTTCATTCTTTGAGTTTGTTACAATTAAAATTATTATATTTTAGGTTGGAAAGCCAGTTATCTGGTCTGAGAGCTGAATCGAAAGAAAGTAATGCCAAGGTCATTGTTCTTCAAAAAGCGCTGGACGCGGAAAAAGAGAGCGCGGAACAGAACGCCAGTGACGTCAAGTGTCTGCGGAGTCAGGTAGAGACACTGCGCGCAGAGTGCGAGAATCGCTGCGCGGAGATACACCAGCTGAAAGAGTTGCTAGGCAACGAGCGAAACAATGCCCAGGACATGGGCAGTAAGCTGACTGCCCTGCAGGACACCGTGAAAAGCCTGGAGAAAAGCAGCGCCGATAAAGCCGCCCAGTTAACACTAGCCAGTGATAATCTGAAGGACTGCGAAGAGGAGCTGACTAAAAATCAGTCTCTTGTCTCAAGTTTGCAAACTGAGTTAGCCGCGCTTCGGCAGAATTCCGTGGACACCGCTGTATTAAGTGGATTAAACAGTACTGTTTCTGAACTGAAAAATGAAGTGAAAGAACTGTCCAACAAAGTGGCTCATTTGGACGACAAATGCGCGCTGAGTCAGAAGGAACTGAGTGAAAAGAAGGGGGAAGTAACAAACCTTCAGAGAATTGTGCGAGAGCATAAAGAGAGTGTGGAGGAGGCGCGAGGACAGTGCCGCGGGCTGGAGAAAACGCTAGCTACATTACGGGAAGAGCACAGCGCCCTGCAGCGCTCCCGGGGCGAAGAAGCAGACGCACTGCGTCAGAGGGTTGAGGAACTCTCCAAGCAAGCGAGCCAGGTGAAACCTCACTTAGGCTCGCCTAGCAATCATATACAAGTCCCCGTTTCCTCTTCCATGTGCTAATGCTCAGTCTGTAGGTCGGCACTTTTTTTTTTCTTGCATCTGAAGTACACCTTGGTGTTTACGCCTGAAAGCACTGCTGGCCTCAAAGACGCCCTAAACCGAATTGTAATCGCCGTCATTTAGCCTTCGCAATTAGAATTCGTTACCTTGTAATTGTACGCGCGTTTTACAAATTCTAAATAATTTTTGGAGTGCACGTTTATCATCCGTTTTCTGCTCTGGCTTTTGATATAGCCTGATTAACCTAACACTCGAATACTGGCAGGTTTCCGAGCTTGAAGAACAGATAGCGTCGCTGGAGAAGTGCAAGGAGAGCCAGGAGGGAGAGGTGGCCTCCCTGAAAGCTGAGCTCACAAGCCGTGATAACTCCATGAAGCAGTGTAACGCGCAGCTCAAAGAGGAGGCTGAGCTTCTTAGCAAACAGGTAACCAGCACATCCATCTCCCACACATCTCTAACCCTCCCAGCACAACCCCCCCCGCCCTCCCCACCGAACATGTCGCACGTGTTAAGATGAACCTTTATGTTTACAAACCTAACCGAGTCATGCTGTAAAAAAACTGTACAAAAAAATGTGTGGAATTTTTTAAAACGCAAGTTGCGTAGAGGGGAATTATTTAGTGAAGGGATTTACAAGCGCAGCGTGGAATGTTTGCGTTGCGTGTTTAGCTGCAGCACAGCCAGGAGAACGAGAGCACGTTACGAGGACAGCTGCGGGAGGCCAAGAACCAGATGGAGGACCAGAACAGGAAGTTCTCACAGATCGAGGACAAGGTCAGGAGCTATGACGTCACCATCGAGACGAAGACCTCCAAGCTGAAGGATCTCAACTGCGAAGTACAGTCCCTCAAGGTGAGTGGGAGGTGGAGGATGGGAGTGGGGAGGGGGGGGAGGGGGAGGGCACCGTGCCTGTTGTTTCGCTTTTTGATCTTTCAGTTTCTGTAATTTCTACAAATTGCTTTTACTTAAATAAGTCGCCCGTTTCTCATTTGCTTTTAAAGATAGGTAGAAAAAGTGTATTTATTGCAAAGTATAGGAAATACTTTCATCTGCTACACCGCAGATTTGTTGCCTAGAAAGTCTGGTATAAAGTGACAGTTAAAGGAAAAAGGACATGCATTCTTGAAATAAAAGTACTTGAATATAGAAGTGTTTTTCGCATGACTCTTAACGGTAAATTTAAACTGCCAAACTGAAGAAAATAGAACGGAGTGTTATTGATTGCAGGGCCGCGTGGATGAGCTGTTGGCGGAAAACAAAGAGAAAGAGAGTGAGATGACCCGGCTGGCGAGCGAGGCACGCAAGACGCAGCACGGGCTCGAGCTGGAGGTCAAGGCCGCCAAGGCGGACCTGGAGAGGAAGGAAAAGAGGCTGGAGATCAAGAACCGTAAGATCGAGGAGCTGGCGGCGGAAGTGGAGAGGGAGAGGAGTCGCTACGAGATCGCCTACAAAGGTGCTGGCGAGGCTCGCCTCGCGCTGCCTCGTTTATTGTTATGTTTATGAATAGTAAACAACAATTCCCTGTCGGAGCCTGTAAAATGCGATTATTTATTCAAATTTATTTTTCTGTTTAATGTTCTTCAAAAACAAAATGATGTGTTAATGGTTTTTATGAGACATCTGTTTTCGTCCTGGTAACAAGTCTGTTTGTCGCACCCGGTGTGTTGAAAGACTCGCAAGGTAACGAGGAGGTCCTCAACCGCCTGAAAGCGACGCTTGAGGAGCAGGAGCAGGTGATGAACATGCAGGATGCGCACATCCGTGACAAGGAGGAGGAGGTGGCCGCGCTCACCGCCAGGCTCGAGGCTGTCACCGAGAAGTACAACGCGCTCCTCAAGGTAGCAGCCACCTCGCTCACCTCCAGTCCCGCTCATCACCGCCACCTCGCTCATCACCTGCCAATCCCAATCATCACCGCCACCTCGCTCATCTCCAGTCCCGCTCATCGCCGCCACCTCGCTCATCACCTGCCAACCCCAATCATCACCGCCACCTCGCTCACCTCCAGTCCCGCTCATCACCGCCACCTCGCTCATTACCTGCATACCCCAATCATCACCGCCACCTCGCTCACCTCCAGTCCCGCTCATCACCGCCACCTCGCTCATCACCTGCCAACCCCAATCATCACCGCCACCTCGCTCACCTCCAGTCCCGCTCATCACCGCCACCTCGCTCATTACCTGCATACCCCAATCATCACCGCCACCTCGCTCACCTCCAGTCCCGCTCATCACCGCCACCTCGCTCATCACCTGCCAATCCCAATCATCACCGCCACCTCGCTCATCTCCAGTCCCGCTCATCGCCGCCACCTCGCTCATCACCTGCCAACCCCGCTAGTCACCCTCCTCTCGCTCATCACCACCAGATCCGCTCATCACCTGCCAACCCCAGTCATCACCGCCACCTCGCTGACCTCCAGTCCCGCTCATCATCTGCCAACCGCGTTCATCCCCGCCAGTCTCGCTTATCACCTTCTGGCTCCGTTTATCACCACCAACCCCACTTATCGCCGGCCATCTCCGCTCATTAGCGCCAGTTCTGCACATCACTGCCAGTCCCGCCCATCACGCCAGCCCCGCTCATCACACCAGCTGAGTGACAACTCTTTGTATAGTCCCCATTTGTCGTGGAATGACAGCCTTGTTGACCTGTTATCAGTAGCCCTGAATTTCTTGCCAAGTGTGTTGGACATAAGAGAAAAAGGTCAGTTCAATATCAATGTTTCAAATTCTGTTTTCTGACTGGACAACAGGAAAGCGGGGAGAAGACCAGTGAGTTACGACAGTTAGAACAAATGAAGAAGAGACTGACCGAGAAGGAAGGCGAGGTGGAAGAGGCGCTCCGTGAGGCCAGCAAGCTGCGTCAGCAGCTCAAACAGCTGCAGGGCGAGCAGCAGCAGCTGCAGACCGAGCTCAAGTGCAGAGCCAACGAGATTAAAAGCATGGAAGCCAGCCTGGCAGGTGAGCGGTGTGCCCACACTAATGGACTAATGCCTGTGTAATGGTTCTAAGGAAACAATAAAATTGGAATTTTTTTCCTGTGTGTTTTAATTTTCGATTCCAGAAAATGGTTTTAAATCTGATATGCAAGTCTTTGTATCACGTTTTAAACTTTTAAGTTATATCGATTTTTTCTTTACATTATAATGACTCTTTCAAATTTATATATGTAAACACCACAAGGTTTCACTCAAAATGGGGAGGGGCCTTATGTTTTTGTAGTGTTGTAGTATTGAAATATTGTAGATGTTCGCAAGGACCGGGAATCGCTTCGACGCCAGCTAGAGAGCTCCCAGGGCCAGCAGGACGCCTTGCGCAAGGTCAAGGACGAGCTAGCCGAAGAACACAAGCAGAACGAGCGCAGCCGTGGCCAGGCCGAACAACTGCGAACAAAGTTCATGGTGCGTTCAATTAATATATATATGTTACAGTGTACCTGTCAAATCAGCAACTTTACAAAATCACTGAAAAACCCACTGGCGTCTTTCTTGTTAGATTGAAACAATTACAAGCGAAAGCAAAATGAAAAACTATGAGAAGTCCCTGATGTTTGCTGTTGGAGTGAACCGTGTGCTTTGCTTTTCAGGCGCTGGAGGAGCAGAACAAGCTGCTTGAGAAAGAAGGCTCACACTTCAAGGAGCAGCTGCACGCCGCGGAGCAGCTGAAAATCAAGGAGCTCGAGGTAGATACAAGTTAGTGGCAGCTGTGAGGAAGAGTAGTTTCTGTAGTGTTGTTAGATGTTGTAATGATTTGTCGAGGGCACTGGAAAGATACAGAAGTAGGATACTCGTGTGTCATGATGCGTAGCTCATGTGGTAGGGGCGGTGGTACGTACGTGAGAGCAGGCCTCTACGCGTGAGAGTGTGTGTTAGGGGCAGTGGTGTGTACATGGGAGCAGGGCCTCTGCGCGTGGAGTGTGTGGTAGAGGTAGTGGTTTCTGCGTGGGATCAGGGTCTCTGCGCATGAGAGTGTGGTAGAGGCAGTGATGTGCACGTGGGAGCAGGGCCTTTACGCGTGAGAGAATGCGCGTTAAGTCACTGTGCTATGTTACAGAAATGGCGCGAGGAGCGAGATAAGCTGGTGGGCAAGCTGCAGAACATCTTGGCCGAGAAGGACGCCACGATCCGCACGCTCAAGGCCGCCGCTAACACAGCTGTAAGGCTCCTCTCGGCGCTCAGTCATGCACAGAAATAACCTTTACAAACATGATGGAGTAAGCTAGGGATAGGCGGGCGTGCAAACATTTCTACTTGTTTGCATAATTTAACGTGATGCGGAAAAAAATGGCGAATGGCCATTCTGGCTTAATCGCTGAATTAACCAGTTTAATGACTAAAGACAAAACCACCTGACGCAAAACGTAGTCTTAATTTTGGGGGGTATCCGCAGCGTCACCACGCAGTTTATTTGCTACACCGATTTGTACTTGACGTTTCAGGATTGTCATGAAGAACTTACAAAACTCAAAAAGCAGAATGAAGACAAGGACTTGATCATTGCCGAGCTGTCTTCTCACCTGGAGAATCACTCCGCGCCCAAGACGCGTCACGCGCGGCGGGGTAAATCCATGCGTGGTGGCGCGCACGTGGATGAGGAGGAAGGCGCGGGGGTCCATAGGAGAGAAATAGATGCGCTTAACCGAAAGGTAGCACTGCTGAGTTATTACGATAGTCTGATAGCTGTTTGGCTTTGGGGAGCCTCATTGCTTGGTTTGCATGCCAACCTGGCTTGTGCTTCTTCGCGTTTCTCAAATGTTTCTTTAATATTTACCAATACACGGTTAATTTTATGAAGTACGAAAACCTAAGCATATTTTATCTTTGAATGGTTTTTGATTTTTAAAAATTTAAAAACTTTTGTAACTATTTAAGGAATATTAAAGAATCTTAAAATTTAGATATTTTTAATGATGTTTGAAATTGCACAAATTAACATATGGATGATTTATTCCATGCATTGTAAGACTAAATATCTTTGTAAGAACAAAATCGAATCATTCATATGTGGCTGATTGAAAAAAAAATATATTAGGATAACTATGATAATGCCAACAATAATCTTACGCTTTATAATTTGGGTCTGCCTTTTAAACGACGGCGTCAAACAGCTATTCTGTATCGTTTGACTAGCTGCTTACGGCTCGAGGCCCGCTTGGTGGTTGTACCCGGATGTGACGTAACGGCCGCTGCTTCTGCCTAGCTCTGCTTTACTCGTGTGCCCTTGCGCACTCTCTTGTATACATGCATGCACCATTTTTTTTCTTTTCAGATGGACGAATTAAAACGCGTGCATGAGGATGAGTTGAAAACGCTTGTTTTGGCCAAGGATGAAATTATTTGTGCACTTAAAGATCAAAATAAGCAACTCGAAAAACAAATTCCCATGAAAGGGCTTCCCGCAGTTCTTAAGGCAAGTCTACTGTGACGTCGAACTCTCAATAGAATGATACTGTGTACGGTAGGGGCTTTGATAAAGTGCCCGGAAAGAACCGTTGTTTCGTGGATACAGGCGTCCACGCATAGAATGAACGGTTTAATCCGATCCATTTATTTATTTTTAAATTTTGATTGAAAAAGTGAGGGACAACACAGATAACTATGGTATGCATAAGGTACTGTTTTGATTATTTGCACAGCTATTGTTCTACATATCTCAGTTTGATACAGTTGTTTCACCATTCTGTAATTATCATTCGCCAACTTGCAGTCACATTTCGCCAGCCTGCAGTCATGTTTTAACATCGTGTAGTTTTGTTTCATTATTCTTTTTGTGAAGACATATTTCACACCAATCTGCATGGACATTCGATAGTCATGTTTCGCTAATCAATAACACGCTAATTACTGTCGTTTTTTGGTTATGTGCGGCTGTCTGTTGATGATTTAGAACGAGCCAGTGATAGAAGCCAATACACCGGTGCATGAGGAAAACAAAGTCATTCAGTGTGACTTGGACGACACTCCAACACTACAGCAGCAAAAAGAGAAGGCTTCGAAATCGCGCTCAAAACGAGCAGGGCGTGGCAAGAAACGCCGCAGCAGTGAAATGGAAGAGGTAGGAAATTTAATAGGAGTATAGGATTCAAAATACCGAAAATTACTGGTGTTGCCCTGTTCTAAAGATTTACCTAAAATACCCAGCAATAATATCTTCAGTGGGACCTCTCTGCCGTTACTTTGTATTCGAAACAATTACGAAGTCACGGTTCAGTGAGGACCCGGGGTAACGTGGAAGACAGTGCATGGATTTCCATTTTATCAAGACATTGAAAGGATGTGTATTTTCGAACTGCAAGCCTCCTATTCCATGGCTATTATCTGATTGTGTCAGTGGTATGAAATATATTTCTGTTTTCAATTATCATTCAAATCCGGCGCCCAAATCCCCCCCCCCCCCCTCCCCGCATAGCTGTTAATTGGAGTACTTTGCTTGCTGCAGCCCGGGGTGTCAGATGACACTGTGTCGGGACGTAAGAGCCGAGGCGGCAAGCGGCAGTCGTCGCGACAGCGGGGCAAGAGCGTGCGTCTGGAGGAGAGCAGCGAGGAGCCCCCACCCCCGGCCGGCATGTGTTCCATCAAGGAAGAAGACGTGGTCGACCTCAGCATCATCCACGCCGACGCGAGCCACTCCCGAATCCTGCACAACTCCACTAACCTAGGTGCGTGACCTCCCCCCTCTCCCCCCTCCCCCCATCCCATCCACGCCGACGCGAGCCACTCCTGCTTCCTTCACAACTCCATCAATCTAGCTGCATGACTTCCCATCTCACCCAATCCATGCCATCGCCAGACACTAGCATTCCCCACCAACTTAACCCCATCACCCCTGCCCCCTCCACCCCCCTCCTTCCATCCACACGGACGCCAGTCGCCCCTGCATCCTGCGTGAATCCTCAAAACCGACTCGTCTACAGTCCTTATCCGACCTCAGCAAAATTGTTACCAAGTCGGCCTCTTTTCATCCTACCTCAGTCGTGTATTTATTTGGTGAGAAATCTTGTGTGAATCCAGCCACGTTTTACACAAGAAGTTCTGGGCGTTTTATAGCAATGCCTGAATCATCTTGAAGCCGAGAAAACTTGGAGGGGAGGCCGAGATGCCTTAATACCCTGTAGTCGTGTAATGTGTCGTGGAATTTTCCATGCGGTCCCCTCGGCTCCATGTCTCAGTCATATGCTTGGTTTTTAGGCCCGAGTTGCCTGTCGAGTTCCACACCAAAGACGGAGCTCCGCCACGCCACGTTCATCTCGCCCGTGCAGGGCGGCGGGGCGGTGGTGCCACCCAGCACCACCAAGAAGAAGAGAAAACTGCAGAAAACGGAAAACCTGTCGCCATTTGCTGAAACACCTAGTCACATCGAAACCGTATGTAAACAATTTTATTTTATTTTGAAACCAGTTGAAAGGTACTTGTGATATCAGCGAATCGATTTTCTCGAAACGAAAGGTATTTCGTTGATATTTAAACTTAAAACACCACTTTATATTTTGGTGTTTGATCTTTGATAAGATATTTGTTTGCTTTATCTTCGAATTATACTTTGTAAGCTTTGTTTAGTAGTTTATCTTTTAACAGTTCTTCGCGTCTTGTTCACTGCGCTAATTGTTTTTGAAACAAAATAAATTATGAAACAAGAAGCAACTATAGACGTCATGTATGCAAATGGTTATTGTGCTTCTGTCATTTTTTTAGGCTTCACGAACTCCAGATGCCCATCAAATTGTGAAACGGCAGTTACGCTCACGAAAACGATAATGCACGCTGTAAACGGATTGGCTAGTGATAGACTGTAGTATTTTATTTGAAGTGATAATTCTTTTCTTCTGTTCGAAATAATTCTGTGTTTAGTTTATGTAATATGACTGTGACGTGGATTTTGTGGCGAAAAGCCAAGATTCTTTATCTTGGGCAGATTTTGCTTTGCGTTGATGTTTTGAAGATTACCTGGAAAAACGACTAAACTTCAAAAGGACTACGCTTCAAAAGGACTAGCTTTCATTATGTCTATACGGGAAATAACTTAAGTTCTTGTAATTAGCCTATTTGTTATATATATTTTTTTTCACTTTTACTATTTGAAATTTTCAGTTTATTTTATTTATGTGGTGATTTGTGTGATCTTTTCTGATCGAACATAATTCGGTGAGTGATGTTTGATTTGCAGTGTTAAGGCGTCTGAATAAGTTATTGATGTTTAAAACAGACCCAATGCAGATTTCTTACAATTGTCCACTCCGGCTATTGTACTTGGGATTTGATGTTCCAATTAGGACACCCCAAAATTCAATTGCAGTCTTCGGTTTTCTAAATAAGTGACTGATGTTTCAATTACACACTATGCAGATTAAGTTAGTCCTTTTGCAAGTTAACTTTACTCCGCGTAGACATTTTGAAGTTTAGTCCTTTTGCAGGTCTAATGTCCCCCGCGTAGACATGAAGTTTAGTCCTTTTGAAGCGTAGTCCTTGTGAAGTTTAGTCCTTTTGCCAGATTACCGTTTTGAAAGTTGGATAATGTTGTTATTTGTTGAGAGAACAAAAATAATGAATGTTAGAAGTTGCGTATGGACATTGTGTATGAGAGTATGGACTGCATATGTCAGATCACTGCCTTACAGCAGATGACAGTGAATTCCGCAATGGGTAGGCGGTGTCGTTAATCAAACTGTATGACTAGCCAATTTCCGGGCCATTGCTATGCTGAGTACGGCCTGTATGTAACGAATCACTGCCGGGCCATTGCTATGCAAGGTACGGACTAACGAACTTCTTATCCTTGAGTGGGACCTTCTTCAGATCACATAGTTTTCTTTCGGGGAATTGCCATGGATTGTCATAACAAAAATAAGCAACCAGTGAAGACCTTTACTTTAGAAAGGTGTGTTACTCAGTACGGTTATGTTCAATCCCCGCTCGCAAGAGCTCGCAAGCTTTCCTATTCACTTTCTACCTCTCCCATTGTAGACTCTCACTGCGCAAGCTTAATCGCTGTGCATATCGGGTCAACAGAGCATACGCATGAAAACCTGTTGTTCGACAGAATATTTATAACGTGAAAAGCAGTACGGTTCATTATGTCAGGCAGTGAATCACTGAGAACATAATAACACGAAAAAGATGCATCATTTCACGAAAATAGGCAATACCCAAAATTTTGCTTGGGGGACTCCATTGAGATCCCTTCTTAAATCTTTATCTGTACTAGGTGTGACTATATAACACGCGGTATCGCTGATTTTCTGGGAGGACTAGGGTTGCTATATATATATATTTTCCCTGAATCCCTATGTAATTAACGTGCTTTATTTCTATAGTAATTTATGCCCGAGCTTTGCATTTACTTACGAGTGCACAAATCAGTTGTAATAGGTCTGAATTGTTAAAACTTGATGCCGACCCAAAGCCTGCCATGGGGAGGTGGCGAGTAGTTGGGGGGAGTTATTGGTTTTGACTAATTTATAGTAGTCTACCCATCTTGCGAATTTAATTAGTAACAATGAAATTGTTTTTATAAAACATGGATAAAGTACGTCAAATCATCAATTGTATTTATAGTGCATTAACTCCTCGAAGGAACTGCACATTTTTACTGCTTCTAATTAAACGGGAATGGAATCACATGGTAGCGTACGTATGTCGGCTTGCCTCAACCATGTAATCTTTGGTCATTATCCACAGGCTTTGGGTTAACTCTTTGCATTTGCTGTTAAGTTGCTTTGAAAACTTCATATGGTTAGTGTAATGCTCTAAAAATGGCCGTTGTTTACACTGTGGTCACGTGTTCTGGTGTCGCGGGTATAGGCACTGTACGTGTGACGTGACAGATGAAATCATAAAAAAAACTGTGCGCCGATGCAATGGTCAAGAGAATTTACCTTTGATTAAAATTTAAAACGTTCGAAAATGAAAGAGAAGTGACCTTGAGGGTAGAAAGATCGCATTTGATGTGACGTAAGGACTTGTGCTTGCCAGTACCTCGATATACATTACTGGAGGGTCAGAGCGTTTTTTTTTTTTTAATCTTTGTTATTTCAGAGCGAAGGTGCTTTTGGCATGTACGACGATGCATCTAGTGATAAATAATTGAGTGATGTGAATACAGTCTTGGTTGCTATGTTTTCTATGCTGAATGCCTTAATTGAAATAATCCAAACTACGTGAATTAGTTTTATTAATCTTCCGAGAAATTGCTTTTCCACCATTTTTGGCTGCCATAATTAGGCCGCTATACGCTACAACTGAATTCCACCGCTCCGCCCAGCAGGTTAATCGCGTTGACTCGTGGAATGCTGAACCAGAATGGCAAAATCTGTGTACCAAAAAGTACCTTCCCCTTATTTGTTAGTGATTGGCAGAAAAGTAAAGTCAGTACACGAAAAAAATCCACGAGGCGTTAAGACTCAGTTAAATTCGACCTCTGGAGCATTCCAACAAAAATAAAAGCTATCCCCCTCAAGGGCAAAGCCTTGCACTTTCCGAGAACTAACTTGACAAAACCTCGATACAAAGTTTCAATGCCAAACGCTTTTATCTTGATCAGTTTTTGACGAAGTACCGATCCGTCAATTAAAAAAATAATGATGCGACGTTGCACATCTGCAGTATGTACTCACTTCGCAGTTTCAAAAGGCTTGGACTTGTTATTATTATTATTATTATTATTATTACGCGTAATTTAGGGGAGAACGGGGTAGGTTGTGTAGGTGGGTAAGTTATGCATCCATTGGTATCTCATAATGTACCCATATACGATTATGCTTACTTTGTCCGCTAGTCGCGAGTATCGAATAGATGTGTCCTCATTCCCAGATATTAGATTTACTCATCACGGATTTTGCAAAAAAGATATTTCCCACTGGCAAACATAGTTCCCACTTGCAAACAAAGTTTGCAAATGGTATGCTTTGCTAATAATTCTGGCTGTTTATTCCTTCCTTTTTTTTTTTTTTTTTTTTCTGTCTCGGAGGTTTCTAGAAAACTCCTACCCTATTTGACCTAGGACGATGAAAGTTGGCACAGAGATAGAGGGTGATGAGATGTGAAACCGCAAATTTTTTGACCTTGACTTTCAAGGTCAAGATCAAATTGAGGTCAAAGTATTTTGACCTCAAAGTGGTTTCCAGAAAACTCCTCCTACAGGGTTTGTAGTAGAAAAACGGCATTTGGCAGAGACATAGAGGGTAATGAGTTGTGAAATCCGCAAATTTCTTTTTTACCTTGACCTTTCCGTAATCGTAATCCGTTGGAGATGGAATGTCCATTATCTCGAAAACGTTTCGAGATTTTGAGCTTATTGTCGACCCTTTGGGCTAAAAAGACGTTATAGGTACCTCGGTGACCTTGACCTCCTCTGTGATGGTCAAGGTCAAAAACCGGAAATTGACCATTATCTCGAAAACGGTTATATAGAGCGATTTTGAGCTTATTTTCGACCCTTTGGGTCTAAAAGACGTTATATAAGAGGTACCTCGGTGCCTTAACCTCCTCCGTCATGGTCAAGGTCAAAACCCGGAAGTTGACCATTATATCGAAAACGGTTAGAGATAGGACGATTTTGAGCTTATTTTCGACCCTTTAAGCATAAAAGACGCTATATAAAAGATACCTCGGTGACCTTGATCTCCTTTGTCATGGTCAAAAACCGGAAGTTACCATTATCTGGAAAACGGTTAGAGATATGGCGACTTTGAGCTTATTTTAGACCCTTTGGGCCTAAAAGATGTTATATTGGAGGTACCTCGGTGACCTTGACCTCCTCCGTCATGATCAACTTGACAAGGTAAAAAACGGGAAGTTGACCATTATCTCGAAAACGGTTAGAGACAGCGATTTTGAGCTTATTTTCGACCCTTTGCGCTTAAAAGACGTTATATAAGAGCTACCTCGGTGACCTTGACCTCCTCCGTGGTCAAGGTCAAAAATCGGAAGTTGACTGTTATTTCGAAAACGGTTAGAGATATAGCGATGTTGAGCTTATTTTCGACCCTTTGGGCTTAAAAGACGTTATATAAGAGGTACCTCGGTGACCTTGACCTCCGTGGTCAAGGTCAAAAAACCGGAAGTTGACCGTTATCTCGAAAACGGTTAGAGATAGAGCGATGTTGAGCTTATTTTGAGCTTATTTCCCAGTCGGTCCGTACGGCTTCAGGCAAAAAACAATATCGCACGTACTCAGAATGAAGTATTACTGTTATAATTACTTCGATTTACTTAATAATTATTCGGAAGCTGATAATTATGTCGAAACACAGAAAAATTTGTTTTTGACCAGATAGATTGTACCATTGCAAGCAGGTGCCATATCGCTACGTAAAGCGAAATTCGGTCTTGTTATTTTTTTTTTACCGGAAAAGTGAAATTTTAGATATTACCTTTGGAACATTCTTAAAAGTAAATTATTATAGATAGTGATTTTATTTATGTTAAAAAAAAAAAAGGTTTGGTACTCCTTTATAATTTTAAAAAGTTTCAATGTTCTGTCACATTTGATGGATGGCACCAAGGAGGGCATCGAAGGTCAAGGACGGGGTAAGTTGTTTAATGTTCATGGGGAAAATTGTTCAATAGTAAATTTCCAAAGGCCACTATGCGAAAAGGCAAAACCAAGGAGAAAACGTGGTAAAACGGTTATCTTGACATCAACACCTAAAAACTTCAATTATTAGCGGCGGAAAACCAAAAAATGGCTAAGAAGAAGGCAATTGGGACAAGAAAAGGGAAAAGAGAAAAAACGAGGCCCAGTACCTAAGCCTTCTACAAGTAAAGCAGCATTAGAACAAAGTTCAGATTCTGAAAGTGACTAAAATCAGTTCCTGTTATCTTGAAATACTTCAAAATAATAAAAGATGTTAAGCTGTTACGTCCATTTGTGTTATATTTGTTTCTTTTATAATGCAAAATAAACATAATTGGAAGCTGAACAACTTACCCCACCCATATGAACAACTTACCACATCCATGGGTAAGTTGTTCAATGACACAGTGGTGTAGACAAATTTTGAGTTGCGTTTGAGGGTAAAACAGGAGAGTTGTTAGATTGTGGGCGAATTTCAGCATCAGTTGGTATTTGACGTGATGTATGGACTTGCCCTACTCGGATTAAATATCACGGTTAATTTCAAAGCTGTCCTCACATGGCCACGAAGAACAGGCATTCTTGTTTTTCATCCACTGACAGTTTCAGTGTCTCCACATATCAACAAAAGCTCTCTTGTTTAAATAATGTTTATTACGAGCATATCTCTTGGAATAAATGTAAACTTTAACAATTTTAGAAGGCAATTTGCCAAGATTAGTTTTATATTCCTAACAATATTATCTTTTTCTCTGAGGCAAGAGTACAATCTCGTGAAGCACACGATCGCCACTTGGGACACTTACACACGGACATCCCTGATTGATCACAAGGCAAATTACATGACTGTTTACATGTATTTATTAATTGCACATGATATATGTTACAGTGAATCTGTTAAATCATAGCAGCAACAGCCTTTACATCGTTTACATAAACAAATGCGGACGGCTGGAATTCTCCATCAAAAAAAAAAAAAAATCAATTGCACAATAAAGTAAATCAAAGAAACCGAACTCTGCCCTATCAAAATTCATTTCAGTGACTCGGAAAAATTTCAGAAGTTTAAAATCAGTGACTATAAAGTCACTGAAATTTTGTGACTTTACAATGTTACTGAGTGAACCATGTCACTTCGGAAAGTGGCTTTAGAAAGTAAACTTTTCAGTGACTCTGTAACGTCACTGATTTCACATTGGCAATATTTTCACTAATTCAAGTATTTAGTACTTTAGCATCTGAACGGGCCTTTTTGATTTGTTAAACCGCCAGAAAACTGGGACTTAGTTCAGTAGTGAATCTGACACTCTTCAGTTGTTTGAAAAGTTTGAATAAAGAGTAGTATTTTTATAACACTAGTGGAACATGAGGCGTTTTGTGATAGATTTATTTTGAGACGTTTTGCAGAAAGGCCTTACATGAATAGGGAAACCGCGAGGTCTTTGTCTGGATACCTACTGCTACACCCGTCAATATGACCAATAAATTCAAAAAGCCTCCCCCCCCCCCCCCTGTCACGAATGAACACATCAACTCGCCTTATATGACGTCATTCACCGGGTCCTCATAACAGCGCATGCATCGACTCAGACGGCACTCGCACAAATGTGGAGGTAAGTACCACAGTCGCAGGTCACGACATCACGAGTTTGGTCCAATCACGAACATAAACACAGGCCATTCCATACTCCCGACGACTTCGCGGCAAAAATCTTTGTCCAGCGATGCGATAACAATTTACACACTCTTGCTGGTTTTGCGGACGAACAGGCTTTTATAGGATACAATCCACCTTGTTTGTATCTATCTACTCAGCATCTTTCTACAGATCAACAAAATATTTATGGCAAATAAAACCACTGAATGATATCACATGAGAGATAAAATGATAAAAACACGCAAGGCCAGAAAGAAAATAGTCTGTTTCGCATCCCATCTGCAACGTCAACCCGACCGGAAACCGTTTTCTTTTATTATCTAAAGCAATCACTTTTCTTTCGCTCTGGTTATTGCTTTTTTGTGTGTCTTTCTGTTGCTTTTTAAGTTGCCCTTACTTCCTCTTACAAAAGACAAGTGCGGAAGACACGACTGTAAAATTTTACGGCTGAGACAAAATGCGGAAATTTTCAGCCTCCCAGGCAATCATTCCTTTCGTATTTTGAAAAAAAAAACCCCGGCCTATATCGTCTTTTTTGTATACCAAACCGGCTAATCTCTTTCTTTTTCAGTTCTGTTACGCGGGATATCAGAATTTTGTCTTTTTTCACCGATTTTTTGTGTAGCAAGCCGGCTAATCTCTTTATTTTTCAATTATGTGACCTGACCGGGATGTCAGAAACAAGATTAATTTTTCTCTGGCCTAATAGAGCACTCTGCGATGTACGCACCAGTCACACAGCAACCACGCACGCACAATTATCTTATCATAAACGAGGCAGTGTGTCTATATTTAGAGCACAACTCCTACGTGACCTAAGCATCAGTAAACAGCCTCAATCGATTTTACAACTGAATGGTTTACAGATTATTTCTTGCAAATCAACTGCAAAACAATGACTAAGAAAGTGCATTGTAAAACACCAGCCACAATTCTCCTGACAGGAATGATTGTTCCAACGCAAAACGGCGTCAAGCCGACGACGGCAAAACGCTCGAACCACCGCTATATAAATCCAACTTTTCAGCACTACGAGTACGCCGTGGAATGCAAACGGTTGTTAGTTTTACTGTAAGCTTCGTACACCGGCCCCGTTTTTACACCAGCGGACGCGACAAGAACACAGTGAACACAAACAGCGAAGACACGGAGCCAAAACACGCACACGTAAACCCGTATTCTGCATATCCGCTGCTTATACGCTGAGAAAATTAACTGGGCCAAAATCAACTTGAACGATAGCGCGTTAAGTTGGACCACTCAATATCGCAAATTTGCTCTAGCACTTTTAATCATAATGCATTCAAGTCGCCCCCCCCCCCATCCCGCCCCCCCCCCCCTCCGTCATTCCCATTCTCCGCCGCAAATATCGTTCTTTCACCAGGAAATCCTTAAAACCCACCAAAAAAAAACCTCACTAGAAGCCGTTATACGCTCGTGTGTGGGACGGCGGGCGAGCCTTACTTGGCCGAGTCTACCCGCACGGCCCGTGTCGCCGCCTCCTGCGCTCTCTCCTTCATCTTCTCCCGCGAATCGTGCAGAGTCTCTTTCGACCGTTCTTTAGCCATATGTGCAGTCTCTTTTAACTTTTGTTTGGACTCTTTAAATTTTTCTTTGGATTCCAGAAGCTTCTCTTTGGATTTGGCTTTGGATTCTTTGAGCTTTTCCGTGGATTCTTTGAGCTTCTCCTTCGATTCCTTTAACAGTTCTTTAGCTCGCTCCGTGGCCTTCGGATGCTCCTCCTGAAGCTCCCACGGCCGGAACATTTTAGTCAAGACATAATTGAACCCTGCCGTCGATTCCGGGGCCGTTTTGCTTTTGTACCTGAAACACAGACGGGGAGTAAGGTGTCAATTTCAAGGTGCCACTTGTTTATTTACGAGCACTATCGGTATTTTATTTACCACAGGCTCCACGGAATGTTACAAGTGATGTGATAATCCGGAGAACACGAGCATAACTATAAGCAAAAAATGTCAAAGAACTTGGCAGGCTTCTGGCTTCCTAGCGAACGAAATGAAAACGGGGACGGACGGGTAAACATGAACGGGAAGATGCCCACGAACGCGTATAATAATCAAGCATTATCAAATACATTTCCCTCCTTCAACCCCGGACTTCAATGATACAAAGCAACAAAACAGATGATCTAAACCATGAACTTTCAGCAAAAGGTTTTATAGAGTTTTGTTATCATAGTTTTCTGATCCATTTCATTATTGGCAAAAGCAGACATCCAAACGAATAACAGTTCTTTATTTTGACAACAACAAAAAATAGTCAGTAGATCGCTCTTGGATGCTCCTCAAACCGTTGGACCAAAAGGGATCAAATACCCAGTGTTCAAGGACACTAAAAATTTAAAAAAAAAAAAAAAAAAAAAAAAACAACAACTGGATGTAAAAATCTTGACAAAATTCCATCGCTTATCATCATTCTTCCCTTTGGAGTGCATAACTGGAGGACCTGCCATACTTTTATTTGATAACAGCACTGCTACTGGGGAAGACTGTTGGGGCAGCGGGGGTGGGGCGAGTTGTCGAGGTAGAGAGAGGTCTACCTGCTGAAGCCGATGCTCTGTATGGCTGAGCCGATGAAGCGCATCGTGCTCTTTATGAACACGTGGCGCTCAAAGCGCAACCTCGACCTGTCCGTGTCCGGCGTGAACACACACTTCTCGTCCACCCTCTACACACACAAACATAAACAGCAAATATGAACCAGTAACAGTACACAACACTTGTTCTTAACAGACTTTTTAATCGCGCTCTTTAATAATACGTTTAAGGTTCTGCCAAGTATTTAAAACCCTCCTGTATCTACACAGATACTAGCACAGAGTTATTTTATCTGACGTTTTCTACATGCCAACAGAAGTGGAGCTGAAGGGCTTTGTTTTACTTACGAGGTAAGAAGTGGAGGTGACATTGCGAGTGTAAGTGGTGATCGTCTTCTGCTTGGGGTCAACCACACTCTCTTCTATCACGTAAACATAATTCGGCGCTATACTGCAAAATAACAAGATCTACATCTGAGCATGTGCGGCAGCGCCCATAATGTCCAATGTTTATCAGCAAATATGGCGAATTAAATGCGGTAATGCAAAACATTGGCAACATCTCTGTCGTCGTCATACTCCAAACTACCACACCACTGCAATAACAAATCGCCTACTTCACTCCCATGGTCATCTATTTCGAGCTTTAAAAGTTCAGTTGAACCATCACAAGACCAAGTGACTGTTGGTGAAAATTTTATTTATATTATTTAATATTATACATATCCTCAACATTAATTTCGTTCTCAACTGTAAATTCTAGCTTGTGTTCATTCCGCCACCGACATCATAGTTGAATACGATGCAAAAGTGCCTTAGGCACTTTCTTTTTGTTTATGGTAACGTGAAGGCACACTATACACACTACGATGTTGTAGAAAAGCACACTAAAACGCATAACCGTATTAAGTCTGATTATTGATGACACCGCACCATAGCCATCTGAAAATTCAGATTCGTCAATTTTACGTCAGTTTAAAAGTAACAAGGTGTTGCACACATGCAATACAAATCTATGTGTCTGAGAACTTATCTGAACAAAATTCTCGAGTCTAGATGCAAAACAATAAATTTTTATCATTTCGTGACGAAGTGTTGATTCGTAAATTTTTAGCTCACCATAAAACGACGTTCCACATCTGCAGTTTGTGTGAGAGAGAGGGATATGCGGGGATGGGTGCGTGTGGAGGCAGGGGTGAGGGTGGGTGTGTGTAAAGTTTCTAAATACTGTGCTCACAGATTCTGGGTACTCACAACTCAAAATGTGTACAATTTTATCCATTCTTGAGAACTGCTGATCCGTCAATTTAGTTTTTATTGTTTTTGTTTCTTTTTTTTTTAATTTCAGATGTAATGACCATGATGCTTTGACGACGCTAATAATACTTTTCCCGTCTTTTTATCATAATATATCTCAAAGTAAAGGGTAACCAATCAAGTCAAGAGGCTATGCGCACCACAACAGTTAATCATAATATTTATTTCTAGCAATGTCTTAGTCTATTCCATTCTTGAGAACGGAAATTTTAAATACTTCTTGCCATTTGTTTCAAACTATCCACACTCCATTGTTTGCCAGCTACGTACAACGAGACCGTTTCCAGCCAATAACATTGCTTCTCATTCTATGGCCGCCATCTTTCTTGTGGCCACTGCTTAAACTCAAACTACATCCAAATGCAACGAAAAGAATAAATAATAAAAAAGAAAGACAAAGAAAAAAAGATATACACATGCAACAGCGAAGGACCAAAATTTGGCGAACCACTAAAAAAAATGCCATAATTCGACGCAAACGCGCTGGAGGCACTAGTTTTACAAATTTCATAGATAATACAAAAATTATAGAAATAATATATTTCTGGCGAAAATCTGTGACGAACTTTGGAATAGTCACAAAAAAAAATCGGCTCCAATATCTTTTGCCCCATGACTACCTACTACTAAATTTAATGAAATTTGTCGTCGGAGTAGGCTTTCTTCGCAAAGGTAATGATCGGTTCGCACGGTCAATGGCCACCTGGGCTAAAAAATAACGGTTTAATTCTACTATATACTAAATAAGAACACTGAAAACATTACAACCGACCCGAAAAAAAAAATACATACGATTCACCCCATGACGGCAGCTTCACCGAATTCCGTTTCTTGATGATTCTTTTGGAGAAAAGTTTGCCATCTTTGAGAAGCTCTCTGTGGAATGTGTCTACAGCGAGGACGTGCGTGCTGCAAGCGATTACAAGAATGCGCATAACGTAAACAGAAACAGACACACAGTAAATGGCCATGCGTAATACACGCGTGAATCTATTTAGCGGTGACCAAACTGAATTTTTTGTCCATTTTAAATGGAACACGCAAGCAAAACTGAGGTATCCACCGAAAATATCCAAACACACAACTGACTTCAAGTCACTTAAAATGCAGAAGAATTTAAACCAATCACTCTATCAGACAGGATTCACAAAGACTATTCGAACAAATGAAACTTTTACTTTTGAGCAATTTATGGTTATCAATGCCATGTCATTCAGCACTAAAAGTTGTTGCTAATTCGCTTTTAAACATATCATTTAACCGTAACCGACTCGATTCTAATCTCTGTTTGGCATACCGTATGATACTGAAATCTAAGCAACAGTGTGGGGATTTTTTCTTTTTTCAAACAATAAAAGCTACCTTCTGGGATTGGGATATCTCAGCCAAAATACAGCAGCCAATTGGTCCCAAGAGAAATTCAGCACTTCGTTCAGCAATGCGTACTTCATTTTCTGGATTCGTCTCCAACTTCAGTTCACAAAAATTGTCTCTGTCACAAAAAAAAAAAATCGTCACGACTTAGCAGTTCAAATTAACACTAGTGGTCTACGGTACACTAATTAGAACATTAGAACATGTTTCAAAAGATCTTTTTACTAATAAGAATATTTTTAGAACCGTCGGAGAAATAGTTTCTTTTTTTTTTTAGACATCAATGTTTACTTCCTTAAGGAATATTTTGACTACCGCGAATTTTACAGGTAAATCCTTATTTTCAGATAGCCTTATTTTTTGATACAGTCAATGGACAAAATTGTTCGTCACCTTGTACCAGTTCGCGTTGGAAACCGCGTGTGTTCTATATTTAGGCGTTGTATTTTAACACTTGACAACGTAATTGTTACGTCATGAGTGACTGTAATCCGCAGTAAAATCAATGCAGATTACGTTCTTATAAGTATTGTGACAAGTTGTTTTGATTTTACACGTAAAATTTTAGCATATAAAGATGGCTTTCGGTAGGAAGGAATATGGAAGTGAACTGAAACAAAAAATTGTGGAAAGTTATAAACGCAACAGAAGTACTTCAGAATTGGCATGAACTTTTAATATACCTTGGACTACCATTTGTAGTATTTTGAAAAAAAAATTGAAAAAGAAAAAGGTGTTGAAAATCGTACTGGTACAGGAAGGAAAAAATTAATAATTTAATGAAAGAGACAAAAACCAACGTTCCCGGATCATTAAAGCAAATAGAAGACAAGCTTTGGTGGACATAACGTGTGTATTTAATGAACAAAAATCACACAAATTTTGTACTAGAACTATCAGAAGAAATATTAATAGTTTAGGGTATCAACGAAGGTCCAGCAAGAAAACAATGGTCAGTTACAGATGTCAACAAGTAAAAAGAATTAAATGGCGCAAAGAAAGAAAACATTAGTCAGTTGAGGGACAGTGAAAAAATTGGACTTTTAGCGATGAAAGTCAAATAGTTTTGGGAAGTGATAATCGCATTTATGTTTGGAAAAAGGCGACGAAAAGTACAACCCCCAAGTCGTGTGCCCTACACCTCGTTACAGAATTAGTTTAATGGACTGGGGATGTGTTACCTATCAAGGGGTAGGAACAATTACCAAAGTTGAAGGTACAATCAGTGGTCAAAAATACATAGATATACTAGACGAAAACCTTTGGCCTGTAACTGCACAGCATTTCCCTCAAAACAATTACGTATTTATGGATGACAATGCACCGCTTCACAGGGCTCGAATTGAACAAAATTTCGTAATGAAAACTATATCAATACGACAAGAGTGGCCAGCACAATCCCCAGATTTAAATATAATAGAAAATATGTTGTTATATATCAAAAGAAAGCTACAAGAAGCCGTAGATCGAATAACAACCAAACAGGGCTAATGGCTGAAATCAGACACATTTGGGAAAACACACCACAAACCCGAGTTCAAAGTTTATACGATACTATTCCCGCTCGTATTTCGGAAGTAATAAAAATGAAGGGCAATTTGACCAAATATTAAGGTAAGACAATTTTCTATTGCATTACCAGAGGATATTGAATTCAGAATGAAAACAATACCAGTGAATGCGCCTCCATTTTGTAAAATGACGAACAATTATGTCCATTTTATTTTCTGATAGCTTCAGCCTACAAGGAGTGAAACATAAATTGAACAGCACATCGTAATTGACAAAACTGAAAATATGTTCTTTTAATGTGAAAGCAGTATTTTCACCTTTTATTCCAGCCTTATTTACAAACTAGACGTCCCGCAACTCACCACGTGATTCTTATTATAAGTCATGATAATCTTCTGCAGCTAACAGACCAATTTGTAATTTAACCAATTACGATATGCTGTTCAATTTGAATGTTCTTTGCCTCGTAGCCACCAATTTCTTCCATACTTTTTGAAACATGTACACAAAATTTCTGTAGGATAATGACAATAATTAGTTACTTTTCACGTAATAAACCATACCCCTTGTATGTAAGCAAATGTCAATAACTGCGGAAGATTCGTGGTTATTTCCGTGTTCGTTTCTTTTAAGACAGCCGGAAAAGTTGTATAATTTCCGATGTACTTTCGGCCTTGTGGGTCGTTAAATCTCACAAGATCGCCTCAAATCGAGCAGAGTTGACTTGTGCATAGTTATATAGCGCGAATTCGAAACGGTAGCCGATCCGCCAGTAGCGTGTCGCTTCTTGGAACCGGAACACAAAGGTCAGTGGTAACCCTTGAAAACCACCGTTTTCAAAACACAAAATTTCTGAGCAATCGGCTGCCAATAAGAGTTTATAGAATATATTACCTGACATCACCGTACCAGGTATTTCCATAGTTTTTCAAAACAAACCTGAAAGCAAATTTTACGTGCCCTTCGACATCGTTCTATCGCATGCGAAACGCCTATAGAAATCTATTTTTTGTTTCGAATATATTTTTGCTGGTAACGGTCATTTTCTCGTTGTTGTTCAACAGCAAACCTCTTCAGTGGTTCTGTCCGATAGATATCCTCAGAGGTCAGCTGTTTGTAACAAATCCATTTTCTAGCAAAAATGGAGCAAAATGACTTACCAAAGAAAAAAACGATATACAGAAATTTGGGCCAGAAATAAAAAAAAGTGCTAATTGAGCCAGATTATTTTTAAAGCTTTAAGAATATATTAAAATGCAGAATTTACCCACTAATTTAAACAAAAATTGCCCATGAGATTTTTTTGCAACGTGAAATACGTAAGGATCTTAAAAATATCTGCATTTTATTTCATTTCAGTTTGTTATTTTGCCACGTTTGAGAGCAACATTTGAACCACACAAATAAACAAAGTAACTAAAACTGCAAAAGTCATAACAACCCCAACACACTTTTCATTTCTAGTCGAAATGCCCTTGGTCTAAATACTCTAACCAAAATGTCGTTGGCCCAAATGCCGTTGGTTTATTTTCGAAAAACAAAGCAGAGTTATTCCTCAATCCACTTGCCTTAGTTGAATTAAAACCTTGAAATCTTATACATTTTCATAAAATCGATAGTTCTTTTTTGTCAGACTGTATCCGTTTGGGACCCCGGGACCCCGTGAACTTTATGTCCTGGGATGGTAGGAATCTAGGAACGGGAGGGAACTAGGGTGGAGGAGGAGGGACGGGGACGGAAGGTGGGGAGGAAACGGGAGGAGTGGAGATAAGTTGGGAGAATTTGAGGTGGGACGAGATCGAGAAAGAGAGCGCAATGGCGAACAGTAGATCTGTGTTTACCGCTGTTAGTTAAATAAAACCTGTTCATCGATGTTATTTGTTGTTTCTTTAAAACGAAAGTTCTGGACCAATCAATCATCGTGACGTAATCAAGCCCCGCCCCTGAGTAGGAGAAAAACGAAAGTTTTGGACCAATCAATCATCTTGACGTCATCAATTAGGCCCGCCTTCTCAGTAGGGGAAAAACGAGAGTTCTACACATTCAATCATCGAGACGTCATCACTCAAGCCCCGCCCCCTCGAACTAGCTAAGTTGTGAAGAGGAAGTGACAATGGTGGTAGTTATTGTTGTTGGAATTAAAAATTTGGGTTAGTGAAATTGTTTGTTATGTTTATTTGTTATCTTTGTTTATTTATTTATATTTTGGTTGGTGATGTGGGAAGACCACGCCATTCAAAGATCTGTTAAAATGGCAAGCCCATTCAAAGACGTGTTCAAATGAGCAGCCCATTCAAAGATATGTTCGAATGAGCAGCTTATTCAACGACGTGTTCGAATTATCTTTGGAACATATTACAGCATGGTATCGTTCAACAGGTTTTCCAACAAGTCGTTCAACAAGTTGTTGATCAACAAGTTGTTGTATAACAATTGTTCAACAAGTTGTTCAACAAGCTGTTTTACAACAATTGTTCAAGAAGTTGTTCAACAGGTTGTTGTTCAACAAGTTGTTTTTCAACAAGTTGTTGTTCAACAATTGTTCAACAAGTTGCAGTTCAACAAGTTGTTGTTCAAGAGATTGTTCAACAAATTGTTCAACATGTTATTGTTCAACAAGTTATTGTACAACAGTTGTTAAACAAGTTCTTGTTCAACAAGTTGTTGTTTTACAACGATGACAACAACATGTTGTTGTCATCCTCTATGAAGCTCAGTTCAAAGACTTTTCATCATTTTAAAAGTGTATGTTGAACCGGAAGGACGTATCAATGCATCATTTTCTCGAAATCTTACAATTGGCCTCAAAGTCTTGAAAGACACTTATAGGATACACACGCTTCAGAAATGATTGAGGAATGGGAGATGGATATAGAAAACCCTATGAAAACGCATTTCACGGACACTTTAGATCAGTCTTCTATGGAAAGTCAAAGCGTCAACATGGCTGAAAAGAATGCACTAGCTTGTACAAAATGTGGTGCGTTATACAATAGTCAAGAAGCTTTGTTAAAGCATATGAACCATTGTCTCGGGGGTGACGATGACAGCAGTTCTGACATTGAGTCAGAAATAGACTCTTTGGCATGATATGGTCCAAGAAGTCTACGATGACCATGATGACAAATTTCAAGGAAAGGCTTCAGAGTGTAAAGAATAAGGGCTTGAAGATGCGCGTGAAATAGCAAGTGATGCCTTTCAACCGATTTATAAGCGTGGACTAAAACAACTGTTTATGAGACTATTCAAATATACCAAACGCCTAGAACAAAGCAAACATTATCAAATCATTTTAGAAGACTTTAAATAATTTGTTGATGAAAACATTACGAGTATTCAAAGGCACTTCTGAACTGGCTGCTATCGCTGTCGCATCAATTGCTTCAACTGATATGCTGAAATGTGTTCTCAAACGTTCCTTTTATACACCCAGGTTTCGCGTCAATTTGATTTCAAAAGTTCGAATTTCGTAGGGAGATGTCACACTCGGTTCTAATATGTCTAAAAATAAATTTTCAGAAATTTCCTATTTAGAGGGGGGTCTGGCACACTATGTCCTAATATGTCTAACTTTCTGTAATTTCTCACATCTCCAAAGCATTGAATGAATGGGCTGCTCATTCGAACACGCCTTTGAATGGGCTGCTCATTCGAACACGTCTTTGAATGGGCTTGTCATTTGAACACACTTTTGCTCTTCCCACATCACCAACCAAAAATAAATAAATAAATAAACATAATAAATAAACATAACAAACAATTTCACTTACCCAAATTTTCACTTTCAACAACAACTACAACCATTGTCACTTCATCTTCACAACTTCGCTGCCACTAGGGGGCTTGGCTTGATTGATGACGTCACGATGCTTGATTGGTCCAGAACTGTCGTTTTTCCGCTACTCAGGGGCAGGTCGTGAATACGTCACGATGATTGATTGGTCCAGAATTTTCGTTTTTTTCCGCTACTCAGCGGGCGGGGCTTGATGTCACGTGATTGATGATGCCAAGATGATTGATTGACGCAGAACTCTTGTTTCCCCCTACTTATGCCATATTATTGTGAGAAGAGTAGGGTTGTCGCCTTCTTTCATTTATAAATATTTTGAATGAGTATCAAAGAGTTTTTAGAAGAAAAGCCCAGCAGGCTAGGTTTTTGGGACATGGCTCTCGAAATATGCGGTCCCATTCACTTGGCAGCATCAAAGATAGGTCTGCAGCCCTCGCTGTTGCCAACAATGATGAGTTCATGTTTTCCATTTTTAGACAATGTTTTTCAGAAAAGCTCCGCCAATCCTTTCGTAATTTGAACATTTATCTATATTAAGTGTCAAGCTTCCTCCACGGACGAATTCGATTTTCTATGGGTCGGCTGGGTTGTCCTCTCTGGATGGCTGGGGCATAAAACACTCCGGCGAGACTGTGGAGGATGCACCTATAGATACTTGCAGACTTGTGCAGATCTTTTCAGCCTTACAGCCATTCACAGATTAGAAGAAAAAAGCAATACAGAAACTGTGCAAAATTTGTAAAAGTACAAGAATGGACAAAATTACAAATTGTAGATAAACATCAGCTTTTTGTTGAAGTTTTATTCAGGATTAAAGAGAAGAGAAATACTTTTTAACCTGGTAGAAAGTATACGTTTTCCAACTCCTTTGCATCTGATTTACGACTGGAGGAGTCGCGCTTTTAGCTAGCTTTTGGTCAGTATTCGAAAAGCATGAGAAAGCTATGTTGCTAATTCGGGTAGTAACACACAAACATCCATCCATTATCGACGTTTCCTAGCGCCACCATCGTCGTACTGCCAGTTCTCTCACCAGAATTACAAAGGTGGCGAAACTGGTGTGAAGTCAGCAGGATCTTTTTGGATCAAAATTAATTTTATTTTTATCTTGAAAAGACGAACTTATCAAGCAAACAGATAATGAAATGAAAGTTTTCTCTGTTCTCAAATATCAATGGATGATTGCGCAGAGAATCGGATATACCAGTTTATCAACGAAATTTGCCTTCAAGGTTTTACTGTTTTGAGTGTGCAAAGATTCGCTCGCCTTCCTTTTGTGTTCACAAAACAAACAACAGGGAATTATAAACTTTACTTGTCGTGCGAACCCGTATTGAGGTTCCACTCCAGTTCATACCACAGTTTAAAGTGCCCCAGGTGGCCTTACCGAGACAACAAACCTTGAAACCAGATTCGTTGCAGTCACTCATTTTAAAGATGAGCATTCCTTTTTACTGTGTTGGGTAACAAAGAGTTCTTGTTTCCGTTCGAGACAAAATCGACCGAACCCACTCCCTGACTCGCAACATGTTTTTCTTAGAAATGAGAAAGTAATATCCACAAGCGAAAATTTATGACTTTGGAAATTTTGGTTGTATCCTCAAAAATAAGAATGTAATCTCTATTGGACATTTTGATGGTGTTTTAGGAAACGGATAAATTGTTTTAAATTTTAAAAAATAAAGGGTTTTGCATGGATAAAAGCTTTGACGACAAGCGGAGGTAAGCGAGGTCTGGCAGGACGATCAAGATAAGGAAGGCAGTGAGTTGGTTTTGGGAATGTTGTTAGAAGCTAAATTGCTATTATGATACCCCCGATACATTAAACTGGAACAAAACCGAAAATCGGGATTGGGATTTCAACATTCAGTTTCTAAAAGTTTAGGGAGGTCTGCTGATGAATTGGAAGAAAACGAACCTAAAATCGAGAGTAGAGAGAGTATACTTCAGAGAAAAGAGGAGTATGAGCGGAAAATGAGCGGAAAGAAAACAGTCTGACGATAGGGAAAGCCAGTTGGAGAAACTATTAAGCAGGAGAATACCTGCGTTGGACGAAAGTGATAATTATATTGAGAGGAGGGACCAAAGTTTTCGGGAATTGCATAAAACTTTCAACTGATTACTCGTGCTTACCGATTCACCATAGTTAAGAGTATCAACGCCCTACTCCCGAAGCTCCTATAAAGCAACTGTCTTTTTCTTAGTCTACCCAACAGGTAGGTAGAGGAATTGGATGAGCTGCTGCATCCAGCAACCCGGCCTTCATAAAAAGGCAGGTTTTAAATATGGGTATGAAACTGATGCACAGCTGGAAGATAATTTTGAAGAACGAAATCTCTCTGACCCTAAATTGTGTGCGAAAAGTCCCAGGTGTCATCATCCGCCAAGTTCCCATGCTATTGTTTTCTCTCGCTGCAATACGCTCAAGGTTCACCTCCCATATTTCCAGAGGAAAAGGCTTCAGGCTTTAGTTTTGTCCTCCCATTGAGTTTTGAAAAGCACCCCCGAAATCAAAATCAAAATCAAGTTTTCAAACCCTCAAAAACCGTTATCGGAGAAAAAGGTATAGATAACTACCTTCCTTTCGTTACAAAAATCCAGGTCATTTTAAACATTATCACCATGAATGAATACGAGAGAAATGTAAATGTAATGCTCAAGGAAGGGCTAAGAGAATTTATTTCTCAGCCATATTACAGAATAGATGCCGCGGAACCAGAATTTACAAGTCCAGGAAAACACACCGCTCTTTGAATATCTAGTCTATTTTGAGAGTTTTGCTGAATTACATGGGTGGTCTGAAGAAGACATGGCAAAGTATTTAGCGTTTCGTTTCAGGGCTTCTGCTCAGAAATTGCTGGATATATTACATGGTGTCTAGGTAAGAAAACACTTTTGGAGCAACGAATTGGTACACCGAAGGAAAGACAGAAATTTTTCTGGCACAACTGCATGGACGTACAAAAAGACAGTCTTATCAGGAGCTGCCTAACGGCTACAAGTGATATGATCAGAATTCTTATCCAGCAACACATACTCGATACCCGACCAAAACGAAAGTGCCCATGCGCATTAAATTCAAAAGGTTGAGAAGTGTGCCTGAATAGTTTTACTTGTGATTGTGTACGATACAATCGAGGAGGCTGAGAAAGCAGAAAATTCCAGGTAAGAAATCCGTCTGAAATAAAATCCGCAAGCAAGAATTCTTCCAACAATACAAGAGATAAGATAAAGGTTAAAGACAAGAAAAGTAAAATCCGAGCAACAGAATAACGACATAAAGGTAATAGCAGGTCAACTAACAAAGCGTTTACAGCAACCTGACTAGCAAATGTCAAAATTGTTCAGTGACAAAGCCCAAAAGCCCAACAAGAAGGTCTCTTTGATTACATAAAGTGGTATAATTCCAACAAAATGTGGCAATAGGTGTCGTCAGTGAGATCAGTAGCGAGGTCCGTAGCCAAGTATCAGAAAGTGATGCAGAACCTGTAAAAGCATATTTCACACGTAAGCGTGCCCAAACTGTTTTTTTTTTTCAAGTGTATATGGTAACGGTACATTGATAGGGACCTGGTAACTTTTGCAATTGATACTGGGTCATCTGCTACAATTTCATCAAGAAAAGTATTTGCGAAAATACGTTAATCAAACCGGCTTAAAGTGCAGAAATTTCGAAATTTGCTGACAGCAGCTGATGACAGTAATATGACAGTTCTTGGATAGTTGATTTGTTCATACCAATCGAAACATAAGAAGCTCTCTGTTCGACAATTAGTACTGAAATACAGTCAGATGGTGTACTGGGTATTGATTTCATGAAGACAAAAGATTTAGCGCTATGAGTTTCCTGGGAGAAACCGTGAAGAAAATGACGTGTAGGAAGAAAGCGAGTGAAACCGTCGTTAGTCCGCTGCTTGGTCAAAGTATGCCATACGTAGTTCACCAGAGGGGTGAAATGGCTAAAATTGCAATGGCGAAACCTTTCTCGTTGCCAAATGGTCCTGGAGTGTTGTGAGCCAATGTGTGGTAGATCACGGTAAAGGTTGAGTTCCACTGGGAGTGATGAATCCCTGAACCTGTAATTTTGAACAAAAACACCAATATAGCTATTACTAACTCTGTCATCGCAATTCTTAAGCCAGAAAATGCTACTGCCATTAACCATGTTTCTCAATTTATCTCGGACAAGAACAGTAATAGCGGGATTGTAGCCAATATACAGGATTCTTTGCTTAAACATTTGCAGGAGTTATTTGACCGTAATGGTGGGTCCATAAATTGGATGTGGATGCCTCTACACTTAACATGCCTATTGCTCGTTCCCTTTCTGTTTCAGAGATTGTTCAAACACAGGGCTATCTTTCAGCAAACTGTAAGAGTCAATAAACAGTACTTACATCCCAAAATAAACACGCTATGGCAGTACCTATGGTAACAATCACATTACCTACCTAAGTATTGATTTGATATCTCTAAAAGTGTCATATACTGTCAAATATGACAAAAATATTAATTTTTAAGTATTAATTGATTTGTTAAATTCCCGGGAGATTCGGGATGTATGGGAACCTGCCACATTACCGGCAGCTTCGCAGAGTCGATGTGTGGACCTCTTGACAACGGCAAATAAATGCAACCTTAGCGAATCAGGTTCAAGGAAGTCATCAATAAAAGGTTTTGTAATGAAAGTGAGGGTTATTCGTTGGAATCACGAGGCATGTAAAGTTATGTAAAGGATGTAAATATAAACTCTTGTGAAGAAGATATCAGGTATTTATTGCCTTCTGTGTTGATTAATCTAGCTAGTGTCTAGTTATAGAATGTAAACAAAACATAGGGCAACTCGTGATGTGTCAAGGCAGTTCGTGTAATATGTTTGTTTTTGCTACGCCATTTAGCGTGAAGAAATGCCAATTGGGACATGTAATTTTGTGAGTATTGAGACATGAATGCCTGGCACGGGTTTAAAGGCACATCGTAAACACCTTATCTGTCAGAAGTTGTCCGAGAACATTGGTTCGGCTTTCGATATGTAGGGTGTTTCGAATGGATTTCTGTGTATGGTCCATTCGTTGTAACTGGTTTCGAGTAATTGTTTTGAATGCATATATATTGAAATGCTATTTGAATGATAAAAATGAGGTAAATATATATTTGTAGCACCTGGCCGTGTGTTTCTGGTAGCCGCGGAGGCAATGCTGTGGGAGTCTTGATGTCGTTTCAGGTCTGTACGTCCGTCCGCCTTGCTGTTCTTGATGATACTTCAGTTGCATTGAAGCAGTAACAACGCGTCGCATATCGCAGTGCGCTATCGGTTTTGATCAGTCGCTGTCCAAGCGGAGTGATCGTTATAAGTTAGCGTGCCGCGAGCCTGCGTGTCAAGGTACTGTGCGTGTCTGGGACGCTGTGTGCGTTCTTCTCTGGTGAATCAGCATTTCACGGTACTGTACGAGTTGGGCGCTACGTTCTTGCTACCGTGAAGTTTCGGGTCAAAGTACTGTGCGTATCGGGCGATTTGTGGGAGTTTCGCCGTGGAACAGTGTCAGGTACGCCGCAGGGTGTGAGACATTTTGTGGGTATTTATTTATTTATTGATATATGTATTATTTATTTATTTATTTGTGTATTTATTTATTTATCTAGCATGTACTGTGGGCAGGCCTGTGATAACGATGGTTTAAGTGGATGGATTGTCATATTTATTGGTGTTTATTGTAAATAAAATCCTTGTTGTTTAAATATCTGCCTTTTTCACTGTGTTTCTTTGACTACCGGCCACTCATTTGCCTATCTGGCCCAAAACTCCGGATCACATCCGTGACATATACATAAACATGACCTAATAAATCAGATGTGTAAATGTGAAAACTTTATTCTTAAAAATAAAAAAGTTATACGTCTGGATGCTTTCTTTTTTGGATCGGTATATAAGTAACTTCGAAAACTTTGAAAGAATCTATTCCTACAGTTCTAATTCAGTAGTTTTCACTTGACAGATGTTTTTTATGTGAACCCCACATTAAGATTTGTGCTTAGTATCGAAAGTGAGCGATATTAAAATTTTGGATATTTGGTCTTAGAGTGTAAAGCCTATTTTTATTAACTTCAAAGTTCAAGGCCTCATTCAGTTTCTGACCACTGGTTTTCAAACTTTGTAGTATGTTATTTACTCAGTTTAGTTATTTGTTTACTCAAACAGACCCTCGGTTAAAATAAAATGTGCATGTGGATAACTCCGTTGTTTGGAATAATTGGTCCCTTTTAATTTCCTTTGATTTCTGTATTACAAGTACCTAATTAATTGCGAGACCTCCCTATTCCTGATACTGGACACAATTTTCAGTACCAATTTTAGGTTTTTTGTCTCCACGAATAACACGTCTATTTCTAATAAGGCAATGTTATAGTCTTTTGATGTTGTTTGTGTGTCTCTCTTGGGTAATATCAATAAGAAGGTGCTTTGAAATTTGCTTTGAAAGGTGCTTACATACCTTATAATCTAGGTTCTAAAAACTTGGGTTTCAGTGGGATTGCCCTAATAAATTGTTTTATCAAGCTAACAAATAGTTACTTATATTCGCACAGCGAATAAGACCCCACTTAGAACGATGACTTAAGATGGAAGGTAGATGATATTGCTATTTGTTAACAATTGTCACATATCTTTATGTGGAACATCCTCCTAAATACTACCAACTATACCGGTAAGGTCAAGGTCAAAAATTTTCATCGGGTGCACCACTTCAGATAACCCTCCATACTTGTGCCAAGTTTGGTTGGTCTAGCTTCAGCGGTCTTGGTGGAGATGCGATTGCTCTATCTCTTACCGTTTTCGAGATAAAGGCCAACTTCCGGTTTGGGGTTCGAACGTGACCTGGAGGTCAAGGACACCGGAAGTTATACCTTACGCAACGTTGTATAGGGGTTGGAGGTCGAAAATGAGGTCAGAATTGGTTTATCTCTTACCGTTTTCGAGATCATTGTTTTTGTCAAATAACGTTTTTCCCGATTTCAAGGTCAAGGTCAAGGTCAAAAATTTTTACCGGTTACTTCAGATCACATCGTCCTTTATATATGTGCCAAGTTTGGCTTTTCTAGCTTCAATGGCCTTGCTGTAGATGTCTGGAAACTGATTGACCTTTTTCGCGATTTGACCTTGACCAGCATGATCAAGGTCAAAAATTTTTATCAGGTACACCACTTCAGATGACCCTCCATATATGTGCCAAGTTTGGTTGGTCTAGCTTCAGCGGTCTCGGAGGAGATGTCTGGAAACCGAATCGGCGGAAAAAGAAAAAAAAGGGAGGAAAAAATTAGGTGCAGAATTCAAGGCAATCCATCCCCATTTGGTATTTTCAATACCAAGTGGGAATAAAATCATACGCACACCAAAAATGTTTATCATATAGTAGAATAAATCACTTAATTGCAGGATGCAGCCACACACATACACACACACACATATATATATATGTATATATATATATATATATATATATATATATATATATATCTGTGTGTGTGTGTCCATCCTGTGATTAATGGATATATATATATATATATATATATATATATATATATATATATATATATATATATATATATATATATATATATATAGATAGATAGATAGATAGATAGATAGATAGATAGAGAGAGAGAGAGAGAGAGAGAGAGAGAGAGAGAGAGAGAGAGAGATCCAAACTTGGACGATGTAGGCTTGATATAGGCTTGATACTGTACATCAAATAGCGCATAGTAAAAGCACGACTACTCCAAAAAAGAAAGCAGAAACACACACACACAAAACACACACACAGGATATGTAAAACTTGAAGGACGATAAGGGAAAAGAAATCTAACACACCAACCTCCAACACCCCCTCTTAACAACCACCATCACCATCCAATATTTGTTGCATTTGGGCAATTAATGTCGATGAAATGTGCCAAAAGCTTCCATAAATAATGTCACACCGAGATAAAGAGAGGAAAGGTGTTTTTGATTTCCCTCAATGCTTGGGATGGTAAACGATATGACAACATTGTGAAACTTCATAATCACGTTAGCGAGAGAGAGAGAGAGAGAGAGAGAGAGAGAGAGAGAGAGAGAGAGAGAGAGAGAGAGAGAGATATATATATATATATATATATATATATATATATATATATATATATATATATATATATATATATATATTTCCGAGTCAGTACAGCATAGAAAAGGACTTACCTACGATGACAGCAATATGATATATGTAGCCGTCTCTGAATTATACAGAAGTGCGATAATAAAATCATACGCACATCCCCCGCCAACTTCCGATTTGGGGCTCGAAAGTGACATGGAGGTCAAGGACACCGGAAGTTAGACCTTACGTATCGTTGTATAGGGGGTAGAGGTCGAAATTGAGGTCAAAATTGCTCTATCTCTTACCGTTTTCCAGAAAAAGGCCAACTTCCGGTTTGGGGTTCGAACGTGACCTGGAGGTCAAGGACACCGGAAGTTATACCTTACGTATCGTCGTATAGGGGGTGGAGGTCGAAAATGAGGTCAGAATTGCTCTATCTCTTTCCGTTTTCGAGATAACTCATTGTTTTTCTCAAATAACGTTTTTCGCGATTTCAAGCCCAAGGTCAAAAATTTTTATTGGTTGCTTTAGATCACATCGCCCTTTATATATATATATATATATATATATGCCAAGTTTGGCTTTTCTAGCTTCAACGGCCTTGCAGTAATTGTCAGAAAACCGTTTGACCTTTTTCGCGATTTGACCTTGACCAGTAAGGTCAAGGTCAAAAATTTTTATCAGGTGCACCACTTCAGATGACCCTACATACATGTGCCAAGTTTGGTTGGTCTAGCTTCAGCGGTCTCGGAGGAGATGTCTGGAAACCGAATCGGCGGAAAAAGAAAAAAAAATTAAAAAAGCGAGAAAAATAAAAAATTAGGTGAAGAATTCGAGGCAATCCATCACCATTTGGCATTTTCAATGCCAAGTGGGAATAACAGAAATACTGATAAATCACGGGTTCTGAGACAAGCAAACAGCTGATTGGTGTCGCTTTAAGCATGAATGAGAACTTCATGATACGGGCGATTCTTGGGGTGGGGCTCGGGGGGGGGGGGGGGTGGAGATGCAGAAACAGGATTTCCTGATGATCAAAGGAAAGAAAAGAGTATCCTGCCTCATCGGTTAGGGAGGCACTGCTACCAAAGCGACCTGAACGGAGAACCATGTGTTTGTTAGGGTTGTGGGGTATCACTCGATGTTTTGCTTCTCCGACAAATGGCGTACTACATTTTAAAGTTATCCCGCCATGAAATACACTTAGCACATTTTAAACATTTCCTGAAAATGACATGACCCACATATCTGGGCAGTTGGAAAGAAGTTGTAAGATGCCGGCGTCCTGTATTAAGTTCTTTTATCACGCCTCTAACACGAGAACAGGACATGACTTGGGTCGTTTGCCGTATGTATAAAGGGTCATTCGCAGGCTGATCTTGGTGGGCGGGATCTTTTTAGGTATCCTTTGTTTTCAGGGTTTATCTCTCTATTTTATTGCTCCTTAAATAACAAAATTATTCAGCATTCGTTATCATTTGTAAAACAAAATCAGCTTTGATTTATTAAGTCAGCCTTTGCTTTCACAATGTTCATGGCTGGAAGTTCCAAAATGAACTGCACCCTGAAATAATGTAGCCCGCATGAAGCCAGAGGACAGCCCTGTCTTCAGTTGTTAAATTACAGTTCTCGTCTTATCTTTTTCATTTCCTTTAGGTTTCAGAACGGCTATTTTCTATGTTATCCTTTACTCTGTTTTTTTTTTTTTGAGATAGAAAAATCCTGTTCATGAATTTCCTTACAGCGCTTCAGTCTCTCTGCATGAAGTTGTTACTCGAGCAGTTTTTAAATCTATCTGTACATCAAGTTCTTACTCTCGTTGTGCTTAAATCTCTCTATGCATAAAGTTCTTTTCCGCTGGGCTTAAGTCTCTCTGTGCAGAAAGTGTACTAAAGTGATTATAAGTTTAGTACATGTTTTATTTAATTTTTTTTCACGCAAGAATATTATCTATGAGTACGTGTTCGCTATAGTCAGCGGTTTCGTGAAATCCTAGTTTCATATATTGAAATTTGCTTATTGTTCTTGACAAGATTTCATGCTTACTCTGGAAGGCCAAACGGGATTCGGCGGCTGCTAGAATAGTACGGGAGACTTTCATCCCGGAAGTTACAGGCAATTTGTAAGATCTTATATTTCATGGCATGACCAATCTATTCGTCATATAACTTAAAGATACGTGTGAAAAACAAACGTTGGATGTCAGTGCGAAACCCTCATTTATCCTTAAACGGTCAAAACGGTTTCCCGACAAAAGGTCGAGCGACAAAATGTCGAAAAGTGGAAAACGCGACAATGGGTCGAGGTTTTTTTAAAAGTTGATCAAATCAAAAAGATGTTTAATTATAAGTTCAACTGATTTATTTATTAAAAACTGTTTAGTCCGAAGTTCAAACCTTTATTAGGCAGCTTCAAACAAAATAACTGCACAGTGTGGGCAGTCGTTGCTGCAGTTTTTGACATTGGCGTCGAATTCTTCTCTTAGAACGATCGCCACTTTCATCTTGGGTGATTGCAAAATAATTAAAAACTAGACCATTTTTGGTACCGAGTAGCGAAATTACACTTGGGACCACAAAATATACGATTCTTAAAATTCCTAACTGACCGTGGTCGAAGAGGTCAAGGTCACAGAGGTACCTTTTACACAGCGTCTTTTGGGCCCAAAGGGTTGAAAATAAGCTCAATATAGCTCTAACCCTAACCGTTTTCGGGATAATGGTTAACTTCCGGTTTTGATATTGGCCATGGAAGAGGAGGTCAAGGTCACCGAGCTACCTGGTACGGAACATCTTTTAGACCCACAGAATCACTAACCGTTTTCGAGATAATGGTCAGTCGTTCTCTTTTCGATATACAAAGGTGACTTGACCTTTGAACTTGACCATGAATGTCCAGATTCAGATCCGGAGGTTACTCTGAATTGAGCTCTGTAGGTGTTCATGTGAGGATTTGAGCGCTATGTCTGGCCAGTTTTCATATTATCTGAATTAAGCGTTTGAAAATATTTGATCTCAATTTGACCTTAACCTTGAAGGTCAAGGTAAAAGAAAATGCAGATTTCACGAGGACTCATTACCCTCTATACCTTTGCCAAATGTCGTCTTCCTTCGTCAAACCTTATAGACAGGGGGACACTTATACCCCCCCCCCTCCCACCACCTCAAAATATACAAGACGTTTCCTCAAAGGTTCCAGTTTTTAGTAGATCGTAAAAAGTAATAATCAGAGAGCTACTAAAGTCTGCTACCTTTAACCGACATTTCAAAACAATAAGGGTGTTTCCCTGACATCAGTTCAGATTTCACTGAAATTGTATTTTTTTTTTGCCAATTCTGCCGCCTATTTTAGGCGAATCAACAAAGACATAATAGCCAGGTAGGTCCCAATGCTTTTAATCAAAATTTCAAGAGATTAAGACCATAGTCCTCGCGTCAGTTAGGATCTGAAAAAGAAAATAATTTTTACAACATTTCCGGTAATTTCCGGCGAATCACCACCAAAACAATAAGAACCAGATGTATACTAATGTTATTATTCAAAATTTTGATACAATAACATAATATCCCTAGTGTTGGTTAAGTTTTCAAAAGAAACGGATTTCCGACAATATTGACACCAATTTTTGGAGAATTGCGAAACAATAATATCCAGGGAAGTACCGATGACCGCTGTCTCTAACCAAAATTTCAAAACAGCAAGGCTATTTCTCTGGCGTCAATTCAGATTTTACTGAAAAAGATTTGGTTTATTCCCCAATATTTTGCCAATTTGTGGCGAATCACAAAAAAAATAGCCAGGTTGAGACCAATGCCCGATATCTTTAACCAAAATTTCAAGCAAGTAAAACTATTTCTCTAGCTTCATTTCAGATCTCACTGAAAACCTGATAGCCAAGTAGGCACCAATGTCCACTACCTTTTGCCAAAATTCAAAGGAGTAAGGCCATTTATCTTGAGTCTGTAAGAAATTGAGTTGGCGCCAATTTTTGGAAAATCATCATAAAAATCATGTTGCCAAGTAGATAGTAATGTCCACTTCATTTTCAAAATTTTTAGCCGATAAGATTGCATTCCTAGCGTAAGTTTACTAAGAAATTAGCTTTTTTCAATATTTCAGCCATTTTTTTTCCAAAATCATGGAAAACAGTAATAACCCGGTGAGTACCAATGACAGCTATCTTTGAGTTTTCAACGGAGTAAGGCTATTTTCCTGGCGTCAGTTAAAATTTTTCTGAAAAATTGCTTCTTTGCCAATATTTCCGCCAGTTTTTGGTGAATCATAAAAAGTATCGGTCAGGTATATAGTTATACCTGCTATCTTTACTTAATATTTTATCACAGTAAGGCTGTTTCCCTGGTTTCGGTTAAGATGTTAAGAATAGAAGGGTTTCCACCAATAATTCCGCCAATTTTTGGCGAATTGAGCAAGAAAAGCAATAGCAAGATTAGCACGCATAGCTCTAATACCTCCAATCTAAATTTTAGGATGGATCATGTTTAAAATTTTAGGATGGATCATCGTTTAAAGTCCTGTTAGTAGATAACTTTTTGAGAAAATTGGATTTAAGCTAATATTTATGCCAATTTTTGACGAAGCACGAAAAAGTTAGTACGAGTAAATACCAATAGCTAGTTAGGTACCAATGTCCACCACGTTTACCCGAAATTACAAGAGGGTAAAGCCACATATATATGTGAATAAAACGAATTAATAAAGTTATTGGTCAGGTATTGAAACCAATGAATGAAAACACAAAAAAAGACATGAACCCTTATTATAAACATGTAAAGGTTATACGACGTCATACAATGTCATTGCATTTTATATTGATTGTAATTCATCCTGTTTGAAAATACATCCTGTGATTGGATTAAACTTCATGGTAATAACAGTAACTCGAGCGGTGGGCTATTTACAACCACTGCAAAATGAGATACAGAACTCTTGGGATGTTTCTGTGTGTGTGTGTGTGAGTGTTTGTTTGGAGGGCTGCATTCACCAACGATGGATGTTATACTGTAACCTGAGTAATCCGGACACCTTCTAATCTAGACAATTGTTTGTCAGTATCAGCGCTATCCGAATTAATTATATTTTATTGTATACCATGTGGGTTCGTATGATCAATTAAGTATTGATGCACATGACGAAATATATGGAATGTAGAAATAGTGCCAAACAAATAGACATCTGAGGCTAATCTGTAAATAACTTTTTGGAGGCACTATTCATAATGACTAGTACTGGTTAATTAAGAACGACGCTGTTCTGTCCTCGTGTGACCAGGAACTTAACTGTGAAGAGTTCAGCAAATAGCCAAGCATAGAACTCCATGAACAGCACATATCCATTAAGCATCTTAGTGTTCCGCGATGGATTATTATTCCCTTAGGCTAATAGTTTCCCTTTGCTTCATATGTCGCGTGTTTCGTATATATCCCCATTAGGTATGGGGGAAAGTTTTAGAGCATTGAGAATTATCAAACATTTGGGTACTTTCTATCCCTTGATCAAGCATAATACACACGATCACGTCGGAGTGGTGGCAAGAAGGTCGTGGGTTTGACTCCCCGCAACGGCATTCATGGTCTTCAAGGCTTACGTGAGTAGAAACATTCAGCGTGGCATATGCTGTTCAGTACACATAACAGTGGTAACGACTGGCAATAGATCGAGTCGTCTGTCTATTTTGTTATGAGGCTACTTCAGTGTATTTTGCTATTTGGCAATATGTACTACCGTGCGACTGGCTGGTGAGAAAGGAAAATATTTGATTATACATGCACAAATAGTGTTATGCTGTATTCACAATTTCAATGACTGTGACCGTATTCACAAAGGTTAACTGCAGAGCTAACTTCTTCCGTTACCTGTCCTGTAGCTAACAGAACTTTACTCTTACGTTAAAACATATTCTTAACTTTGCGTAATTTAGTTAAATCCACTGATTTTCCTTGTGTGATGTACCAATAACTGCACAGATAACTTTTGCGAATACCAGGACTGCTAGTTAGAAATATTTGGTTAACTAGCTCTGTTGTCCTCCACTATTTATTCGTTGATTTATTTGTTTATTTTGTTAACCCTTTTTTCTTAAGAGGTTAAAAATTAATTTGAAAATTAAAAGTACTATACGCCTTGTCTTCTTTTTTTCATTTTGCCATTTTAGGCTGTAAAATTAACCTTTTCATACGCTCAGAGGTAACCGCTCTTGTGTTACAAGATTGCGGCACTCACATTGATGTTTATGAAGTAGTAATTTAACAATTCCAGTAAATGTCATATTCCAACAACATCTAGCCGCCAACGTTAGATAGACGTCTATTATTCGACGTCTAGACAACGTTGTGAATGAGTTGAAAATGGAGTAAAAAAAACGTATATCTCCTGAATTTGCATAGACAAGTTTTCGACAATTTTCCGACATTTATTCAGTGTTACAACAGAGCTATTCACTACATGTCGGAGAAAGTGGGGTTTTGGTTGCAACAAAAATCAATTTTTCTTAGATGTCTATTCAACGTTGTGCCCAAAACGTTAATTAGACGTTGATCTAGAGTTGCGACCACTCACAACCAAACTGCAAGAAGATTAAAGTTGCAGTCTGGTCGCGTCTACATCGTAACCATGTCACAAGCTGTGTTTCCAGGAATTTTGATGCAACTGACATCGTGACACTACTTTTAACAAAGGGCTTTGGGGAATTTGTCATTTTTAAGCCTTAAGTCTACGGACTAGTTTTTTACCTGTTTATGTACAGTACTTACCTGTTTCTGTACAGTACTTACTTGTCTGTACAGTACTGATATCTATGCACTCTGGACATTATTATCAAAACTGGAGAAATTAATTCCACAATCTAATGCAATTGCAATTGCAATTGCTCCGTATTCTAAATGAATGTTTGGCAAACCAAACTGAAATCACTTTAGTTACACTTGGGGATTGCCAAAATCACCTTGTATATAGAATTTGTACGAAAATTTTAGCCGCAGTTGTGACATGTTTTTTTTTTTCGTTTTTATGAGTTTGTCCGTGGAACTAGTCAGAGCCGGTTAAGGCTAGAAAGATGCAATTTGGATATGATAAACTTCAGTAAGTCTAGTTGATCCTCCTGCATTTTTTAAATTCGCCTAATTTTTCAATTAAAAAAAACGACAAAACAAATTTGCAAAACAGGCGGAAAGAAGCTGAGAGCAGTAGTTTAAACTGGCATGTTTGATCGCCCAACTCTCAATGAAAGCAGTCACAGCATGCGTGTGCAAGTTTAAGCTGGCTGCAGCGTTTGGATCTTTTAACACTTGACAAGTCTTTGACTTGGTCGAGGCTTATATGAATTTGTGCGGGCAACCGTTCATGCTTTTTTTTGACAGTAAAAATTCATTTTCTTGCCTCAGCTTCTTCTCTGATACTACAGGCCACGGCCACAAAACCTTGCACTTATGTAGAACTTGATCTGACGGTGTGCATCCCGCCTTTTTTTCGCTAACGATTTCGTTTTCATGCTTAAAATGCCATGGGAACATAGCTGATTTTAGAATAAATACAGCGCATTTAAAAGCAAAGTAACGGTTGAGCAAAACATCACAGCTTATGGGCGTTACTCGAGTTCTGCCTGCATAGAGAAAAAGTGCTAGTCCGTTCAATCAATAAAGCCGTTGAGCCAACATAACCAAGCAGATGTACACCATTTATAAACGGAATTCAAGATATGATGTTTGCTAATATATTTGTATTACAGAATATGCGGCTTGTAAAAAAACAACTTAATGTTGTTCAAGAAATAACACGCCGTTCAAAGAAATATTTTTAAACTTTTAATGTTTGTCAAGTGTCGAAGATTTCGCTTGCAACATGCGGTTCTAGGTCCCAATTGCTAAAGAGTGATGAAATTTGGCTCACTGACAGAGAGTGATTATAGACGCCGTAAAAACAGCATTTTTAACACTTGACAAGCCTTTGGCTTGCAAGAGTTATATGAATTTGTGCGAGCAAAATTCGTCCTTTTTTTTCTTCTTGACAGTTTTTCCGATTTTTTGTGTCTTCTTCTCTGACACTATGGGCCCTACGACCATCAAACTTGGGACTTATGAAGGGCTTGATCTGAACATGTGCATGTCACTTTTTATTTTCGTCTTTGATTTCGTTTTCTTTGTAAAAACGCCATGTGAAAACAGTGTATTTTTTGCAAGTAAATGGGTAGCATTTAATGCACAACATAGAACACAGTTGCTGAGCTTTGTGAGAGCTCTCACTGCGCAAATAGATAACACTGCCTGGTCAGTCAATAAAACCTTAAGTCAACAAAAGCCAAACACTACTCGGCTTATAAGACGTATTCAAGCTGTGTTGTTTGCAATATATTATTCAAGAAATAACCCACTGAAGGAAGTATTTTTGCGTTTTAATTTTTGTCAAGTGTTTAACATTTCGCTAGCGGAATGAGCTTCTAGTTTAACCATGAGATAGAGATAGAGATAGAGATAAGCGATTTTGAGCTTATTTTTTACCCTTCGGGCATAAAAGACGATAGGTAAGAGGTACCTCGGTGACCTTAACCTCCTCGGACATGGTCAAAGTCAGAAACGGAAGTTGATCATTATCTCGAAAACGGTTAGAGATATAGCGATGTTGAGCTTATTTTCGACCCTTTGGGCCTAAAAGACGATATGTAAGAGGTACTTCGGAGACCTTGACCTCCTCGGACATGGTCAAGTCAAAAACCATAACAGGGACCATAATCTCGAAAACGGTTAGAGATAGAGCGATGTTGAGCTTATTTTCGACCCTTTGGGCCTTAGAGATGATATGTAAAAGGTTAAGAGTTCAGAATTGTACTTTTTTGTGACCCCAGGTGTAATTTTCGCTGCTCGGTAGCGAAAACGGTCTAGTTATCATTGCTTTGCACCTCTAAATCATAGGGGATTGGCTTTCAGTGAAGACTGTTATAGTTTAAGCTTTCTAAATTATAAAATGTACTTTCTTTTTTATCAATCTGACAAGGCAATAACCTCTGGCACACTGCTGATAAACAGAAACCTTTCTTAAGCGTTACCATTATATCAACTGGGACCTGAAATATTCAGATAAACAGTTTTTCCTCATAAACACAGTCTAAAATCAAAACACCATGTGACGTAAACAACGGTGGTACAAAAAAACCCTACCGAATGCTGATTTGTCTATCGAGCGATTTACCAACCATCTTCCACCCCTCCCCCTCCTTTTGTCAAGCGAATAGCTCTCGCAGTAAAGAACATTTAAATTTATATTGCTCTGATTGTGGATGTCTGAACTATGTATATAAAATATGTAGCAAGTAGCATATTGATTAAAAAATATTTTTTCGGAAATCAGTATAACAGAAAAATCAAATTTAAGGATAACCGAAAATAAAAACATTTAAACTTGGCGAAACAAGCAATGAGCTCGTTATAAAGAATGGCTGTGCGGGAGAAGCCCGGGGGGGGGGGGGGCGCGTCGTCCCATATATGTCACCATGCGTGCCCGAAAAAGAAAACGAGGGGAAAGTGGGGATTTTAAGGCCAGACGCAGTTGGTGCGGAGTACCAATTTTGTCAAAAAATCGGGGGTGGGAGCGGGTAATTTTTATTCAGTACTCCACGTTTCCCATAAAAAGGGAGTTTCTTCCGGACTGCACTCCGACCGCGTTTAGTTAAAAAGGGGCTGTTATTTCAAATTTAGCATTTAACTTTTAGGGGTCGTTTCAAACAGTCATGGACACGCACGGTAACCAATTTGTACACGAGTGCCCCCTTTCCCTGGTGACACCGATTTTGTGCGACTTGTACGGCAGACTAACAGTATAAAAAAAATTACAAGAAAAGTCGTTGAGTTTCCCAAATGGTAAGCAAAAATACTAAGACGCTCTGAGCACAATAACCGATTCTAATGGTCGGAATGTTTGCCAACGCTTTTCCTAGCATTTCTCCATACTGAAGTGTTTGCTGGCGTTGCCTGATCAACGATCGGTGAATGTGCTCTGAGGGTCATCTTGGCTAACAGCCACTTCCGTATCTAGTCCACCGTGATTAGTCCACTGATCTACCAAATTGTCAAATTGTACAGCTTGCAATTCAGCTTGAAATAGACATTCATTTGCACTTAATGAATGTGTCCAACTTGCCAGTGATGCTGTCATGAGTTTTCTATTCTGCCAAAGCCAGAGTGGCATGACCGGAATTGATTGAGTGATTACGGTCAGCAAATGACCATTAATTACTGCCTGTTGGGGTGCACTTGAATGCCGTATGATTGTTGACAAAATGAGCTGTACGGACAAGCACGTCACACGTCACGCCGGCACAAATCAGTATGGGCTTTGATGAGCCAGGGATGCTATCACAGCCATGAAATAAAAGTAACTGGTTTATCCAGCAACCCGCTCACATCGAAGCGTTTGTTGAACATTTACCCGTCAAGTCATGTTGACCGGTTGGCAAATGGCGACAAAGCACTGCCCAGAACTGGTCGGTTACAGCTGTTGTTACGTCACACCAACCGCCCACCGCACTCCACATATAGGTCACATTACAATCCCGTAAAAGTCAATACACCGGAACTCCGGAAATCGGACCACCTACGGGACCGACCAAAAGTGGTCCGATTTCCGGGGGGTCCGATTTCCGGGGTTCGAACAAATTTGATGTGTAAGAGTGCATTTTTGTTATGTTAATAGTGTACCCATATGAAATGAAATAATAACGGCTCTTTCTGTTCAAAAATCATCAACTATGTTCTTACACACAGTCTATTGATCACAAAATACTTCAGTGACCATTCATATTTAAGCTTGTGTCTAAACAATCTGAAGACTAAAAAATGTGACCAGAAAAGCGGTTAAATAGTCAGCTTTTCATTTCAAAACTCGTTGGATTTGAGATTTGCTCACAGCAAAGTTGTCCACTAAATTTCTCTGGCTTTCAACTTTGCTTAAGTTTATTATCTCGACTTTGTCCTGAATAGAGATCCCTTTGCGTTTTTTTTCTTGCGCTTTCCGTGATTTGGAAGTTTGTGGTAATGGTCATTTTTGCCCCCCCCCCTTTATATACGAAATGGATTAGAACTGTGTGGTCAGCACCGAAGATGCGGCAGTACACACAAGAAAAACCCCATTTTACAGTTATATTGACGGAGGCATAATCCCCACCCCAATCAAAGCAGTCAATGAACCTGTGATCACTAAACATTATAAACCCCAACACCGATAACCTCAGTTGATGTTTGATTACTGAGTACATGTCATCTGCGTAAGCAGGTCCGATTTCTGGGGCTCTGTCTGCGTTTGAGACTCACAAAAGTGGTCCTATGGTTCGATTTGCGGGCTGGTCCGATTTGTGCGGTTCCTTAATAATAGAAACCAATGGGTTTCATTCGGTTCTGGCGAAAAGTGGTCCGATTTCCGGGGTGGTCCTATTTGCGGGGTGGTCCGATCCCGGGGTTCTGGTGTATATGCTACATTACAGTTTTATCAGTGAAATGATTTGATTAAAAACCGAAAGGACTGCAGTCAAATATAACAACGCAATTTTAAAATGCACTGTATTATATATTTTTTCTTAGTATTCAGTACAGCGAAATGCATTTTTTGTCTGTCAGTTATAAGCCCAATACACACCTCCCCCCCCCCACTATTGCTTGTTTCTTCTTGCCCTTCAAATCTGAGGGGAGACACAAACCATATAATACGACTGACTACCAATGACACAAAACTATTTTAAAATATTTCAAGAATTTGATTTTGATTATATAATGTTATTTAATTGTCATGCCAAGTGTCAGTCAGCGGAGGGAGGAGAAGAGGGTGAGTGAAGGAGGGAGGAGAAGAGGGTGAGTAAAGGAGGGAGGAGAAGAGAATGAGTAAAGGAGGGAGGAGAAGAGGGTGAATAAGGGATGGAGGAAAAGAGAGTGAGTAAAAGAGGGAGGAGAAGAGGGTGAGTAAAGGAGGGAGGAGAAGAGGGTGAGTAAAGGAGGGAGGAGAAGGGAGTGACTAAAGGAGGGAAGAGAAGAGGCTGAGTAAAGGAGGGAGGAGAAGAGGGTGAGTAAAGGAGGGGGAGAAGAGGGTGAGTAAAGGAGGGAGGAGCAGAGGATGAGTAACGGAGGGAGCAGAAGAGGGTGAGTAAAGGAAGGAGGAGCAGAGGATGAGTAACGGAGGGAGCAGAAGAGGGTGAATAAGGGATGGAGGAAAAGAGAGTGAGTAAAAGAGGGAGGAGAAGAGGGTGAGTAAAGGAGGGAGGAGAAGAGGGTGAGTAAAGGAGGGAGGAGAAGGGAGTCACTAAAGGAGGGAAGAGAAGAGGCTGAGTAAAGGAGGGAGGAGAAGAGGGTGAGTAAAGGAGGGGGAGAAGAGGGTGAGTAAAGGAGGGAAGAAGAAAGTGTGAGTACAGGAGGGTGGAGAAAAGGGTGAGTAAAGGAGGGAGGAGAAAAGGTTGAGTAAAAGAGGGAGGCGAAGAGGGTGAGCAAAGGAGGGAGGAGAAGAGGGTGAGTAAAGGAGAGAGGAGAAAAGGGTGAGTACAGGAGGGAGGAGAAAAGGGTGAGTAAAGGAGACAGGAGAAAAGGGTGAGCAAAGGAAGGGGGAGAAGAGGGTGAGTAAAGGAGGGAGGAGAAAAGGTTGAGTAAAAGAGGGAGGAGAAGAGGGTGAGCAAAGGAGGGAAGAGAAGAGGGTGAGAAAAGGAGAGAGGAGAAAAGGGTGAGTACAGGAGGGAGGAGAAAAGGGTGAGTAAAGGAGACAGGAGAAAAGGGTGAGCAAAGGAAGGAGGAGAAGAGGGTGAGCAAAGGAGGTAGGAGAAGAGGGTGAGTAACGGCGGGAGGCGAAGAGGGTGAGTAAAAGGAGGGAGGAGAAGAGGGTGAATTACGGAGGGAAGAGAAGAGGGTGAGCAAAGGAGCCCAGCAAACAACCGACGTCTTTTTTGGTTGAAAAAAGGTTGTATTTTGGACGCGACCACTTCACAACCATATTCTGACCTAATATCCCTAAATCCCGACTTTACTCCGACCTCGAGGCGACGTCGGTTTTTTGACGTCATTTCGAAGTTGCAAAAACGACCAAAAAGCGATGAACATTATTATCGCTCACTGAAAATGGAAGTCATTTTGAAAAAGAGGAAGAAAAAACGTAATTTTTACATGAAAATTTTAGAATTTTGATGGCGCGTCGGTATTTTTCTTCCTAGATTGTAAAAATTTACATGGAAAATGCTTTCCTATGTATTTCACAACAGCAGTTGAATAATTCATTATCTATTAATTATATAACTCTAGTCAGTTTCAGGTCGGAATCCGACGTCGGTTCCAATTTCATATACAACCTAAAACCGACTTAATTCCGACGTCGGATTTTGGTCGAAACCCGACGTCATTCTGGCGTTGAAAACCCGACGTCGGTTCCATTTCATATACAACCAAAACCAGCACGTCAGTCCGACGTCGGAAACGTCGGGTCACGACATCGACCCGACGTCATTTTGACGTCTTAGTGTTTGCTGGGAGGGAAGCGAAGAGGATGAGAAAAGGAGGGAGGAGAAGAGGGTGAGTAAAGGAGGGAGGAGAAGAGGGTGAGTAAAGGAGGGAGGAGAAGAGGGTGAGTAAAGGAGGGAGGAGCAGAGGAAGGGTAACGGAGGGAGGAGAAGAGGATGAGTAAAGGAGGGAGGAGAAGAGGGTGAGTAACGGAGGGAGGAGAAGAGGGTGAGTAACGGAGGGAGGAGAAGAGGGTGAGTAAAGGAGGGAGGAGCAGAGGATGAGTAACGGAGGGAGGAGAAGAGGATGAGTAACGGAGGGAGGAGAAGAGGGTGAGTAACGGAGGGAGGAGAAGAGGGTGAGTAACGGAGGGAGCAGAAGAGGATGAGTAAAGGAGGGAGGATAAGAGGGTGAGTAAATGAGGGAGGAGAAGAGGGTGAGTAACGGAGGGAGGAGAAGAGGGTGAGTAACGGAATGAGGAGAAGAGAATGAGAAAAGGAGGGAGGAGAAGAGGGTGAGCAAAAGAGGGAGGAGAAGAGGGTGAGTAACGGAGGGAGCAGAAGAGGATGAGGAAAAGGAGGGAGGAGAAGAGGGTGAGTAACGGAGGGAGGAGAATAGGATAAGAAAAGGAGGGAGGAGAAGAGGGTGAGTAAAGGAGGGAGGAGAAGAGGGTGAGTAACGGAGGGAGGAGAAGAGGATGAGTAAAGGAGGGAGGAGAGGAGGATCAGAAAAGGAGGGAGGAGAAGAGGGTGAGTAACGGAGGGAGGAGAAGAGGGTGAGTAAAGGAGGGAGGAGAAGAGGGTGAGTAACGGAGGGAGGAGAAGAGGGTGAGTAAATGAGGGAGGAGAAGAGGGTGAGTAACGGAGGGTGGAGAAGAGGGTGAGTAACGGAGGGAGGAGAAGAGGATGAGTAAAGGAGGGAGGAGAAGAGGGTGAGTAACGGAGGGAGGAGAAGAGGGTGAGTAAAGGAGGGAGGAGTAGAGGATGAGTAACGGAGGGAGGAGAAGAGGATGAGTAAAGGAGGGAGGAGAAGAGGGTGAGTAACGGAGGGAGGAGAAGAGGGTGAGTAAAGGAGGGAGGAGCAGAGGATGAGTAACGGAGGGAGGAGAAGAGGGTGGGTAACGGAGGGAGGAGAAGAGGGTGAGTAACGGAGGGAGGAGAAGAGGATGAGAAAAGGAGGGATTAGAAGAGGGTGAGTAACGGAGGGAGAAGAGGATGAGAAGGGAGGGAGGAGAAGAGGGTGAGTAAAGGAGGGAGGAGAAGAGGGTGAGTGACGGAGGGAGGAGAAGAGGATGAGTAACGGAGGGAGGAGAAGAGGATGGGAAAAGGAGGGAGGAGAAGAGGATGAGTAAAGGAGGGAGGAGAAGAGGATGAGTAAGGGAGGGAGGATAGAGGGTGAGTAAAGGAGGGAGGAGAAGAGGGTGAGTAAAGGAGGGAGGAGCAGAGGATGGGTAACGGAGGGAGGAGAAGAGGATGAGTAAAGGAGGGAGGAGAAGAGGGTGAGTAACATAGACAGGAGAAGAGGGTGAGTAAAGGAGGGAGGAGAAGAGTGTGGGTAAAGGAGGGAGGAGAAGAGGGTGAGTAACGGAGGGAGGAGAAGAGGATGAGTAAAGGATGGAGGAGAAGAGGGTGAGTACAGGAAGGAGGAGAAGAGGGTGAGTAAAGGAGTGAGGAGAAGAGAGTGAGTAAAGGAAGGAGGAGAAGAGGGTGAGTAAAGGAGGGAGGAGAAGATGATTAGTAAAAGAGGGAGGAGAAGAAGGTGAGTAAAGGAGGGAGGAGCAGAGGATGAGTAACGGAGGGAGGAGAAGAGGATGAGTAAAGGAGGGAGGAGCAAAGGATGAGTAACGGAGGGAGGAGAAGAGGATGAGTAAAGGAGGGAGGAGAAGAGGTTAGTGAAGGAGGGAGGAGAAGAGGGTGAGTAACGGAGGGAGGAGAAGAGGGTGAGTAAAGGAGGGAGGAGAAGAGGATGAGAAAAGGAGGGAGGAGAAGAGTGTGAGTAAAGGAGGGAGGAGAAGAGGGTGAGTAACGGAGGGAGGAGAAGAGGGTGAGTAAAGGAGGGAGGAGAAGAGGGTGAGTAACGGAGGGAGAAGAAGAGGGTGAGTAAAGGAGGGAGGAGAAGAGGATGAGTAAAGGAGGGAAGAGAAGAGGGTGAATAAAGGAGGGAGGAATGTAGGAAGGGAGCAAAAGAATAAGAAAAACTTCCGTCATCTGGTACATTCTAGTTGAATGCTTGACATCTGCTACAGGTTAAATTAGCATTAAATCAGGTTGCAACTTGGCTGTGATTGATCGCAACCAAACATTACTTCAACGTTTTATTTCAATTGCGACCAAAAAGGCAGTTATTTCAGACGTCTAATCAATGTCTTTGACTTAACGTTGAACAGACGTTTGAAAATGGGTAACCAGATCAAATTCGGTTGCAATTTGGTTGATTGATCGAAATCACAGATCAAAGTCACTGACAAACGTTGAATACACGTTGGATGAACAGCGTTTTAACACATGGCTTTCGATCGCAACCAAAAACCCGACTTTTATCGACATCTCCTTTACCTCCTTACGTATAACGTTGAAGAGATGTCAGAGAGAGAGAGAGAGAGAGAGAGAGAGAGAGAGAGAGAGACAGAGAGAGAGAGAGAGAGAGAGAGAGAGAGAGAGAGAGAGAGAGAATTGGTTAGTCAGAGATAGCAGAACAAAAAAAAAGCCTATTTTCATAATCGGAGCAAAATAATTAACACTTGACAAGCCTTTGGCTTGCAAGACTTATATAAATTTGTGCGAGCAGCCGTTCGTCCTTCTTCTTGACAGTTTTTCCGATTTTTTGTGTCTTCTTCTTCTTCTTCTTCTTCTTCTTCTTCTTCTTCTTCTTCTTCTCTGACGCTATGGGCCCTAGGACCATGAAACTTGGGACTTGTGAAGAGCTTGATCTGAACATGTGCATGTCACTTTTTATTTTCGTCTTCGATTTCGTTTTCTTTGTTATAACGCCATGTGAAAAGAGTGTATTTTTACTTCGCAAAAGCTTAGAATTCGCTTATCTCCACTTTTAGATGGGTTTCCCTTTGGTTAGATTTACCACACAATAGAAAGAAACTTTTTCTCGTAAATAGAATGAACCCTATCCCGCCTTCCATCCAGCCAGCCAATGAGAATGCAGATAACACAAAGTGCTACGTCACTGAAGCTGTCAATCATTCCCTTTTAGTGTGGCGTTGTCAACACACGCCATTCTGTGTGCTCCGCAATTTTGGAAAAAGGGATCTAGTTCAAGGTGCGAATTTGCCTTTAGTGGCTTTATTTCTTAGCTAAGGGACTGATATTGCTTGTGTATTTGTGTGGATTTAATTAGCCCACCAGTAAGCAAGGATTTTAGCATCTTGTACTTCGGTCAGGTAGTTGGTGAGTTTACACGGAACGGTGACACCTTTAACCCAGTCCCGAGAAGTGTGCCTCTCTTCTCCACAGAAGTCTACAGGATCGAACCTATTACTAGTTTCCAGCACACAGCTTCTAGGAGTGTTTGAGTCTTGTCAGTCTGCTGTGCCTGTTAAGACTCTAGGCCTTGCCTTGTGTCTGTGTCATCTCGGTATGACCAGTCACGGGTTTGGCGATTACTCCTTGGAACTGGTCAGGCATCTAGCAGCAGTGGTGTTTTTCTGACTCGAGTTCAGGAGGTAGAAATGCTTTTTGGCATTTTCTAGCGGTTTTCCGGCGTTTTTGGCGTCGATACCCACTCGGGGGCCGCAGGGGACCGTTATGGCTATCCCGTACCGTACTCGGTGCACCGATCCCATCTCGGCCTTGTGGGCTATGGGATTGGCGATTCCGTGACGGGCAGTGGCCATTTCGCCCCCCCCCACCTAATCCCATCTTGGTCACGGTACTGGGGACTTAGGCCCATAACGGGTTCTTTCCCCTACCAGGGACCGTCATGGGCACGGGACTAAGTCCCGAGACCCATGTAGGGATCTGGCCTGAGGCCTGTTTTGGTCACGGGACCGAGGCCCACGTCGGGATTATGGTACGGGGACCCATGGACTGTGCCCATTATGGTCCCCCTCCCGTAGAAAGCAGCTAGAAAGCGCCTTAAAGCATTGCTTTCGGTCAGAGAGTCAGAATTTATTCTGGTTAAGTTAAAAAAAAAAAAAAAAAAAAAAAAAAAAAAAAAGAGGCGGTTAACGCCAGCAACGCTCGGTCACTTGTTTAAGTCGTAGTAGCTCCGTCAGTGTTGCGTTATGTATATGTCTACTTGCAGAATCCTTGCAGAATCCTTTTGCAGTCACTTATGGCTTCTTTTCTGCTTGTCTTTCAGATATGACAGAGGCCACATACTCAATATCATGTCTTTCCAAGACCACACCCTGAAAGCCTTAAAGACACGCTGGGAGGGCCTACACCTCGACGATCCGGTGGCCTTTAAACTTCTGGAATGCCTCGCTCTAGCGACTAGAGATGTAGTCAAACTGTCCACCTTCCTCATGACCTCCATGGTATTCCTCCGGCGGGATGCGTTTCTCCAGGACTGCTGGTCTAGCGTGAAGGGACTGAGAGACCTGCGGCATGCGCCCATCCTTGGACAGAAAGAACTCTTCCCCCCGGCGGAGGTGGAACGTGTGAACCAAGAAAGCCGCTCTCTCTCGCAGGACTACGCACTCATGTCTCGTATGTCACGAGCGTCTTTCCAGCACCCGCCAAAACGCAAGAGACCATACAGGCAGCCTGCGGATCAAGCGAGACCCAGCACGCAGTCACAGCCTCCTCCTCCCAAGAAACAGAAGCCAAACAACGGCACCAAGACGGAGGGGCAGTCATCACAACCTAACAGGTAGCAGCCAACCAAAGTACCGCCTAGAGACTCCCTGGTCTCCTGGCGATACTTTTCTAAACTCAGAAAACTTAGAAAATTTGTTAGCCTTGAACGCATCCTTTCCCGTAGGAGGAAGGCTAGGCAAATTTTGGCAGAAATGGGAGCCCCCCGCCGCGTGGTCAGATGGTTGAAGGTCGGTTACCCCCTACCGTTCAAGCGGGAGGGGAGGGGCCTTCCACCGTCTATCCCCCTTACCCACAAAGCCCCTCACTCCTTTATCACCTCCTACCCACGGGACTCAGAAAGGGATGTAGCCCTACAGGAAGTACTCGTAAGTCTACAAGAAAAAAGGGCGGTGGAAGAAGTGCCAGAAAACCAACCAGTATTTTTCAGCAGGGTTTTCTTGGTTCCCAAAAAATCGGGGGGTTGGAGATTGGTCATAGATCTGTCAGCCCTAAACGACTTCCTGCAGGTAACCTCCTTTCAAATGGACACCGCTCAGGACATAAAGGAAAGCTTGCAGGAAGGGATGTGGGGCACATCCATAGACCTTTCAGACGCCTATCTCCACATTCCAATGCACCGATCAGCGAGAAAGTTTCTAGCCTTTCAAATAGGCCCAAAGCGATTCTGGTTTCGGGCACTCCCTTTCGGCCTCTCCACGGCCCCGTACGTATTCTCAAAAATTATGAAAGTACTCAAAGGATGGGCCAGGTTAGAAGGTATGCTCGTGTTCCAGTACCTGGACGATTGGTTTCTGGCACACGCAGACAAGGGCACAGCCCACCGCCAGACCCTTGCACTAGTGCGCAAAGCCTTACAGGTAGGTTTAGTGGTCAATCTCCCCAAATCGGACCTAGCACCCAAGCAAGACATCGTCTTTCTGGGGGAAAGGTGGGATCTGGTAAGTGCGAGAGCTTTTCCTACAGCAGAAAGGCAGCAAAAGATCACGCAGGGCATACGAGGGATCCAGGCAGGAAAAAAGGTAAGACTGCATCCCATGGAGTCCTTGCTAGGTCTCTTAGTGGCCACGGAGCGGACAGTCCCCCTGGGCCGCTTGCATTACAGACCTTTCCAAAGACAGGTAAGGAGGGCCCTCAGACAGGGGAGGCACCCTCAGGCAAAATGACCGTGTCACAGGCTGCCCTGGCCTCCCTATCCTGGTGGACCAATCCACAGATCTTAAACGAGGGCACACCCTTCCATCCCCCACCCCCGGAAATAGAACTCCAAACGGATGCATCCCAAGGGGGATGGGGTATACATTGCCAACGCCAGATGTGGAAAGGCAAATGGCCCCCCTCTTTCAAAAAGTACCACATAAACTGGCTGGAACTACGGGTCGTGTGGATAGCACTGAACAGACTGTCCGACCGACTCCGAGGCAGGAGTGTTCTGTTTCTCCTAGACAACTCAACAGCCGTGGCATATTTAAACAGGCAAGGGGGGACCAGATCCCTCCCTCTATCAATATTGGCCTACAAGATCCTATCTTTAGCTCGTCAATCTCAAATCACCCTCTCAGCGCGTCATTTGGCGGGAAAACTCAATGTACTGGCCGATTTAGCTTTCAGAGTAGGCCAGGTAATCCACACAGAGTGGTGCCTAGCTCCCCAGTCCTTTCAGTGGGTGACGATCCAGTCACCATGGGGGCCCCCAACGCTAGACCTGTTTGCCAATGCAGTAACAACACGTCTACCCAGGTATGTCTCCCCATGCCCGGACCAAGCAGCGTGGGCAATAGATGCCCTGAGCTGTCCATGGCCACTGCAAGAGGTACTCTATGCCTTCCCACAACAGGCAATCCTCTCTCAGGTACTACAACGGGTACTGGACTTGGGCCCACGAGTCCTGCTACTGGTAGCCCCGCGGATGCCGGAGGTCCCTTGGTTTACCTTGCTCCTCAGGTGCAAGATAGTCAAGACGACTCCAATCCCGTGCCACAGAGAAATCCTATTCCAACCCCATTGGCATCATTTTCACCCAGCCCCTCACCTATTGAACCTACACCTTTGGTGCCTGACCAGTCCTTCCTAAAAAAGAAAGGCTTCTCACAGAACATAGTAGATAAAATAGTAAACAGCCACAAACAATCTACTGCCAAGGTGTACAGGTCTCAATGGAACAAATTCGCATCCTGGTGTAATAAGTCTAAGCTAGACCCATTCCAGGCCTCTCCTTCAGTGATAGCAGACTTTTTGGACCACCTATTCACAAACGAAGGTTTAAAGGTAAGCTCCATTGAAGGTTACAGAGCAGCCATAGGTTCCAGGCTTAAGGCCTCTAAGGGCTATGATCCAGGGGATGACACGTCTATCTCTCAATTGATTCGTCATTTCAAGGTAAACTCTCCCCCTAATCAATCGAACGTTGCACAATGGGATCTCTCCCTAGTACTGAGGTACCTTCAGCGCCCGGACATCTTTGGGAACGGAGTAATCTCAGCCAAAAATGCCACAGTAAGGTTTACTTTCTTGCTAGCCCTCGCTTCCGGCAAAAGGAGGAGCGAAATACACGCCCTAGACAGGACGGTAAGCAAAGAGAACGGGGAGTGGAAAAACATCACTCTCGTCCCTAGGGCCGGCTTCATGGGCAAAACCCACATTATTACTCATGGGATGAGCACTTTCAGTCACATCAACTTACCATCCCTACCAGAGGAACAGACCTCCGAGGACTTAGTCTCCTTGTGTCCCGTCAAAGCCTTACGTCAATACTTAGAACTTTCGGAGGTATACAGGTCAAAAGATCAAAAAGCCCTTATTATCTCCTATATGCCCAAGTTCAATAAAGACCTCTCTAAGCAATCTATTTCAAACTACATAAAAGGGGTCATTATGACAGCGTATGACGAAGCACAATCAGACACAGTTCTTCAGTCAGAGTTAAAAGTGAAAGCCCATCAAGTCGGGCAGGTGGCAAACTCACTTAGAGCGTTACGTAATGTGTCGTTGTCGGATATACTTAAAACAGGCTGCTGGGCTTCTCCCAATTCCTTCGTTACGTATTATCTTAAAGACTTCTCCCAAGATGAACTATCAGGCCTCTATTCTCTGGGCCCATTCATAGCTGCGGAGACGACCATTACTAACTAATTGTCAATCTGTTACAGATCACCCACTCCCAGACCCAAAGGCAAGGGCAAGCAAAAGGGAGGCTATGTCAAGAACCGTGCTACCAACCACTTCAAACCCAAGAAATAGCCGGTGCACTACCCCACAGGACATATCCTTATCCCAGTTCTGCCGACTTTACGTCGTCGGCTACCGTATAGACCGTCGGACTGTTTTCGATCTCTAGTTTCTTGTGTTATCCAAGAACTGATTTAGTTCCATATGATCACTGTGATCCACACCCTGGCCTCAGCAACGTCAGATTTTTTCTTTGACTCTAGAAAAAAAGGGGGGAGGCGCAGTTCTCCCCGACCCAGCGTCCCCGCAGTTCCGGGCCGTACTGAAAGCCCAGAGGCCATCAAGGGTCTGTGTCACAGTGACCATGTGACCAAGGCCCATAGTACCATTATGGGCTTAGTTGTAAAATCGGCGGTATTTAGTGAATTTTATCACTAGGATTGCTTCCAATCAAGGTTATTGAGTGTTCTAAAGCTTCTAGTCATCTAATTTCTCGAAATTGCCAGTCAATTTCGCAAAAATTTTAAGTTTTTAAGTGGTAATGATTTAGAGCAGTTCTAACATTTACCCAAGGTCTTAGAATTTTTAGCATGCTTCTGTAAGACACAGTCACTTGTAATTATACTGTGTCAAGTTTTATTTTCATAGTAGCCTTTACAAGGTTACGATCCTTTTGTTAAGAAAGGGAAAACAATAAATCAGTATTATTGTTATATTCTACTCAGAGCTTAGAGTATCCCAGGTCGGGATCCATCCAGTGGGAGGCAGGAGGGGGATGGTAAAGGATACTCAGTCAGTCAGCATAAGTTTATTCAGACTTTTATGACACCATTACTTGAGAATTTTCTATTTGTTACCAGATCCCTTCATGGGCTAGGAGGGTTCCCCTCCTTTACCCTATCAGGGTTGTTTGGAATTCAAATAAAGCAAACTTTCTTAGATTTGGGATTTTATTTAACTTCAATTCTATCCCATCTAACAAGTTTATTTCGCAAACCTCTTTCGAGTATTTGCAATTCGCGACCTTTTTCACGCAGTTTCTTTAGAATGGTAGGCTCCCCTGCTCCGGACTTTAGTCCCATCTAAAAGTGGAGATAAGCAAATTCTAAGCTTTTGCGAAGTAAAACTAACGTTTTATTTCGTAAAACGAGCTTTTACGAGTAAAAGCGCAATTCGCGTTCTCCACTTTTAGTCTATCCTCCCTCCCATCCATACCCTACAAGCCTGGGTGAGTTGACACCACCTATTTTTGGGCTAAAAGGGAATGATTGACAGCTTCAGTGACGTAGCACTTTGTGTTATCTGCATTCTCATTGGCTGGCTGGATGGAAGGCGGGATAGGGTTCATTCTATTTACGAGAAAAAGTTTCTTTCTATTGTGTGGTAAATCTAACCAAAGGGAAACCCATCTAAAAGTGGAGAACGCGAATTGCGCTTTTACTCGTAAAAGCTCGTTTTACGAAATAAAACGTTAGTTTTGCAAGCAAATGCAGTGCATTTAACGTACATCACAGAACACAGTTGCTAAGCTTTGTGCGAGCTCTCACTGCGTAAATAGCTAACACGACTGCTCAGTCAAAAAACTTAAGCCAACAAAACCAACACTACTCGGCTTATAAGACGTATTCAAGCTATGTTGTTTGCAATATATTATCCAAGAAATAACCCATTGAAGGAAGTATTTTTGCGTTTTAATTTTTGTCAAGTGTTAAACATTTCGCTAGCGAAATAAGGTTCTAGTTCTGATTGGTCCAGTGTTGCTTATTGCTTCTGTTCGTGTGTTAGCCATTACCAGGGCTGCCTGCGAGCTGGAATAGGTATCACTTGCTTGTTGTCGATCGTAAATTATCTGTTTAACATTGCCAAATTAAATCTGTTCAACAGAGAGTTTAAATGATTGCATAAATTGAGTTGTCTTAAGTACTCAAAGACATGCTTAGTTATTTACACGTATGCAATCAGAAGAAGGCTCCCTTCCGTGCTCTTCCTCCCCTCCCTGTTCCCCATACCCGAGTAAAACAAAATTTGAAAAATCGCTAGAAAGCAAGGCCCAGCGAAAATGAAAGATGGCAAGTAGTTAGTAAGCTTCATACCGGCATGTCACAAACGGCAGTCGCCAGAACGTCCAGTGTGGCTGATTCAACGAGTCGACGCCTTCTGCAAAGGTCAAGAAGCAGACGGGCTCCATAGGAGAGAGGGCACGACCGGGCTGATGAAGGGTAACAACGCCGGAGCAAGATCGAGCTATCCAAACGATGCCCCTTCGCGATCGCTTCAGGTCTGCGGCGGAAACAACGTGAGTAACATCAGTCGTACGTCACAACTGTATCAGTAAACAAACTGTACGAGAACGCATGCGCGAGCGTGGAATAATGTCCCGGCAAGCCCACACCGGACCAGTGTTAAATCAACGGCGACTGGATACTTTAACGAGACAGGAAATAACCATTTTGGAAAGTGGTTACCATTAGCCTGATGGCATCGCTTATTGCTCAGCGACGAGTAGCAGCTTCTGTTGTTTTGACATGACATTTGACAACGAATACACTCATTGCGAGGAGAGCGAGTCGCACAACTATCGTGAAGATTTGGAGGAAGGACTCCAATGGTGTGGGGTGCTATTCGATTTGGTTGGAAATCGCATCTACTAATCATTGATGGCAACGTGACCCCAGGGGGGTAGGGGAGGCACTTGGTATCGTATGTGTTATCATGCGTGTCCAAAAACCACCGAAAAGGGGGGTAATTTTGAGGTCTGACGCGTCCCGCGTGGAGTGCCAATTTCGTTTAAAAAGGAGGTTAATTTTTATTCAGTACTCCGCGTTACTCACAAAGGGGGGTTCTTTTAGAATTGTAGCTGGTTAAGAACGGGATGTTACTTCTATCTCAGCACTCCGCGATTTGGAGTCGTTTTAAAAAGTATGGACACGTATGGTAACAAACTGATACCTGAGTGGCCCACTGCGACTCGACCGCAAGGCGCCATGTGGAAACCGTCTTAGAAATCATACTGCACTGTTCAAACGATCGTACGGCGGTTTTCAGGCACGACAACGTGCGCCCTCGTGTGGCTGAAATTTGTACGAATCTCTGTCTTGCTTATCAGATCAAGACTCTACAATGGCCTCCGCACTCATCTGACATGAACCCTATTGAAGACGTATGGTATATGCTCTATCGCAGAGTTCGAGCCCGTACGCAACGCATTGATCAAGGCCAGAGGAGACACAAGAGAAAACTCGAAAGTACAACATGACTTCAGAATGTTGCTAATTACCATGTTGTTAAGTTTATATTTCACTAATTTTTTGCCTAGTTATAGCAAATATCTATTGTGTCACTGTGTAAAATTTTCAGAAAGTTATGTTGAATACTTCTTTAAATATAGCCATCTCATTCAACTTAACTTCAAGATTGTGCCAAGTTTATGCTTTATGTGCATTCAGAAATATTTTGTTAAAACAGTTAAAAAATGGAGCAAAACAGCAGTCTTGGCAAAATCCCTTTGAGTAGAAACGAGCAGACACTTTTAATAATTTAATTATAAATACATCTGGCACCAGAGCAAACAAAAAGCAAAATCTTGAAATTGAATATTTCGGTTTTATTTCAATTATGTCACAACATCAGAGTAAATACTAATTTTAAAATTACAGTAAACGGATATATACATTTTATACATGTGTCAAATCATTCTGTCCATTGCAAATTACATAACACACACACACATACACACACACACACACACACATATATATATATATATATATATATATATATATATATATATATATATATATATATATATATATATATATATATATATATATATATATATATATATATATATATATAGGTATGTTTATATATGTGTAGGAAATAAAGCACTATGGGGAAAAGCAGACGTAGCTTAAAATTTATTTTGAGTGAACGACATACATAAATGTTGAAATTGCTTGTCTTTCCTTTTACCTGAATTGCTGTATGTTTACTGGCATCTTATCTATGGTAATAATGGAGATTCTGGTCGATGGAGGTGCGGGGAAAATCTTCTCACGGTCATCACAGCAAATTGAGTTGACAGCAAGTCACAACTTCATTTCCATCACTGCTACATAGTATCGAAAACGACTGGGGAAAGCAAACTATGGCAAAAATTCTTATCATTCCTCAAACAAATAACTTTTTGCCTTGCCAGAAAGCACATGTGTATTCCACAATGCAGGATGAATATTTTTGACGCGAATTGATCTACAGTGGAACCTCTGAAATAGGACCACCCTTGGGACCGGATAAAATGTGCCCCATTTCAGAGGTGGTCACATTTGGGAGACTTGGTCCTACTTGGGTCAAATTTTGCGGGTTGACCGCAGATTCAAGTTTGATGTCCAAACACATTAATTATCTCAATTTTATCTTTGAGACTAATGTCTTCTCTTTTTCTATTAACTTTTTCTCTGCTTTCCATTTTGAGAAAGTTTTAACATTTTTTTCTTATTTAAATTACCTTTATGTGCTTAAATTGGCATTTAATTGTCATTAGGATCGGTGGCATTTGGGTCGGCTTAAATACTAAAAGAATAGGTACTACATAAATTAAGATGTCTCGGGTTTGTATATTGTCATCCGCTATTGTTAAAACAAGGTACAAAAGCAGAGATAACAAAACTAAGCCCCTGTCTGGTTACACACTTGCTACCATAATCCCTAGCAACAATATCTAAGACGGCAACATGCTCAGTGTTGTAAGTAATGTGCCGCAAAAATACAGTGGATTCCCCACTGACTGACAGTGGTCCGTTCTCAGACATTTTGAGGGCTAGGGACCGAAAAAAGCGGCCCGAAGTGGTCCGATCCAAGGTGGTCCCAATTGGGAGTTTTCTTAACCATTAAAGTCTATGGAGCGCATTCGGGACCGAAAAAAATGTGCCCTAATTCAGAGGTGGTCCCAAGAGGGAGGTGGTCTGATACCGAGGTTCCACTGTATATTAAAAAACTGGTTGACCTAGATATTTAAACATATACCTGTACGTATAACCGGAACAAGTTCAATCAAACGTTTACATAAGCTGGAAGTAAAGGTATGTAAAATTAAGAGCCATGCAAATGCAATAATCACGTGACGTATGAACTTGATTTCACGTCATGATACGATGTCGATTCCTCTGATGGTCAACCAAAAACCCACATCCTATATTTTAATGTGATATATGGTAATATGGAATCCGGGACAGAAGGGCCCTGGACAAAAGGGCCTTGGACATAAGGGCCTTTCCCAAAACGGCCTTTCCCAAAAGGGCCTTTCCCAAAACGGCCCTAAATGAAAAGTTGGACAAAAGGGCCTTGAGAATTTTTTTTTGGTATGGTTTTCAAATTATTTTTATTTTTTGTGTAATAAAATAACAACTCCAGAAACAAAGTTTATTGACTTTTTGTCTGATTCAGACAAATTTTTGGCTGTCATTTATTAGTTTTTCTTGTGTCCATTGCTGTTGGTCACAGTTCAGATAAAGACCTCAAATTCAGAACTCATATATCGGCAAGACACTGACACGCCAACATCATCCGGCTCAGCGCGTGTGTTTAAACAGCACAGTGCAGAGGAACGAAACAAAGGACAGAGATTATCTTTTGTGGCACAATGACTCCGAAATCTGGCATCTAAAGACAGTGATGCGAAGTTCTTGCAATGAGTAAAGCTTCAATGCAGTGATTGGTACAAACAGGGATTAACCTGTGGCACTGTGCTTGGGAAATTTCAAGAGAGTGATGGGGAGTAATTGAAACAAAACATCAAGGAAGTTATCTTTAAAAACACAATGAAGCCTGTTTTTTTTTTTTTATTTTATAACATATTTTATTAAAAAATTAAAATTCAAAATCCTAGAAAAAAATTCTGAAGGCCCTTTTGTCCAACTTTTCATTTAGGGCCGTTTTGGGAAAGGCCTTTTTGGGAAAGTCCGTTTTGGGAAAGGCCCTTATGTCCAAGGCCCTTTTGTCCAAGGCCCTTCTGTCTGGATACCGGTAATATGACAACATTCTTGCTTAGTTGTGACTGCCGGTGTCGGCGCAATTTTGCCATGGCGAGATCTATACAACGCCAGCCTATTAAGCGTTGGGGAAAAAGACATCCCGTAGTGCGTCCTAAAGAACTTCAAACGTTTCTTGCGGCAGAGGTTGTTTAAAAGAACACAGTCCTCCCTTTTCACATGCCATCAAGTTTCTAGCGTAGGCAAAAAAATTGCAATTAATGAATTACTTAATTTGTTTAAGGTCATCTGCAGGAGTCTAAATGTTTGTTTCATGTCAGCATTGTTTCGTGACTAAATTAACGTTACACAAAAGACTGCTCAGTGGCCACCAGTCTAATCCCAGACCAATACTGAAGGACAAAAGATAAGTAAACGCTTGCAAAAGCTGTCTACTTTAGGGTCACGGAGATTTTCGATTTTTTCAAAACATTAAAATAAAGGAAAGGTTGTATCAAATTCTTCAGTAAGAAATAACCAACGACATGGAAGCTTTGCCGTTCTTTTCAAAAACGAATCTTGATCAATTTGGAACCCACATTTTGGCTGTTCGTGAAATTGTAATGTAACGGACACTTGCTCAGAAGTGGGTATGTAAGTCGTTAGCTTGGCGCAGTGCTTGAATCCGACGCTGCATCGACGTTATCCAGTTATTCATGCGATATTTAGAATATCTGCCATTTCTCGATCAACGCCTGTCGCAACCTATGGGTTCATATCGAGGCTATGCACCGGCCATTCCAAAACCTTGTTTGCTTGTAAGAAATCCTGGTTACGGCGCCTACGCTCAATCAGTAACATAAACGCGATCGTTTTTACGTAATCCTCTAATGACCGTTTTCGCACTTATTCGGCTGTTGGTGCGTCCAGGTGTCTCCTCTGCAGTCCTTGGAGCAGTCCAAAACCGATAACGGAGCTGAACTAAAAACGAATACGACGGTCCTGGGACGGCCTCGTAACGCGCACGCGATCGCTCCTGGGTCTATCCCTGGTGCTCTTGTATCCAGATACTGTCTTTTCAGTTTGCACACGGTGCTTTAAGCAAGACCAAGAAAGGTCTGGTAACGCCGCGCATCAAAATCCCAGCCTCTAACGTGGCGATCGCTTGGTCGCAACCATTTGTGCGAGTCGCGGCATCTTAATACCCGCTTGTTTTAAAGCGATCGCTACTTCCACAAGTGCAACTCAGCTTCGACTATATGTGTGGGATTGTAAAATATTTAAGCGCCCAAAGGATAACGACTCAGATGGATTAATATGCCATATGGTAAAACTTCAATAAACACATTGAAAAACATGCTGCAGACAATAAACGAGACAGATTGTGCAAAGTAAAGGTAGAATCTGTGGTTAAAATGATTGCTAAAAATCTGTATAGTTTAAACAAAAAACTGATTTTCAGTCGTTTTCTTTCTTTTGTCTCCCAGTATATATTTTCACACAATCTTCAGTCGCAATTTCATCTTTTCAAGGATTTTAATTTGATTGTTGGAGATAAGGATAGCTCCAGACATGTTTTTTTCAGCACACGTCATTATCCAGGGTTCAGCTACAACATCACGGATGTCTCGAAGTAGCTTCGGTTGTCTTTGGGAATGACGCAAGCAAATAAGAAAACAACGGTCGTGATCTGAATGTGAGCTGCCGTGACTATATGCACGCGTAAACTTACGCCTACCCACTATCGAATCACGTTTGCAAAGCTTCTGCTCTAGCCGTCCGTCAACTAACAAAAAGAACATGAATCTAAGCATTTTTAAAAGCAGTCTGACTTTCTCTAAGCCGATGCATGCTGAATTCTACTCGCTTCAGTTGATCTACTTGTGTTATTTAACGACATTATTCGCCAAGTGGAACAAGCCTTCTCATAACTTTATACATATACAGTCACATCCGTGCTTTAATGCGCAGGCACCAGTTTACACCGCAGGGGGGGGGGGGGGCAGTTGATATCATGTGTTACCATGTGTATCAAAAAAAAAAGGAGAACTCAGAGAAATTTTGAAGGTTAGACGCGATCCGTGCGGAGTGCGAATTTCGTTAAAAAGGGGATAATGTTCAGTCGGTACTCCGCGTTTCCCATAAAAAGGGGATTATTTTTTTCAAACTTAACACTCCGAATTCAGGGATCTTGAGTGACCCCCCTCTGTTTGCTCAACAGGCTTCGGCATATTCTTTGACAGTTTTCAGGGATACCCACTCCATGAAACACACATTACGAATGCATATATTGTACACAGTACGTATGTATATGTTGCACACATTATGTGTGTTACAGGCAATGTTGGAAACCCGCCATTTCACATAATGGCAAACCAAACTGACAAAGTCGCATAATGCCTAAAATCCTTTGCCATTTCACGAAATTTCAGAACTTGTGTTTAGGCATATGTTACCCACACACTACGTATGTATATGTTTCACCCATTACGTATGTATATGTTAGACACACTACATATGTACATGTTACACTCATTACATATGTACAAGTTACGCTCATTATGTATATATACGTTATACATATTACATATGTATATGTTACACACACTACGTATGTATAGTTACACTCATTACATACGTATATGTTACGCTTATTATGTATTATGTCACACACATTACATTATTATTATTATTATTATTATTATTATTATTATTATTATTATTATTATTATTATTATTATTATTAAATTACGTATGTATAGAGCAAGCGACCTAGAATATACTTGCACTAGATTTGATCACATAAAAAATTTAAGTTACCCTGCAATTAAAGTTCAATGGAATTGTTCTTAAAATATTTTGTGGTTTATCTGGAATTTTCCACCTATAATTGCAATCACTCATTGTCTGATGACTAAAGCGCATTTCATTTGCAATTGCAATTCCTTTTTTAATCGTACTTCACAGAATCGATTAATAACTAACATTTAAAAACATTTAAAAGAATTTTAATAATAATAAAGCATACCCATCTAGTTATTAGTTCTTATGGTATCTGGAGATAACGGCAGCATCAAATATCTGTAGCAGGCTGGTTGCAACTATTCATTGCAAACTGGTACGGAGGAGCCATTGCGTTATTGTTGTTTCCATTCTATGTCGTTACGTGATATTGCGCAAATGGAAAATAATACTCTTTTACTGGTTTGTTTTTAAAGAATTTTCTGGTGAATTTGTCGGTTGTATTATATATTTACTCTTGGTTCTAATTCCCCGTTTAAAGTTTAGTAGAAATGAGTTTTAAACTGATTTTAAATCGTTCAAATGGCATAGAGGCAAGTAACTGTAACAGAACGATGTGTGAGTATAATATTTTTATTACCAGCTGTAGTATCATTTACGCTCTTTTTTATATTGTGCATGGTAGAATGAAAGGCAAGTACACTCACCCTGGGATGTTTAGAGTATGAATACTTGCTGGCTGCTACTTGTAACTACACTAACGCTAGGGCAAGTATACGCCCTGAAATTAGATTTATTGTGCAACATACAGAGTGTCATACTATTCATTAAATCTTTGCTCCTGCTACCACAGAATGGACTTGAACCATGAAATCAGTCAATTCGTTATCTAATGCGTTTTACTCCGCAAAAGCTTTGAATTCGCTTATCTACACTTTTAATGGGTTGAGACGAAAAGAGACGTCTTTTGTTACGCCCTAGGGCCTTTTTTCATACAGAGGACCATTTTTCCATGTTGGGAATATGGTTACACCGTCTTGGGACCATTATGGGCCAATCAGGACCATTTACCCATTATGGTCCGATGATCCAATGGTGCTACCCAGTACGGTACAGGCCTATAATGGGAACAAGGGCAGGCCCATTGCGGTCCTTCCCCATGGAAAACGGTACCGTCCCAGGAAACGTCTCTTTTAACCCAATCATCCAGTTTGCTTGCTGACAGCAATTTGACCGATCCAATACACAGCGTTACTGGACAAACTTGCAGTAATGTTCACAGCGCCAACTAAATGTAATGTTGGATTATCTGTAACACTACATTATCTCACTGTCTTTTTACCTTACAGATATGACAGAGGCCGACCCACGCTCTCCACCTCAGCTGCCGCAGTGTATTCATCCCCCTACTTCGAGCAAGTCCCACTCAGTCTGTGATCGCTGTAGACGAAACAGTGGTGTACCCCTGTGTGAGGAGGATAACACATGTCCTGAGTGCCAGCACCTCACCCTAGAGGACTGGAAGGCACTTCTGAAGAAAAGGACAAAGAACGACGTAGACGGAATAAACGCATACTCCTTTCTTCTGCCCCCTTTGTCACGTGGCCATTCAAGATACAACGAAGAAAGCGAGCTCTATCATTTTGAGCCAAGTCTCCACGCCGATACACATAGACACTGGTTCAGTATCAGACGCTGCGTCGACTTCTAAAAAGCATAAGAAACCCAAGGCCAAAACAAGGGCTTTCTCAGAAACGATAGCAGAACGGGATATCCCCAAGGGGAAACACGAGAGGCATGGGCCTCTTCACACAGTGTGAAACCGATTAGCAGTCCGGAGTCCGCATTTAAAGCCCCACCACCCGAGCAAGTTACAGTCACGCACAAGGACACGGGGTCCGTCTTTCCAGCAGTAACGGGCCAACTAGGCATTCCCTCCCTAGAGGAACTGACCTCACCGCCCCTGCTACCACGTCTCCCAAGTGAGTTTTCGGCCTTTCTGTCTCTCCAATCACAACTGCAGAAACAATTATTGGACATACAACAGAAAGTGCAAAATCAGGAAACATTACTCCATCACAAACAGAAAATAAAACCGTCAGCCACGGTTTCTCGCACTCCTCCAGACAGTCAGTCAGTTGCATTGACCTCGGGCTCGTCCCCACCCCATCTCCCCTTAGAACCGAACACGGACAATCCAGATACGGTTACTATCAATGAGGAGGAATCAGTGGGCATGTCACCGTCGGATCAAATCTCTGCTTTGCTGGAGGAGACAGACGAGCTAGAGCAAACGGATACCTCTCCCCTAGCCGCGATCCCTAGCAATAGGGAGAAAGAGATCTTTACCCCAACAGGGGAACCCCAGCCCCAGACGTTGCAGAGTCAATCGCAGCATTCCGAAATGGGCTTTGACAACCAGGAGTCAGAACAAGGAGAAATGGAAGAGGAATCCGAGGACACGTCAATTCCATCCCGTTTCCATCTTCCATTATGAGAAATGGCCCATGTACGGTTACCAGGTCGGGGTCAGAAACTTTGGAGAGACCCAGCAGCTGCGGGCAGACGGCTAATCCGAACTCCACCCCAGACCTCTCACCCCGGTTGACGAGACTATTCCCTCGAGCTTCGCCTCCATCATAGCTCCAGAGGATGTCCCATTCAGCAGGATTCTTTCATAGCTGTGGCTACCAGTGAGGGCATAGTCAATGCCGTTACGGTCTGAACGAAGGAATCCAAAAAGATGGACGTCACCGTCAAGTTTTCACCTATCCAAATGTTGCCTAGGACGTTCAGGCCAATACCACTCTTCTGACGAGTTGATCCCATCAGACGCACTGGAACAACCCGTGAAACGGACGATCTGGATGCCATCAGTACGTAATGACTCGGACATTCTCCTAGTTGAGAATAATGTCAAGATCATCGAGGCTTCGTCCCGACACATTCTAAATATTATGTCTTTTCAAGACCACACCCTGAATGCCTTGATAACAAGGTGGGAGGACTTACGCCTTGGTGATTCGGTATTAACAAAACTATTGCAATGCCTAAGCAACCCGAGATGTAGTAAAAATTTCCAGATTTTTAATGACTCCAGTGGTCTACTTACGTCGGGACGCCTTTCTCCACCACTGCTGGTCCAGTGTCATGGATCTACGGGACCTACGCCACACACCCATATTAGGGGAAAGAGAACTGTTTCACTCCGCTTAGGCGGAGAAAGTAAATCAGGAGAGCAGCTCGCTGTCCCAAGACTACGCTCTGATGTTGAGGCTGTCTCGGTCCTCATTCAAAAGATCCCTGAAACGGAAACAATCGTATTAATCCACGCCGGAACAGAGCAAAGCCAGCGCACAACCGCAACAATCCCCTGCCAAGAAACCGAAACCGAAAACAGTTGGCAGAACAGAAGGACGGCGACCAACCAAAGTATCGCCCCGAAACACCTTCGTTTCGCGGTGATACTTTAATAGACTTAAGAGACTTAGAAAGTTTACTCTTCTACAACAACTTCTTGTCCGTAGGAGGAAGACTAGGCAAATTTTTGGCGTCATTGGAAGCAGATGGGAGCTTCTCGTCGGGTAGTACGATGTCCAACAAGCAGTTATTCCCTCCCCTTTATCCGGGAAAAGAAAGGGCAAAACCACTAATCACCTGTTATCCGAAGGGGTCAGAAAAAGATTTAGCACTCCATGAAATGTTACTATATCTGACACAAAAATGGGCAATCGAGGAAATGCCAGAAATGGGCTTCTTCAGTGGGATTTTTCTGGTCCCAAAGGAGGGTGTCGACCTCTCCCCCACCAGCGTCTTCCTGCGAGTAAGCACTTTCCAAATGGACACGATCCAAGTAATAAAAGGGTCACTACAGTCCGGGATGTGGGGTACCTCAATAGACCTATCCGATGCGTACGTTCACATTCCTCTTCATCACTCGACAAGGAAATTTCTAGGATTCCACTCCCTTTTGGCCTAGCTACAGCCCCGTATGTGTCTTCCAAAGTCATGAAAGTGCTAAAATCATGGGCCCGTCCAGAAGGTATGTTGGTTTTCCAGTATCTAGACGATTGGTTCTTGGCAGATCACGACCGAGAGGTAATCAAAAACCAGACGATGATCTTTGTACACAAAGCGTTACATGTAGGTTTAGTGGTAAACCTCGCCAAATCAGGACCGATCCCAAAAGAAGAGATCACCTTTCTCGGAGAACGATGAGACCTAGCAGAAGCGAGAGCCTTTCCCACAGCAGAACGCTGTCAGAAAATCTCAGAATAAGAAATACCCCCATCAAACAAAAAGGTAAGATTGCAGACCATGGAGTCCCTGTTAGGTTTCCTCGTCGCAACAGAGATAACGGTCCCACTAGGCCGTCTCCACTACAGACCTTTTCAAAGCCAGGTAAGCTGTGCATTACGTCAGGGAAGATCCCCCTCAGCGAAAATGCAAGTATGACATGCAGCCTTGGACACCCCTCAATGGTGGTGCGACCCACGGGTCATGTCCGAAGGGGTACCATTCCAATCCCTCACCCCAGAAGTAGAAATCCAAACGGACCCAATCAGGATGGGGAATCCACTGGCAAGGCCAAGTATAGAATGGCAAATGGCACCCAGTCCCTACAATCAGATCACATCAACTGGCTGGGGCTCGAGTGGTCTGGATTTCTCTAAGCAAATTTACCAGACACCTCAGAGACGTAAAAGTCCTTTTTCGATTAGACAATTCCGCAGCCATAGCTTACCTAAACAAGCAAGGAAGTACGAAATCACGCCCCTTATCCAAAGTGGCATTTCAGATCGTTGTAATTAAGTGTTTCAAGAAACGGAATTGTTTTTGAAAATGCAGCTACGATGGGCCAATCTTCTGCCTCATGGCTAATCGGTCAATCAAATTTCGCTCTCGTTTTCTAGCTTACTAGAAAACAAGGTGGACCATTACGTTCCCTACAGTACCTGAAAAACCGCACGCCCGCATTGCCTTGGGACTATAATGCCATAACGGCCCCAGAGGGCCATAACGGTCATATAGGGAAATAATCACTATTTTAATGAATTTTGTCATTATTTCAAATCATACAATCTTCGCAAATGATTGTGGACATTTTAGTCAAATTTTCACAGGTTTTCAATTAATAGAACTCCCAGAATTTAGAGAAAATTCTTGATAAAAAATAAGACACTGAAGTCGTTTTTAGCCAAGTTTTTAATGACATAGCATGCCTTTGTAAGCACAACCAGCTCTAATTGCTGGAGTGCCGGGTTTTATTTTTACGTAAATCTAAGCTGATTTACGATCCAATTGTCTTTTTATTCAGTAAAGAGAGTAATAGTACAAGAAAACACATAACACTAGAGTAAAAAACCCAGGTAGGGATCCAACCAGTGGGCGTCCATCCAAAACAAACGGACTTTCACGGGTCATATGGTAATTCGCAACCTTTTTGTGCAGTTCAAAGAATGACAGGTTCCCCTGCTCCGGACTCAAGTCCTATTAAAAGTGGAGATAAGCGAATTCAAAGCTTTTACAAACTAAAACTAACGTTTTATTTCGTAAAACGAGCTTTTTCGAGTAAAAGCATCATTCGCGTTCTCCACTTTTAAACTACTCTCCCTCCCATCCATCCTCAACCAGCCTGGGTGAGTTTGTTACCACCTTTTGGGGGCTTAAAGGGAATGACCCTAATACACAAAAACTGGCGGACGATGTCTCCTACGTTCTCAATGGTCGCTGGATGGAAGGCGGGATAAGGTGCTTTCGAACTGCCACAAAAAGTTCTTTTTTCTAATTGCGTTGTAATCAGAACTGGAACTGAACCCATTAAAAGTGGAGAACGCGAATTGAAAGGTTTTACTTATAAAAGCTCGTTTTACGAAATATAACGTTAGTTTGGCAATATCATCGAGGGGGCGGGCACTTATTAACATATGTGTTACCATATGGCTTGTCCAAAACACGCGGAGAGGGGGGGGGGGGTTAATTTTGGAGCTGGACCCAGTCCATCAGAAAGGGGATCCAGAAATTGTGCACATACACTTTGTAATGTAGGTATCTGTCTGACTTCTGTTCTGTGAGTGCAGTAGAATGCGTTCTAGCTACGCCTATGCTCACATATATATAATTTCTAAAACTTCTTCAGCAATAGCTACATTTTTAATGCGATAGACGGCAAAAAGTTAAGTAGAAGGAAAGTGAAAAGTAAAGACTTTGCGCGTCTTTTTATTTTTTAAAGGCTTGAAGCCATTACTCAGATGACAAAATGGTACATTTCCCATCAAATGCCTAATGACGTTCTATCAGCATGGCATTAGCTAGAAAATGCACCACGAAACCAAAACTGATATCGTTTCAATTCAAGATCCTCCATAACATCATAAACTGTGGAAAAAACCTTTTCAGGTGGAAATTAAAGATAACCCTTTTTGTGAATATTGTGGAAGTGATATAGAAGACACATTAATTCACTCACTCATTGACTGTAAAACCACAAAATCTGGGATAAAAGACTTATTTACGTTGTTATCTCTGAAAGAGAAATTACGTATAACACACGGAGTAAGCGACCAATTCATGAATATCATATTCTTAATTGCTATGCTATGTGCAACGCAAGAGGAGCCAAGCAAACATTCGCTCCTGTTGTGACACGACAAATATTTCAGAGAATAATAGTGGTTTCAAAACAAATGGTCTGATATGGAAAAGCTTTGGAACAGACGTTGAATTACGAGAATTTGATAATGGCTTGGTACTGTATTTTGTCTAGGTTAGGCCCCTGTGGAGGAAAGTACGCTACTTTGTTTGATTGTTATTTGTCTGTTTTTGGCAATTTTTTGTATTCATTTTTTGTTTGCTTTTCTTTGTTCGAGATGTTAACATCGGTGTTATAAATGCCATGTCATATTACTTAATGTCGCGTAGATTAAAGATATTCAATGAACTACTGTACATGAGTAAACGATAGAACTGAAAGGAGTCAGACCTTATTATTTAAATACTCAAACGACTGTTAACGGAACATACAAGGGATGCTGTGTCATCTGGCGAGATGTTACTTGTCTGTAGAAGGAGAGCAGATCGGTGTGTGACTGCGAGTGAAAGAGAATGCGGCGTTAATTCAAAATTTAATGAAAATAATACAAAAACTTCAACAAACAAACATATAATTATATATATATATATATATATATATATATATATATATATATATATATATATATATATATATATATATATATATATATATATATATATATATATATATATATATATATATATATAAACAGATATTTACAAAAGCAAACAAAAGGATGTTTTCTAAAATTACGTATTTGGTCAAAAAAGGAGGATGAGCGTATTTTTCAACTTTGGCACTTCAAGCTTAGTACACGAGTGTCCCCAACACTCCCCTCCAATCCACCTAGGGTCGGGGTCAATACGAAGGGGCATGACTACTCACAACTGTGACTAATGTACTCGCCCTGTGAGGAGAGAGTGGGACAGAAAGCGCCTGTCATTGGGTATTTAACAGCAGCTGATCAACTCCCCCACCAGTGCTGCCCTCCTTTACTACAAAAGGCCTCTTTAGCACTCCCTTCCTCTCCCAGCTTTTTTTCTCACAGCATGAAGAGCGACCAGTGAGTCTGAGTCTGACTCAAGTGTTTGGATATTAATCTGTGCGTGGTTACATTCGCGAATGCATCAACAAGATCTGGACTAGTAGAGAGAGAACCCTTCATGATAAATGATGTGTTTTTATCGCTTTTATAAAGAATTTCACTCGAATACATCAAGTGTTTCGCACTTTATTACCAAAGAACTTGGTGCTATTTTTTATACAGTGTCTAAAAGAAATTGATGAGAGCGACGCTGCTTCGAGGGGAAACGGTTTTTATCCGATTTGTCAGTTATTATTTCTGACACTGTCCAGATTATTGCTGGCCTAGAAAGTGTTTAATGTACTAAATAAATTGCAGAGATAAAAAAGACACGATCATGCACTCTTTCATAGATGGATTAAGATTTAAACTTCATAAGTCTGAAGGAGGCGCTGATTTGGACCACTGGTGAGAAGTTGTGACTTGGTAGTCATTCTGTGACGGCGCACGGATCATCATGAATACTGATCATGAGGCCTTGGGCCTGTAAAATTACCGGCGCAGAAAGCAAACTATTCAACGAAGAAAAAAAAACGCAAGACATGGAATTAAATTTCTTTCATTTCCGACATTGTTATTATCATTCCTAAATTAGAAGCAAAACAGGATGGTCTATGCATAAAAATACTAACCACAATGATGATAGAAAATACGACCTGGATATCACCTTTTAAAGAAGACAGTGACAATGCTTCCATGCCCGTGGCCAGCGCCGAGGCGATCGCGTCCGGAATTATCTTTGGATTTATCATTATATTAACATTATTTGGAAACAGCCTGGTGATCACGGCGGTGATAGGGTTCCCGCGACTGCGCAGCACCACCAATATGTTCATAGTATCGCTGGCGATCGCCGACATTACGGTGGCCCTGTTAGTCATGCCCTTCTCACTAATATACAGCGTGTTAGGACGGTGGATATTTGGCTGGATATTTTGTTACTTCTGGATATCTTGTGACGTCATGTGTTGCACAGCGTCGATCTTACACCTGTGTGTGATTTCATTAGATCGTTACTTGGCAATCACAAAACCTTTAAAATACAAGACCCTGATGTCTCGCTGGCGGGCTATATTCCTCATCATTGGTATATGGCTGTGTGGCGGGTTCATTGCGTTCATCCCCATCTATTCAGGATGGTTCGCGGACAGCAAACAAGCACCAGCTTTATACAAAGATTCCGACAAATGCGGACTTTTCGTGAATAAAATATACGCGGTGGTATCGTCGATGACCTCGTTTTACATACCCCTGCTGGTAATGATCTGTGCATACTATAAGATATACCGCATCGCACGGGCACAAGTACGGGAAATACAAAAACTTGAAGTGACCGCTAGGGATACAGGGGTGAAGTCGGACGAAAGAATCCAGCGCAAATCACGCCGGGTAGCCAGGGACACAAAGGCCGTCAAAACGCTGGGCACTCTTATGGGTTTGTTTATTTTCTCCTGGCTTCCATTTTTCCTTATGTACTTGATTCTGCCATTCTGTGATAGCTGTTATTTACCAACCAAGGTTGAGTCCTTTATCACTTGGCTAGGTTATGTGAACAGTCTCATCAACCCTTGTGTGTACGCTCTGTTAAACAAGGACTTCCGGTTAGCGTTCAGGCGCATCCTCTGCTGCCGCAAATGGAAAGGCGGCGGCTCACCGCTGGCCCACCTCAACGGTCAATATACACCATCATTCGAGAGATTCAGAACGGTGCGGACTACGGTAGGACCAAATAAAGGTCCACGTTATTCAGACGATAGTGCCATTAGTATGGAAGCTCGTGACGGAGACTCGAGAGAATCGGAAAAACTGGTCGATAAGTGTACGGATAATGGAGCAGCGAGGACGGCGAATAAAAGCTCCGACAATGGCTCGCCGGGGCTTTGTCAGGAGTTAAATGGAAACTTGTCCAACTATAAGCCTTAGCCCTAGACTATACTTACATCCCTTCTTTGGTGTCTTGTTTTTTTTTTTTTGCCGAACTGGAATAGCGCATTTTTAGCCATCTATATATGTAAACCACGGTCTATGTATGTGTAAAAGCGCCTTGGAAATGTGACCATATCGAGCAGTCTTCTTGGGGGTAGGGGGCGGGGAATTGAGAACATAGGTCCAAAAACCGCAAAGAAACGGGGATATTTCTTGTGAGAGCAGACAAGGCCCACGGGGAGTGCCAATTTCCGGGGGAGGGGCGGGAGGGGGGAGGGGGAGGGGGGGCGTCATCAGTACGCCGCGTTTCTGACAAGGGAGTACTTTCAGCACTGTAGCCGTGCACAAGTTGGGGGTCTGCAGTGGACCAGTGGATGTGTATAATGAGGTGAACAGTGAAAATGGGCATTTTTATTTAACAGTCCTGGTTTAGGGTTTGAAAATTTTCGTTTAATTAAAAACGGGTGCATCTTTCAAATTTGGCACTTCTCTCGTCCTCCCCTCCCCTTTCTCCCACCATGGGGAGAGTAACCTGTTGAGGATACTCCTGTTTTCAATGTTTAGTCATACAGGCCATGTTAAAATAACCGCAACTTTAAAACGCTAAACACGATATTTTATTTCCCTAAGGCATACAGTCGGTGCTTTTTAATTCATATCACTCGAGACCACCCCGGGGGACCACCCAGGGTGGCTAGAATAATCATATAACACAAATAAATATCAAATTGCGCCAGATGCTTTGTGTGAATTAAGCGAAGAAACGAATTATCAGCCCACGAATTAACGAGCATCTACTGTAAGTACATAAACAATATATATCGCCAGTAAACTCAATGCATTATTGAGGTAATAATTACGTTTATTAAAAGCATGCCACTTCGGTATCGGGTAATTGCGATTAGAGATTTAATTTCCCTCTCTCTTCTTTATGTTTTATTATGTTTTTTTTTATTTTAATGATTAAAGTACAGATTCATCTAGTTTATTTAAGTTTTGGTTTGATTATGTGCCAGTGACCTTCGTTGCTATGAAAGTCTTGGTGTATATTCTGAGGTATTTTTGCGACTTCTAATAGCGAGTGTCATGGGAGAAAACAGAGGCTTGTTTTGTGGCTGTGGCAGTGCGACCCAGCCTAGCCTGCTCTGTCACATCTGGTATCAGAAACATTGTTGTGATGACGTCACAGTACAGTTATACCCTGCCGTTTAGAAACTCAAAAATATTGTGATATTCGTTGTTTTAAAATGTGCTATCAAAAATTAGCTACGTATTTTACCAAATAACAGGTCCATTGATATTGAATCAAATAAATAAACAACTTTTCTATGGCTTGATTCTTGTACAACAAGGGAATTTTAGATATGTACCTAGCTCCAAACTTCCTATAATACAACCTCAAAAACAAATTATACACATTCAACTTGATGTGATGATCTGGAGTGTGGGCCACTTTGGTGGAAGGACCGTCATGGGCTCTTAAAAATGCTCTCCTGATATCTGTACAACTTCTGCTTTTCCGAAGCCTGCCTAATCGTCTGTCCAACGGCGCTATACCGGCGTCTATTCAATGTCGGGAAATGGGCATTGCATTTTCATAATCAAACAATGGCGATACTTATTCGACTTGGGGTGGCGATGACTATTAAACCCAATGCTACGTCGCAACTGGGTAACTGGGCCACATCCCTGGTACTTAAATACCTCCCTTTCCCTCCTCTGATTCCTTTGTGCGTGTGGGAGGGGGGAGGAGATGTGAGGGTGTGCGTCTGTGTGTAATGGCACAGACTTCGATCGTTGCCTTACATCGTATATTGGGTCAGAATATAACCTCAAATAGTTTCAAAAAGGGTCGAAATACTAAGTCTCTATTTCTCGTATTAACAGTTTGGAATTCTTGTGCTGTTTAGTGGTGAGACCACAAGGCTGAGTGAGAAAGCAAATTGCCCTGCTCACGAGGCGGAATCGATCTCACAAATCAATTCAAACACGACATTACCTTTTCATGTCAATTTTAATCCGCTTAAGTTTGTTTATGGACTTTTTAATTCCAAGGAGTGAAAACAGTTGAAAAAAAAGCGGGTTCAATAGAGTGCTTTGGAATGATAGTCTTAATTCTGCTTGCTGTCAATCAAAATTGCGTCACTTAGGCGACGGAAGCTGCATTGATCGATTTTTTTTCAAGATCAAATTCCTCAAGTTACCCTATGTGTCAAAACGTGGGCTAGGGCTCTTCCGGAATCAAAATTCACAAATCGCTTCGTTAGTTGATAACAAGCCCGAAGATAGCATTCATGTTTGAGGTAAGACATGTATAATTTCGGCGACACAAGTAATCAGCGGATTATAAAAAAGCTGTGTGGGGGAAGCTGCTTGCTCCCTGTGCGGCCTTGTGGGAGAAGCTGTTTTCCTCTATGCAGCTATGTAAGAGAAGCTGTTGTCCCTCTGTGTGGCTGTGTGAGAGAAGCTGCTTTCTCTCTTTGTGGCTGTGTGTGCGGTTCGGTTGGCGGTACTGCCACATGTCAACTGTGTGGTGGTACCGCCACGTGTCAACTGTGTGGTGGTACCGCCACGTGTCTGCTTGATGGCCGTACCATAAGGGTATAGACTTAATGGCGGTACGGGATGCCACGTCACCAGTTAAGACAGACCCATTGAGAATCGGCATTCTTCGCAAGCTCATAACTATCTTTTTATTATAGACAAGACAAACATAAATATTTTTAAAACTCGACCTGTTGAAACTTTATTACGAAGTCTTTGAATGTTAACGGCGATACACAAAACCCCTTTCTTCTTAATCTGTTACATTTAGTTACAGACAATGCTAAAACAGTTTGGTTTGGGGATGGAAAGTCACATTAACCGTTGAAGTACCCATTAGCATTTAAGTGCAAATTTTAAACAGCGTACGGGTGCATATCCTCCTTTGCTATTATCTCAATCAATTATTCTCGTTTGAACGCACTCTGCTAAAAAATTTATGGTGCTCATATACACAACGTTAATGCACTTTCAAATAAATATTTTAAGCCCTTAACGCCATTAAGTTGGTGTGTTGTGGGGAGTAACAAAGACCTTAATTTGTTTCCAAACTTAGCAGCGTGTTTGTACCGGCATAATTTATACACGTGACGACTTCTCGTACGATTTGCCTTCTAGAAGTCTGATTCATCATATACAGTAGTTGTTTTTAAGTTTTCCAGTTTTTTTTCCAGCTTCTTGCAGACGCAGGGACAAAAGCAGCTGATGAAAGTGCATGTATGTGCGTATGTACGCTTTTAAGTTGAGAAATCGTATCTCCTCTTTGGTTTTAGCCTGACAGTCTTGAAATTTTAGATAAATAAAGCGGAAATAAGTACCTTCCTGGCTATTTCTTTCTTTTTTGGCAAATGTATTTCTTCCTAGAATTTTAATGGTGAAGTCCAAACATTCTGACGGATAGTAGGGGGGTGGGCAAACGTGTCTATCTAGCTATTTCTTTTCTTTTTTTTTTCTTTTTTTTTTTGCCGCCCGCCAAAAATTAGTGGAGATATTTTAAGCGACAGTAGGAAAATAGCCCTAACGCTATGCCAGGTTATTGGGTTTCTTTGGTGATTCACCCAAAAAATGACACCAGAGAAAGAGTGTCTTGAAATTCTAGTTCAAAATAACGGTCATTAGTACTTATCTGGTTGTTACCGAAGACCGAGAGGTTCATTTCTTCTTCCATCTTCACTAAGAGCACTTCCCTGGAAGAAATGATGCTTTTCTTCCTGCGACGATATAGTAACTTCCTAGGTAGTTCCCAAGAAGAAATCTATTACTTCTTCCCGAGAACTTCCTAGGAAGTTCTCGGGAAGAAATGATACATTTCTTGTTAGGAACTACTTGGAAGTTCTCGGGAAGAAGTAATAGATTTCTTCCTAGGAACTACCTAGGAAGTTCCTAGGAAGAGTAATATTTTTCTTCCTAAGGACTACCTAGGAAGTTCCTGGGAAGAAGTGATTCATTTCTCCAAAAGTTCTTCCCGAGAACTTCTTGGGAAGTGTTCTTGATGAAGTGGGAAGAAGAAATGAGCCTCCGGGTCTTTGGTAGGTTGTTCCTTTTTTCCTTTGGTACCATAACAATTGGCGGGAATATTATTGAAAAACCAATTTCTCACCACGAGCTTCACTCACGCTAGAAATGGAATGTTACTGTCCTATTGTCTTAGAACTTGAATGACGGTAGCGGATATCAGTACCTAACAGGCTTTTACTTACTGTTCTTCGTGATTGGCCAACATATTGAAAAAAAAAACATTTTCTTATTAAAATCTTAAAAACAACGCTCAGGATATAATCTTACCGTCTTAGAATTTCGAACAACGGAAGCAGACATCACTACCTACTTGGTTATAATTTGTTTTGGTAATTTGCCAAAAAAGGGGATATATTGGCAAACAACCAATTTATCTGTTAAATCTCAAATGACACCCGGCATATGGCTTTTCTCTCTTGAAAGTTTAATTGCCTAATTGGCTATTTTTTATTGCGGGATTCGCCAAAATTTGGTTGAAATACCGACAATAAAAAGTATTGTAATAATGTCAAAACTGACGCCAAGTAAAAAGTACGTCTATTACTTTGGTTTGGTGATTCGCAAAACTTTAGCGGAAATCTTGGCAATTTTTTTCAATAAGATCTTAATGAGGCCATATAAATTTGGTGAAGAATTTCGATAAAAACTGGCGGAAATATTGACGAAAAACTACTTTCTTACTGAAATCTTAACTTACGCTAGGGATATTATTTTACTGTCTTAAGTTTTTGAATAACGGAAACAAACACTAGTAACTATCTGGCTTGTATTTTCTTGTTGGTGGTTCGCCATATTATTGGAAATATTGGCGAAAAACTATTTTCGTATTGAAATCTTAAGTGACGCCAGAAATTGGCGGAAAAATTGGCTATAAAATATATATTTAGTAAAATCTCAACTGACGTAAATTAAATCTTACTGTCTTGAAATGTTAGTTAAAAGCAGCAGACTTTACTATCTGCCTGGAGTTACTTTGGTTCACGATCTACCAAAACTGGCGGAAATATCGGCCTCAATTAATTTTATTTAAAGCATATCTTATGAGAAACGTTACAAAATTTGGATCGAATGTTGGGGGGGGGGGGGGCATAAGGGGTATAAAAACATGTTTCATTAAAATCTGAACCTGATGAGATTTTACTGTCATAAAAATGTCTTACACTGCTGTTACTTTTTAGAGAATCGGCACAACTTAAGTAAATATTGACTAAAATCCAATTTTGCTGGAAATGTATCTGAATCTATGTACTGAAAAGTCCTAAAATTTTGATTGGAGGCAGGGAGCATAAATAAACAAATGGCTATTATTTTTTGTCGAATCGCTCAATATTAGGGAATAATAACTAATTCCCTTAAAAAAACGTAAAGACGTCCTGTTTGGATTTTGTGAAAACATCATGAAATGTTGATTGAATGTGGTGGGAACATTTGTCACCTGGCTATTATTATTATTATTATTATTATTATTATTATTATTATTATTATTATTATTATTATTATTATTATTATTATTATTATTTTGGCAGTTAGCCAAAAAATAATGGAAATGTTATTTAACTGACGTAAGTCTTGACATTTTTCTAAAGGTAACGGACATTACTACCTACGTGGCTATTGCTTTTTTGGTGATTAGCCGAAAATTGGCGGATATTAGCGATAAACCATGTTTTATTGAAATATCGACTGAGATTTCCCGTTCTGAAATTTTGGTTAAAGGTTATACTTATATGCCATAAATTTTGGCGTCAGTATTCGTGAGCTGGGGCATTGTCCACAGACAATCCTTTTTTCTTCTTTTTTTTTTTTTGCTTGTGTATTTTTATACAGATTTTATTTACAGGACGACCCGGCCCAGAAGGATTTAAAAATGGATTTTACAGCACTGGTATAATGTCTCGGCTTGTTATCTTTTAATTAATGTTTTAAATGGATTTCCAGAAAGTTTATGCAAGGAAACATCGCAACAGATGAAACGTTCTAACCCTGACCGGTTAAAGTGTACGGTTCTGTCCAGGGGGCACTAACGTACGGATTGGTTGCCATACGCGTCCATGATATTTTAAAGCGACTCCTGAACGCAGAGTGCCAAGTTCATAAACACCACCTTTTAAACCAAACCCGGACACCGTTGCAAATTTCAACTCCTAAACGTATAGTGTCACATGTGGCTTATGAACACCCCTTTTAACGGAGTCCTACACTAATGAGTGTGGGCACTACAAGAACGCACCATACTGAAATCACAGGACGAAAACTGGACAGACAGTTGTAATGAGACATGGTCCCCCTTTTTTTGTTCTATAAGGAGTGCATTTCCGAAAGAATCCCATTTGTGGGAAAGGCAGAGTACGGAATAAATATTAGCCCCTGTTAAGCAACATTCACACTCCGCGCGGAACCAAAAATTATCCCTTTTCTCCGCGTCTTTTTTTCACATGTATAGCAAAGTATACTGTGGAAATTGTCCGGACGAGGTAGAGGGCGTGGGGGTAGGGGTTGTAGTAAAAACTAGCGGTCCCCCATCCAAGCACTAGCTGCTGCTTAACTTCGATGTGAAGGCAAGCGTTTTGAACCATGGCTGAAAACTTTACCCAGTTGCAAGGATCAACGCTATACTGGTTAGGAGAAGGAGGCAGCTGCAGTCGTCCGTTTGGGCCGGTATTCGTAGGTGAAGACGAAGCTGGGCAAGTAGGCTGGATGCCATAATCACAATGCATTGTCCGCTACCACTAAACTGTGGCGAAATCCAGGTGTCACACATCCAAGTATTTTCTGGGCTCAACGCTGCTCAGCTTTATTATGAAGGCCAGTGCTGTGAACTATCGCTCAAAGCTCAAGCCAGTAGCCGCGTCTCTTCTGTTAGGTGGAAGGGGGAGGGCGGGGGTAGGCCATGAGAGGTTTATTTTAAGGTTTAATTTAGCAAAATTTAAAAAGGTAAAAAATGTTTCGTTTTGTGAACTTTTTGTTTTTTCAATTCTTTTGTTGATAATTCATAGTTTGATGTGTCTTCTGTGAACTGTCTGTGCAACCAGCCACTTTTGAGGAATGATTCTCATGTCCGAGTCGTCAAACAGTGGATACGGGGCTATGATTCCATTTTAAACCAGTTCTCAAGACCGTGAAATCGAAACATGCTTATCAGAAGATGAATAACGTGTTATTAGGAAAATCTCCAGATGATGCAAGAACATCATAAGCTCTTTTATGTCCTAAAAACTTCAATGGAGGCAGTGGTTGAGGGGGGAGGGGGTTTACCGGATATGCAAAGTTTTTACAGGGAAGGAAGGCTTTTTAAGGTGCGAGGGCTTTTCTAAGTTTATAGCGCACCTTGGAAAGAGACAGGGGCTATAGCAATCGTTGCAAGTATGTACATATGTGCGCTGTACGCTTTTAAGTGGAAAATCTCCTCCTAGGTTTTTAGTCTGAATATCTTGAGATTTTGGTTGAAGGGGCCGGACATAAGTTCCCAACTGATAATTACTTTTTTAGCACTTCGTGAAAATTGGACGAAATATTGGCCAAAAACCAATACTCCTCCTAACATTTTAACGGAAACGCCCTAACTTTTTCATGAAGGGTTGGAGGCACACGTGTCCATTTAACTAATACTTTTTCTTGGCTATTCGCCAAAATTGGCGGGTATGCTAAAAACTGAAATGAGACCAGCAAAATAGCTTTACTGTCTTTAAATGTTAAACAATGTTAAACAAAGGTATCAGGCATCACCACCTACCTAGCTGTTAGTTGTTTTGGTGATTCACCAAAAAACTGTGGGAAGTATTGGCGAAAAAAAAATTTTTTTCAGTAAAATCTTGACCGAATACGGAGAAATATCCTTTTTCTTGAAATTGTGGTTAACAATAACGGTCATTGGTACTGACCTGGCCATAACTGTTTTTTCGTCATTCCGAAAAATGTAGAAATATTGGCGAAAAACCAATTTCCTGCTAAAATCTTAACTAAGGCTAGAGCTATAATCTTAATGTCTTAAAATTTTGAATAATGGAAACAAACTTGATAACATCCACCCACCCTTTTTTCGTGATTTGCCAAAAATTGGGGGAAAAACTGGTGAAAAGCCAAGTTCTTATTGAAATCTTAACTGCCAGATTCTGAAGGACAAAGGTAAGTTTATACTGAAAAGACAGGTTTATTTGTTCTTTTAAAAATTTCAACGGAGAACCTTGAACATACTCTGTTTCAAATGCAACAGACTCGTGGCGCTGTTATTTCAACAGCATAAGTATTAATACAAATGAAACAAAACAGGTGTCACATTTTAAATGCGAACCGTGGCACACGTAGAAATACTACGGAATCAATATAATGTTAAATTCTACCGAATACCTGCTAATCGATCAGTCGTTGGTGTTCTGATTAAAACGTCATTAAGACTACAGAGAAAGTATTTAAATGAGCCAAGAAGTTATTATTTTGATATACACCAAACCAAAAACCCGAGATCGGACCCACCCCACAAATCAGAACAGCCCGCAGATTGAAGCACCCCACAAATTGGATCACCCCGCAAATCGGAGCAGCCCACGAATGGAAACACATTTCACCAAAACCAAATTGTCCTATTCATTTCCCTGGTAGAGGGATTAGAATTCTGGTTTCGTAGAGGCACGATGTTTGTAAACTGAGGTTTAGAACATGGTCTGTACAGAAAAGACCTGTTTGAATAGAAAGATCGTAGGAAACCGAATTGCACTGTCGGGGTTTAATACAGAAGAAGTGCATCTCCAATTTTAATCAGTACTTTGCAACAGCATTTTAATTGCTCTTTGAGCCCCTGAAATTGACTACAGATTTCCTATATTCCACTTAGGCGATTTATTCAAACTCAATTATCCCTTGACTTTCTTGCGTACGAGAAACAAAAATATAATCACTAACAACGGTATAAATTATGAAAGTGCATAGAAAACTCCTCTCACTATAGAATAAAGTAGAAACAGCTATATATATATATATATATATATATATATATATATATATATATATATATATATATATATATATATATATATATATATATATAATATATATATATATATATATATATGTGTATGTATATATACCTATATACCTATATACCTATATACATATATACCTACATACATATATATATATATATATATATATTGTTCATACCTATATATATATATATATATATATATATATATATATATATATATATATATATATATATATATATATATATAGGCATGAACAAAACAAATATATATAGGTATGAACAAAACAATACACACAAACACACTGATTTCTCGCTTACCTGGACGATTTTTCAGTGTTTTGCTATTAGCAAATTACATGCGGGGCTGAAAATATATGATAAAGTCTGCTCATCACATACTCAAAAACTCAAAGACAAAATTCCAGAGTGCTATTTTGTTCAAGAAGTGCGCATTATAAAGCAAAACATCTATCTGCTTTGATTACTAATTCACAACGCACATTTAATATTTTCTTTTGTTGCATGCCATGATTTCCAGGGCACATTCCCTTATTTTATGTCGAGGTTTTTGTTTAGCGTTTTATAAGAATTTCTCGTAAATGTGTTGACACGCCTTAACAAGAAAAGGCGCTTCTAAAAGCATAACGATGAGACCATGAGTTTTGTCAAGATACACTGGACAGAAATAAGTTAAATCTTGCCGGGTCAAACAGTCATTTGAAAATATGAAGTTTGCGGCTGAGTGTGATGTTTGTAAAAATTGAAAAATAAATTCAATGAGACCGTCCTCAGAAAGATTCCAAATTGTAAGAAATAAGTTTAGAATATTAAATCATAGATAAACGAAATAAAAATCCGATAAACTTCTTTCTAATCACCAATAATGTTTCAAGTGGTTGTATAGTGTTATATACTTGTTAGTACTGTTTACTTAAAACCCTGTTGTTCATATGTACCAAACACATATAATTATTTTGCATCATTTGACATGACGGCTTAAATTAACAAGGTCTCGTTAAAACATTATGTGAGAAAACCATTCGTGGTTGAGATACTTCTTGACAACTGTTTTAATTAACCAGCAAAAATGTGCGTTATTAGTAGGGATGGACACCGCAGACAAAACGAACCACTGCTCGAAATCCGGTTTTTATCACCTCCTTAAATTACACAGTACAAGTATATTTTCAAGCTATAAAATGTCCTGTATGCTACTTCATATTTTCTATCAGACTTCTGGGAGGGCTACCCAATCCTACCCACTTCGCACCCTGACCAACACAAGTAACCCTTAAGGCTGTTGCTGTCACAGGCTCCCAAGCACATGCAGTAGATTAATTTTGCTTATAATGACATATCTTCTTCACACCTCCAAGAATATTCTGCTAAACGTGTTGAACAGTACACACCCCCAAATATATAAATGTATATACAAATGCACATCGGAGTTAACCGGACAACTGTTGACACCGAGCACCCCTACTTATTGCTGTTGACTTCAGTTGTTTCTGTTGTTTCACAACCAGTGGTTTGCACATCGGTATGACTTTACTTAAAGACTGGGGTTTTTTAAAGAAATGAGGTTAAACTGCAAGATGTCATCAGATCAAGTGAAAACGTGATCGAGACACAAACTACCTGAGCGCGTGTCTAATTTGTATGATGAGAAATGGATCCTGGGAACCCTTACATCTATTTCCCATTCGTTGAAGTAAATTTCCTGTAGATCATGTATTAAGAAAGTTTTATTGTTCATAGAAGTTTACACGCTGTATTTCGAGATGGTTATGGGCGTAGTAATGAAAGTTCAGCTGGTTTGTATCGGCTGTGTTTCAAGTAAATTTCAAAAAATAGCAAAATGTAAATAAACAGCCAAAGAAACATCCGCTCAGTTCCACAATTAATAGCATAATATAGATTTTGTATCAATAAAAACCTAATATCTATGAAAAAAGTTAACTTTTGGGTTGAAAAATGTTTGCAAATTCCTGTCCGATGCACCCCAAAAACCACAATAGCCAGTTCTTGATTATAAATCTTTATGTTACTTTATTTAACTTCAGTTGCAGAATTTAATTCCCATGTTACGGACTAAAATTATTTTTGCTTCTTTGAGTAGTGCTAAATGGTTGTGATTTTGTGTACTAATCATTCCACTTCTGGTGTAATCAAAGTTCTTATAAATGCGACTCTCTCACTCTGCAGTGCGAGTGATTTATTGCTAAATAAACTACTCATTCCATTTGCCACCAGGAAATGTGGGTCTGGAATATCTAAAATGTCGTTCACACTGTGCCTTAAATGATTCCCATTAAAGTTCACATACAAACTGAACCCGTGTCACTGTATCAAATTAACATTTGTTGCAGTTCTTTTTGACACATGGTCCAAAGAGGTTTGGAGATACTTTCATGGAATGACAGAGTTTAGCTTTCTATTGCTACAGAAAAGAAGACCTGACCGCAGGCTTGCTAATGAAGGTGTCTCGAAGTGAGTCTCTTTCGCGCGTGTAGATATGGACAATCAAAAGGCAATCAGCCTTGCCAAAGCCACGAGCTGTGAAAGGATTCGTATTGCACACAATTATTACTGTTGCCTGAGGTAAATGAAAGTGGAAGGAATCATTAGATAGGACAGAGACACCAAGAAACTGAAAGTGACTGAGCAGTCAAACGGCCATTATTAACTGTGTACTATGCAACATCGTGTGAATAAGCAGGAAACGGATTTTTTCTGATTGCACCATGCTTTTTAATATGCATTTTCTAAGTACGATTCCTTGTTCAGACATTTCACACAATATCTTACAAAGTTTTGGCTATTTCGTAAGGCACCTGGTCTTACAGCTTCAAAGCTTGAGAGTTTGACTGAAATACTACTTCGTTGTAGAGCATTAAGAGAAAAGGCTACTTTTCGTTCAGTTGTTGACCATAATAGCTAAATCACCCAATTGGGTTTTATGTCCGCATTACTTTTGTGCGATCTATGAAGCTGCTTGGTCAAGGAGTTCACTTGGGATAAATTTTAAACTTCAGTTACTGTGTATAAAAATGTCGGTTGAAATTTTGACGGTTTCTCAAGATTGCAATCGAAATCTATGATGTGGTACTTTTCAAGCTTTTTTGATTGGTAGTAACATCACGCTATTGTTAAAGGAGAGCTGCAATTAACCACCGATTATCTGCAAAATGCAATTAAAAATATTTTAGCTGTTCGGCTGAACAGGATTTTTTGAATATTGGTCACATTGCAATGGTGCATTAAAATAATCTTGTATTTGCCATTACTTTACTCCTTTGTTGTTAATTAGATAGTCTAAAAATTCTCCCCTCTCTCTAATTTTTAAGGAATTAGATTGTATATTTGCTAGAGTTTACAACATAAGAGAAGTTGTTTAGATATGTTAATTTACAACTCATTTTCTTTAAATCGTTTACAAAGTATTTTACGACAACAACACTCTGACTGCCATTCATTTTATTTTCAAATTAAGCACATGTATTACAACTACTTTAAGCATAACTGCTAACAATTACAATTGCAAAGATCAGGTGATTTCCAGATGATAAGCAATTCAACCAACATTTTAGAAACTAGTCAAATTTGAAAGTTTCTGTCACTAAAAATGACAGATAATATACATCATCAACTTCATTGTTACAAAGACTAAAAACAACTTCAATAAATTAATTAAATGGTTATTATCCATAACTGAAAGACAAGTAGCTGTATCTGTTAACACTATCGGATGATTTGATCATGAAACCAGGTATTTTTCCAAGGAGCTAAAAGTATGTATTTGAGAAAGTGATCGAGTCAACGAGACATTTCAAAAACTGTCTTTCGGAAATTCTGAGCACATTAAACATTGCCAGGCTGCTTGTAACAGACATAAATGATTTTGATACAAATTTTATTCATTTTGACAATAGGTGATGTTTTCAAAGCAGCTTCATATTTTTCATTACTTGAGTCTGAATTTACATCTTTAAAACAATTTTCTTTAAGTGAAGTTTGCCACAATCTATTTTAATGATTTCACAAAGAAAGCAAATTTTGCACTGTTCACAGATTATGTAAAACCTTTTCAAAATAATTAAGTGGTTTGCAAACCCTTTTTGCTATAACGAAAATATTTATCGCGTGTGTCTCAAGGCCACTGTCTTTGTAATTGGGCCTTTCAGCAAAACAATTAATTCTGCTTAACGGGGCCAAAGTTCAGCATCAGCTGTGTTAGGAAGACACTGCCAGATTGTCCTTTTGATTGAAACTGCAAACAGACCTTTGATTATAGTTGTTGTTGAATCAGAAGGCAGTTTTATGTCTGAAATCAATTGAAGCTTATATAAATGAGCTGTTGCGCGTGGCTTCTGTTATTGCATCAATGTCGTTTTCAAAAGTGGACATTATCTGAACATACGGATACATATACAAGCATACCATTCAAGGTGGACTTACACCAAAGTACAAAGTGTCACCGTCACAAAAATGTACTTTTTTGTGTTAAACACAAAGTAGATCAATTTTTACACATGAGACTGTTGTTTATTGACATCGATCTGGAATTTGGTATTCCAGCATTGGTATTGAAAAAAAACAAGAAAAATAATAGCCATAGAGTGCATTGTATTACATATAAGAGTGTCAGTTGCTGTTTATTTGCGCACAGTTCCATTGTCTGTCTGTCCCTTTTGTACTGTTTTGACCTCTGACAGCTGTGTCCGATTCTGATGGAATTTTGATAGCTACCATTGAATATTCGACCTCAACTTCAAGGTCATTAGATGCCAGAATTCAAGCAGTTGTTTGTAGCATAACCTTGTCATGAGATATTATTGACAACTTTCGAAAATGTTGACCTAAAGATCAACATTTTCTTATAGTCAAAAATACTTCATGTTGATTCAAAACAAATTAATTTCTGCTAAATGTGACACCGAATTCCTGTAAATTTCATATCCAGTTGGATACATTTTGAAATAAAGGTGTTCTTTCACTGATCCTTGTTGGTCTTTTGATAATCCTGATTTATTGGAGAAAAACAAACAGAAACTAGGAAAAATCTCAGGAATGGGATGAATGTTAGCTGGACTCTGACAAGTGTGTTGTGAGAAGCGTGCCCGCGCCACTCCCACACCAAAGGGAACTTAGCACGTACAGTTCCGCCCTGATGATCCTCAATACATGGTCATTTCTGTTGAGAGCAGGTGAATGCCCACTCCCCGTGGGAAGCTGAATATATACATGCCTGTTCTTACGGCCATAAACACGTGTTAATTCGAATATGTGTCCATCCGGCCATTGCGGTCTGAATGATGGAGATATTCTGTGAGGTTCATTGGTCCTGTTTCAAGATTTAATTGTGCTTCTTTTATGTGTCGGTTATTCTGTAATTGCAATTAATGTTTACTTGTGCAATATTGTTTAAATACAATGCAATCAGGTCAGACAACGGGAGCCTTGAAAAGCATTTTACCTGTAGAAGTTGGTTTTCAGCTTGTACCGAGCTCTTTGTGATTTAAAATCGTGAAGATTAAATACAACCAGCATGTGGTAATCTTCTTTTTGTCATTACACATCAACACCTCTGAGAAAATCGGTTTCAAGAATTGCAATTACTCTTTGCTTTAAAATTCATTTTTATATTTATTTTATCATGCATTTTTTGGGATTGCAGTGTATAAGTGGCAGTTTTCCGGGTGGCACATGTCCAGGCGGCACTTTTCCGGGTGGTACTTGTCCGGGTGGCACATGTCCAGGTGACACTTGTCCTGCTCCCATCTGAATATGTGCACACCTTTCTAAGCGGCCAGGATACGTATACCCGCCTCCAGAGGAGCTGAATACATGCACGCCCGTTTTGAAGCGTATCAATTGGTACCCATCCCTGCTAAGGGACTTAAATACGTGCCCACCATATGAAGGGCTGAATGCCCGCCTGCCGCGAAGGGCTTGAATCGATGTTCATCATTGCCTGCTCTCTCTCTCTGTGGTGCCTAAATACGTGTCAGTTATTCTTGCAGGCAGATTTCATTTACGCCGTAAATATGATCGTTGTCATTTTTAATATGAACAATCGAGCCTCGAGCATTGACACGGCACGTGGTGTCCTGTGTCACGTACTTAATCTCGGCTCCTAATATACGCACATCCTTTTCTATGTGACTGAAGGCAATGATGTCCCATTTTAAAAACATTAGCCATTTTGCGTGGAAAGTTCAGCTATAGCTTTAGCGCTAGTCGTTGTTATTAAATACACGGGAATAAATCTACCCAGTATTGTAATATATTATGCGCAAATTACGTTCAATGCGACGTTATTTAGCTGAGGATGTTACTCATATCTTTGTTCAAATCCTGATCTTGTCGCGCCTCGGTTACTGTAACTGTGTGTAGTGTTAGTCCTAAGATTCATTCACCAAGCTACAAAAGATGCAGAATGTGTTACGAAATTTTAGCACTATACTGGGGCTGGCACTATACTGGCTTCCTGCAATAACACAGAATCAACTACAAAATCGCCTCGATTGTTCCTAGGTGTATTCATTGTGATAACGCTCCGAAATACCTTAGTGAATTACTCATTCCAAAACCCTCCATTACAGTACTTGGGTTAAACTCAAAATGCTTGCTTGAAGTGCCTAAGACACGGATTAAATACGGTGACAGAGCGTTTTCGGTTTACGGCCCACAAATCTGGAACTCGGTTTCATGTGAACTCAGGCGAATTGACTCAACACTAGGTTTCAAGAAACAATTAAAACGCATCTATTCTGGACTGCTTTGAGTTAACTTTTAGAACAAACTTCTGCTTTTAGTAATGTCATGATGCTAAAATGTGCTATCGGTATTATACCGGTATTAAAGTTAGGTGATTCACTATTTTCCTAATTTTATATGCATATTATTCGAGCTGTGAACGGCTTTGAACATATGAAGCGAAAAAGTGCTATCTAAATGTATTATGATTATGGTTTTAGTTAGAGAAAGTTAGTTAGACTTTGAGACTTTCAATCCCCATAGCTTGGTGGACTCGTACGATGCGCTTCCGTCTGATCCTTTTCTCTGCTACCAGCTTGTCCGACCAACTGGTCTCAGACGGTTAGGGCTGGGAGGCGATTTTGAGCTTTTTCGACCCTTTGGGCCCAAAAGACTATATGTAAGAGGTGCCTCGGCGACATTGACCTCTTCGGTCATGGATCTCAAAATCGGTTAGAGATAGAGCGAATTTTGAGTTTATTTTCCACCCTCGGTGACCTTGACCTCCTCGGCCATGGTCGAAGTCTAAAACCGTAAGTTGGCCATTATCTCGAGAACGGTTAGAGATAGAGCGACTATGAGCTTATCTTAGACCCTATGGGCTTGAAAGACTATATATAAGAGATACCTCGGTGACCTTGACCTCCTCGGCCACGGTCGACGTCAAAAACCGGAAGTTGACCATTTTCTCGAAAACGGTTAGAGATAGAGCAATTATGAGCTCATTTGCGACCCTTCGGGCCTAAAAGACTTTTTGTAAGGGGTACGTCGGTGACCTTTACTACCTCGGTCATAGTGACGGTTAAAAACCGGTAGTTGACCACTATCCCAAAAGGGGTAGACAGAGATCTATTTTAAGCTTATTTCCACCCTTTTAGCCTAACGAGTGTTAAGTTAGACGTACCTCGGTGATCTTGACCATTTCGGTCATGGTGAATGTCAAAAACCGGAAGTTACAGAAACGGTTAGAGGTAATGCGCTTTGAAGCTTATTTTCCACCGTTTGGGTCTAAAAGAGAAGATAATGGAAAAGGTATCTTGGTGACCTTCAGCTCCTCGTTCTTGATAGGTTCTGAATTTTAAGAGCTCAGAATCGTATTTTTTTAGATCCCAACCGGGCGAACCCGGGGGTGTCTATATTATTGCCACTGTTCGTCCGTCCGTCTGTCCGTCCGTCCGTCCGTCCGTCTGTGTGTCACACTTTGAATGATGTCTTGTTTCCACGCAAGTTCTCCGAAACTTTTTAACCTAGGCATATGCAACGTCGTCGTGTTATTTTTCAAATTGGTAAAAAATGGCGACTTGTCAAAAATTGTGATCTTTTGAGATAACTGCAATGTGACTTGGGTGCATTCCACGCGAGATCTCCGAAACTATTAATCCTAGGCATATGTTACCTTGCCCAGTGAAAATATATATATTGAAGTTGTGCAACGTAGTCTTATTTTTCAAATCGGTCAAAAATTGCTAAAATGGCGACTTGTCAAAAATTGTGATCTTTTGAGATAACTGCAATGTAAGACTTGGGTGGTTTACACGCGATCGGCATATGCAGCCTTGTACAGTAAAAATATATATATTGAAGTTGTGCAACGTTTGTATTTTTCACAAATCGGTAAAAAATTGCTAAAATGGCGACATGTCAAACTTGCCAATTTATTAGATAACTCTAATGTAAGACTTGGGTGCTTTCCACGCGAGATCTATGAAACTATTAATCCTAGGCATATGTTACCTTGCACAGTGACTAAATATATATTGAAGTTGTGCAAAGTCGTGTTATTTTTCAAATCGGCCAAAAATTGCCAAAATGCCGACTTGTCAAAAATGTGATTTTTTTTTAGATAACTGCAATGTAAGACTTGGGGCTTTCCACACGAGTTCTCCGAACTATTCATCCTAGGCACATACTGCCTTGCACAGTGACTGTATATAGTCAAGGTCATGTTATTTTTCTAATCGGTAAAAAATTGCCAAAATGGCGACTTGTTGTGTTCGGTTGGGGTCTGCGCCTTCGACAATGGCTTGTTTGGTTTAAACGGTTGTATGTTCTGGCGCGGTTCACTTCGTTTCATTCAAGCATCCTCCCACCCCCTTCTGCTCATTAGTAGCGCATATGTTCTCTACTCTGTGATTGGCTAAAACAATCAGTCCTAAATTCAGTCACGGTTTATCAAACTTTTGGTACCTAGCACTTTAACTCTGACAGTAAACACACAATATCTCCCCACCCGTCGCCTAACCCAGACAGCATGTCGCCTGTATGGCAAGTCCACGTTCTCCTCAGTGAATTATATGTCTCCCCCTAAGTATTTGGTGTGTCCGTCCGTCTATCCGTCTGTCCGTCCGTCTGTCCGCAATGAGTTCTTATGAAATTAATGAGTCGATTTTTTCTCAAAAAATACATACATATTGGGCTAATGTCTAGATGATGCCCGTGTGTTATTTTTTTTCGTTTATTCAAACATTCTATTTTGGGCAAATTTTTGAACATAGGGGGTTTTCGTGCATTTTTTTTCACTTCGGCAGGCTAAATCTCCAAAACAGTTCGTTGGATAAGGCTTAGACGTCGCAAGGAGAACAGACATATAGTGCAAATGTATACTGCGAAGTTTTTCTTCATTTCCGTTAAAAATGTATTTTGGCGATTTTTTAAATTCTGATTTTTAAGTTTTTTTTTGCCATATTGTTGCGATATCTCCGAAACAGTTTGTTTGATTAAGCTGAAACGTGGCAAGAAGAACCCACATATAGTGCAAATATTCACTACGAAGTTTTTCTTCATTTTCTGTAAAAATGTATTTTTGGCGATTTTAAAAAAAATTTTGGCTCGCCAATGTTGTACTTTTAGGCAAGGAATTTTTTCCACGTAACTGATTGGGGGCGAGGGAGACATATCCGTTTTTGTTTTAACAAACACTGGCCAGTCTAGTTACTAGTGTAGCACCCGGTATGAAATATGTTACCATGTGTGTGCAAAAAAAAAAACGGGGAGAAAGGGGGATAATTTTGAGGCCTTTTTCGTTAAAAGGAGGGGGGGGGTAATTTTCGTACAGTACTCCGGGTTTCCACCAAAAGGGCGGTTATTTCGGAATTTGACTCCACTTTTGGTAAAAAAAGTGGATTTTATTTCAAAATTAGCATTCCTCGTGTAGGGGTTCTTTTAAAAAGCTATGGACACGCATTGCTAACCAGCTGGTACCTGAGTGGTCCTCTGGAATGATATCGTGATGCTGACGGGATTAAGTCAATATATGCTTTGTTACATGACTTAAGTTTTGAGTGCAAATAATTGTAACATCCATTTAAATTTTGCGCTCTGGTCAACATTGGAAAATTATTGACCAGTACGATTACCTCTGTGAGTGGGTGGGGGGCGGGAGAGGACTCGGCTACAAATTGCTTACCATGTCCATAACTTTTTCAAATGAACTCTACTCGCGGGCGTTTAAGATTTCGCCCGAACCCCTTTTTACCAAAATGCTGCAACCCTGTAGATTTCACAGCCTAAATGAGGAGTTTTAAGTTAAATATAAAAACACCCTTTTTCACCAATTTGTATATTTATGAGTAAAGACGCAGTCAGAACGCACGCTACTGCAATCACAGGACGAAAACGAGACATACACCTGCATGGACAAGTGCGTGTGTGCATGTTTGTGTATGTGTGTGTGTGTGTGTGTGTGTGTGCTTTTTTGGCAGCTCTTTTTGTTGGATGAGGAGTGCAGTTTCGCAATTACCTCCTTTTTGTGGAGAAGGCTCAGTATTAAAAAATTCAACGCCCCTCCCCTTTTATAAAAAGGGCACTTCTCCTGCGCGCTTTTTTGGACACGCATGGTAACACATATGCTGCAAGTTGGTTCATTGGGCAGATTACGGCATTACGGCAAGTCATGCAACAATTCAAAATATTGAAGGTTTTGTTGCAGTATCTTAATCCATACGATTAAATAATAACAAAAAAAAAAAAAAAGAACCGAGCATTAAGTTGAGCATTAAGAAAAATGACCTGTGTCTCTAGCTAGGGCATTACTCACTGCCAATTGGATTGCTACCCATCATCTATCATGCCTTTCCACTCAGCATGATGTGCCAGTGTCATAATTACCAGGGCCTTGTAGATCACATTAATTAACATGCAAAAAGCCCAGTACATCGATCGACAGCGCCGGACGACGGTAGATATTGGGAAAGCCGCTTCAGTATTTATTCAATATGTCAAGATCTCAGTAAATAATTACACCCACTTATGACAAGGCATCAAACCTCGACCAGTGTGTCAAATAATTAGAAATATCTCTCAATAATAATGAATTATGAAAATGTTTAATAATTTAGAGATTTTGGTGAGCTTAATGTAGATATTTCTAACCCAATAAGGCATATCTCTCAGTTGCGTACTATCTTTAATGGAATTACAGATCTCTGAACATACATGATAATAGGTAACTGTAGAACACAGATGTGTCTAATGTATTTAAATATGTACAAACTCTTTTACAATGTACGTAAATAAAGCCTAAATGCGGAATTTTCCATTGTTCTGTTAAGTATTTAAAGAGGTGCACATCTGCCAAATATTTCGCTGATGTCACTTAATTCATTGGTTTATTATCACTGCTAATGCTACTACTACCACTACTACTACTCCTACTACTCCTACGGCTACTACTCATACTACCGCTGCCCAAAACGTTTGGACAACTCACCCAAAAACTTTGGACAAGTCACCCAAAATTTTGGACCACTCACCCAAAAGCTTTGGACGACTCACCCAATTTAGCCCTGTACACACTGATCCCGATGCTGCACGCCGAAGCACGACTGTTTCGTGTTCAGATCCGGCTCATCTCCGAGAAGAAACTTGCGGGCTTCCAACGCAAAGCGTACAAAAATCTGCAAAGGCGGCTCTTCGATCACTGGGGAGAACTCAACGAGCAGCGTATCGCCGCTGGTCGGCTTCTTCGACGATGTATAAGATTGATCCCGGAGCCAATCTGAATATTTTAACTGGCACTCTATGAGACAAGATAATGTGCCGACACGGCCCTCCAGTGTTAGAAGTTTGTGCGAAACTCGTGCTTCTTGTTTTATTTTCGAGAAGTTTTCACAGAATTTTCATGTTTGCTTTTTAGCCATGTCATGCCGTGTCATAATTTTAGAGTAGTTTTCGCGTAGTTTGCAATAAAGAGATCGATTTTAATGTGTGTTTTCTTTACAAATCGTTAGTACAATGTTTGAAACTATTTCCAGAACTATCAGCCACATTGGTCATTTAATAAAAAATTGGGTGAGTTATGCAACATTTTTGGTGAGTTGTCCAAAAAATTGGTGAGTCTCCAAGGTTTTGGGTGAGTTGTCCAAAGCTTTTGGGTAAGTTCTCCAACAAATTTTGAGTGAGTTGGTGTTTTGGTGAGTTGGCCTGCTCCTTAGTACAACTACTAACACTAGTTCATCTTAAAATTCTCGGGTTTTAACATTCTGATGTAAACTTATTGAACTCTTAACTTAACAGAAATTGACTTGATAGTCTCGTTCTCGCCAACAATTATATATATCCAGTTTATATAACACCAAAATAAATGATGAATATCTGCTTTTGTGTTTTGTGAGGGCTTCGTGTTAATGCATGCTACTGGAAGGGAATGACCCGCGCCTTCGCAATGTCGTTTCAGTGAACAGCGTGTCTTGTCACCTGTAAAGATAACATGCCACTCATCTCAGGTCTTCTGTCTCATGCTTGTCTTTATAATACAGTCTTTGGTAGGAGCCCACAGCACCTTGGCAGCCGTAGAAAATAATCACTTGAAAGGCGATATTTTCACATGTTGAGGTAAAATTTCTCAAAATTTCCCCTTGAAGATAATCAAAGTGAAGCCCTTATACTTGACGTTTTGCTCAGTGGTGACAGGTTTCCAGTCTCAGGCCGCACAAATTCAAAAATATTGCATGTTTATCTCGAAAGAAAGGCGCTGCTAAAAACTGTTCGAATCATCAAGATCTATTTTTCTCTATCCTTTTTTTGGGAGGGGAAGGGGGAGGGGGGAGGGGGAGGAGGTTAATGATCGCTGAGCAGTGTTGTTTAATTCGAAAAGAACACTTATAGCGGGCTAAAAAGGAAGCAATCGAGAAATATCAGCGATAAGGCAAAGAAAATAATGGCATGATTGCCACACATGATTCCTCGGCTTTTCTAGCGCTTTCAAATAAATCAACATGAAATCAGAAGCACAGAGTTTCCCAAAATAAAAATAACCTCAAATTTTTACAGCATTAGGTTATATACAATTCCATTCGCATAAAACGTGATAAAAAAATTTAGTGGTGCTTCCCATGCATTCTCAGAATAGAACTTAAAAAATGAAAAATTCGCAATACCCCATTGACTGTCTGTACAATATTCATATTGACGTTGCTTTGAAGAATTGAATTTTAAAGAAGTAAGATATCACGTGATCCTTATTGGCGAGCCTTTAAATACAGCCTAATACTTGACAGAGACGTTGACCAATCAAAACACGTAAATTTGGCGACTTTTAAAATTGACATTTTAGATACGTTGAATTGTTTAGCCTATGGTGGCTGTATCAAGGGCAACAGAAATACTGATCAGCTGGCAGCCATCATTTTATTGCAACTCCTGCAGCCTTATATCTACACTGTCGTTGGCTAAACGTTGAGATTTAGTTGTATATAAAAGCCCAAACAACGTCTTTCCGCAACGCGATCGATGTTAGATAGATGTCGGGAAAGGTCGTTATAGGAAGAAAGGTAGATCAGGGAAATGGTCACTCCTGTAGATGCCACGCCCGCCCTGCCATCATCGGGCATCCCGTGTTCTAGAATATGTACAAAGTCATTTACGTGTATATATTCCAAAAGTAAGCGATACAAAAAAGTCTTTACAACATGGCAGAGACGTTGTTTCGGCTTTCATATACAGCTTACCCAGGTATATGTCCAACATTGCGACAATAACGTTGGGTAGACGTTACAATTAGGTGAAGACGAAAAATTTTGGCCGCCTAAAATAGACGTTCAAACACCCAATAGACGTCACAAGGTTTACTGGGTGGTGTGTACAGTAACCCTGACGTACTACCAACACCCACGTCTTCCTTATTTTTATCTCTGTGATCAATTTACCTGAATTAGCTTTGCTCTTTTTTCATAAAAAGAGACCCCCACTTTCCTCTATTTCAAACAATCTATTTGCAATAAACTGCATTGACAAAAAAAGGCTGGCAGCTAAGTGAGGCCAGATAACTTTCAGATTCAAGCCACTGTCCCGTAATTTCGCTTCAAAGAATAAAAATATCCACTCGACTAGGTTTTCAATTTAAGTTATATTCTATAATTCGTCTCCGACTAAATTAAATTGGGTCTAGACTACATTGGGTGTTCGCAGCTCATAAAGCTCGGTCTTAGAGGAGTCGGAAACGAGGAAAATTCACTCAATTATGTATTATCTGAAAATAGTGCTGTCCTAATTTTACCCGATATTGTCCTTAAAATAAGTTTTCACACTGTAAAAGAAGCTCCGCTCTAGTCCCATGCAGTAAATCAAGAATAAGTATAAGCATTCTGTTAAAAGGAAAGGCTACAGGGGCAACAAACATAGGGTTTAAGCTCCCAGGGAGGGAGGGAGGGAGGGGCAGTACTGATTCTAACACCTCATGCGGGTGTGTGACTACCGAAAAAAGATCGCTCATTTCACCATGTGAAAATGCGAGAAGACTGTGCAGTTTACAGGTGAGAAGCGAAAAAATTACACATTTTCCAGGTCCCAAGGCAAAAATCCCAATTTTAAAAAAGAAAAAAAAATCGAAATTTCTTCCAAGAATGTCGTAAATTTGAGATGCACACCCTAGACTAAAAACAGTGCAAATATAAAAATCAAAAGAAAGTCAACTGTCATTGAAAAGCAAACTGATCGTATTGTTTTTGCCCCAAAAGCGAAAAGATCGGTGCGTTTGAGGCAAAGCGAAAAAAAATCAGAGAACTGTAAAAAGCCAAAAAAAAAAAAAAAAAAAACAACAAAAAAACCCCAATCGCTAAGCTTTCGCATACCCGCATTGTCAATCCAGTTTCGCAGTGTTAGGTGCAAAACTTCGTCAGCTAAACAAAACAAAACGTCGCAATTGATTGGGTCCGTTCCAGCATACCAAACATCTTATTGCTTCTCCTTCATTCCTTTATTTTTTTTCCCTTTATTTCACTGTGCCCTCAGAGTGCTGTGTATAGATGTAAACAAGTAAAACAATCGCGCTGCTTGAATGCCACCATCTTGGAAGAATAGCATACTCCTTTTCTACTTTTTGGGAGTAGTTTAAGAGGAAACAAAGGGACAATGCGAGCAGGAAACAAAGCTACTCAAAAGAATTTCACTCGCAGCTTATTGAAACTACCAGTAAGGGGCCATTCCGTAAGAAATATGTACGCAAAAATTTCAGTTTTCTTGACACTCTTCCCTTTTGTGTGCAAAATTTATACCGTCACCCACTTATTATAGTACTGGCGTACGAAAGGCCCCTGAGCATATCCCCTACATTTGTACTTACAGTAGAACCTGTCTCTTAACCACAGCGAGGGACTGAGCGCTTCTTTCCTTAATAAACAGATGTCCCTAATGGACAGGTTGGACATTTTAATGAGAAAAAATGACATGAAGCAGTTTTGAAATTTATTCGCCATAACAAACATAAACAAGAACCGGAAAAGGCAAGGGCCTTTTGCTGGAGAAGCGGTTCCAATGCTGGCACACTGTGACAACGAACCCTCATAAACCAGTGAATTCAATTCATCACTTTTAGACCGAATGCACATTCTTTTCATTTGTACATTTTCGGCATCGTTAAGCTGATCCAAATAAGCATCTTTGTTTTGCAAAATGTTTGCAACTAGCGTTTGGTGTAATTAAATTCATCTGCCAATTTTCGAATACTTTTGTCATTGTGAGCCTTGATTATTTTCACTTTTTCCGCCAGTGAAAGTTTATTTTTCTTCAGCTTAACACCTCCCATTTAGATTTTTCGAAGGGATATCTCTGTATTTCACTTGCAATTCAATATGAATTACCCTTAAACACCCCCAGTAATTTATAGCAAAACGATAACTCTGTAATGTCATTGTCTTACCACGGTCAATTCCTGTCCAAACAATACTTGAAACGACGTACTCGGGTTTTGTTTAAGATCAATAAGCAGGTATTAAGGGAACATGCAGCAACGAGTGTCACATTTTTTTGTGGTGAAAGACTGCTGTCCTCAGCAGACAGGTTAATTTCAATGCATTTACGGTGTCACGGACAAATAAAAGTGTCCTTTGTCCCTAATTCACAGGTGTCCCTAATTAACGCACAAGTCAATGGGATTTTAAAAGGGACTGACAGAAAGTGTCCCTAATGTACAGGTGTCCTTAATAGACAGGTGTCCTTAGCACAAGTTTTGCTGTACTTTATAGACTGATCAAAGGAACGCTTGAACGAAAGACTGCAGGGCATGGTTTGGGACAAGTATTACCCTGAACTGTCAATACCCATCACGGCTCCATGATCGTCGACAGACAAGTGTGTTTACAACACTTTTATACCGTACATTTAACATTAAACCGAGATTTCTCTGAAATATTCGACAAAACAAAACAAAATGTAGCAAAAACAGCTCCATACTGAAGAATGACTGGCAGGAGTGTAGTAAAACTATTATCATTAATGAACTACCAAATATTTGCACATACTCATAAAGCAAGTATGGAGAACCCGGAGAGCCACTTTGTGTCCTGGACCCAATTCATCATTTGGCAATATTCGAAACAAGATGAAAGCGATGTGTCGACTGCTGTCACTTGACAATAAAATTATCATACATAAATCAGGATTTTTTGACATGCACTTGTGTATTCGCAGCAGTTAGACAGTAGCTTGCTTTCAAGTCTCTCTAAGCCACGTGCAAGCTTCACTCCCACGATATCCATATTTGCTTTGACACATAATCCTTACAAATGTGACTCGTTGTGTGATAGGGAGCAAATTAGCAGCTCATTATGCACGCGCTTTGGAGTGCGCGTTGGATAATCGCCAGTAATTAACACTTGGCCAGCCAAAGAAGTATACCCATGTTGAACGGGGCCGAGTACTACATACATAGTACTGGATCTGAAGTTGTGCACCGTGCATTATGTTTTCACACTTTATTTTCATTTTCATGATCGAAACGCGAAGCCAAAAAACTGAAATTTTATCAAGAAATATGACGCGTAAGGGCTGCAGCAGCATTGCACACGCCTCTTGATCCTCAAGTATAATTTCGCCATCTGTAGAAAAATCAGTTCTCTGTTGGCTAGGGAGGGAAGAAGAATGCAGCAAGTCGTTTTTACAGTTGTGAAATTCAGAGTGATAAAATACAACTTATTTATAACTATGCAGTGTTAAAATCCATATTGTTTAACCCCGTATGAGCTTATCTTATTTCACACGTGGATCAGTTTGTTGATAAGCTTATTGATTATTATTTGAAAGTAAATTAGAGCTTTCAACAATTAGGCATTATAAGTGATAACGGCATTTCATACCAGAATCACTGACTGTAACTGGACGAAGGGAAGCAACACTTGAAATCAGGCATATTTTAAAAATCAATACTGCTTTAAATTCTGCTTTCTCTACCAGTCCTTAAGAATTGATTTGATCCCCTTTGTTAAAGAGACGAATATATTTTTATCACTGCCAGAGGTTCATCCCATTGGAAAGCCACAGCAGTGGGGTAACAGAAATCATGCCTTGTCTTCACAACTGAAGACAATTAGAACGGGACTGTTGAAAACTTTTTATGTTTGCGAATTGTGTGGGAAGGCTTCTCTCTTGGTTCCCCTTCATTTTACGCTATGACTTAAAAGGAATTATGATGAGCTTTTATTTCCCAAAAACCTAAAGTATTAATTCAAGACCTTTCTGGTCTATCTTCTTCATAAGTTCATAAGTTCTTTCTCAAGAATCAGTTTTATTTAAAGGAAGAAAGATTATTAGCATCATGGTGATCGAGCTATTAGCATTTAAAATATTCGACTTTTTCTCAAGCACTCTATTTTTAGTCCAGAAACTAAAATAAAGACGACTTCAGTAAAAACAGTAGGTTCAATAATAGTCTGGAAAATTTCAGTTCTGTATTGGTGGACTGGTCTACATAGAAGGCCTTTACAATGAGCGCAGGAGACCCGCTTTAGAAGCCGTTGGTTCAGTATGTATTACTCTATTATTTTTTCTAAGCGGAATATGTATTTCGAGAGGGACTTAGTTAGTGTGTGTGTCCTGTTCTCCAAATCGACATCTGTCTTGAAACAGATAGCAGTTTTATCACAATGGTTGTTACTCCACACACAAAAAAACAATACGGGCTTTATAGTGCTGCATTAAAAAGATCTATTCCCCTGGAACACATGTCATTGTAGCATATGTGTTCTAATCACTCTTAAATTCGTCACTTAAATCTCGTGCATTGATCAGACAAAAATGGATTTATGTGCAAATAGCAAGAAGAAAGCGTCTCCTGCCGTTCCACATTTAATGATGCTCTTCTGTTTTGTTGGATCCTACCGTCTTACAAAACTACTTTGATTTTAGTCTTCTTTATTTACTTTGTAACAGGTTGTGCAGTTTGTTTCACAAGTTCAAGGAAGCTACGTGCAATGTACGGGTGTGGTAATAGCACAAATAGTGCAGAAAGATTACTCAGCATTATTCAGCGACTGCTCTGACTCTGACAGACCGGGAGACACAAACCTTCTATGTCCTTTACACCCACCAGCTAACACAACAAGATTTTTACAGAAACTGTCCAATATTATTCCGAATCCCCATTGATACACAGGAATACTGCTCATGTGGATGTGCTTTTTCACTTTGGAATTGATAGTTACGGTGACTACTTAGATATTACTGTAATGCCATGCTACCACACAGACAATATTACACACATACTACGGCACATGTTCCTTTCTGGTGAGGAATGAAGTGACATTCGCTTGGGTTTTTTTTTCTTTATTAGGAGGTAGTTTACATTATATGGGCGCACTTATAGTGTAATTCATACATGTTACGATTGCATTTTATTGCAGTGACTAATCCCGAAACTATCACTTCCGAGTATTCAAGGATAAATTAAGATTGTTTTACTCAGTCACGAGGATTAATATATATATAAAGAAGAAATATATTTATGCGCTTATTTTCCATAGGGGCTATCTGTAACAGTGTCCCTAACATTAGCGTATGCATTGCCCAGGTCTCCTTTTTTGTTTGCACTTTATGCGTGACTTCTTGATTTAAGACATTCGCTCTTAATGTGATGTATTTAATACTGATAAAGGAATAAGGCCACACTTAACAGTTTGAGATATAACCGAACAGTATGATTGCGTTATTTAAGATATAGCCGAATATCTATTAATAGACAGTGTCATTCTGCGTAAGCATTGTTAGATATACATTGATAGAGTTCAGTAATGTTGCAGTTTTTGTTTCAACATATGACAACCTGAAAAGTAGCTCTGTGATGCATTTACTGCATTTGTCAAGAGAAGCGAAAAGTGTTTTAAAAGGTGAAGAAAGTTTTATTTATCAACCAAACAAGTAAAACTTGCTGGAGTTCCTTTCTAACACTTAAAGTTTCTTTTCGTCATCCCAGGTTCATGCCTTTTGCTAAAATTTAAGAAGTTGGAGGTTTTGGAAAACATCTGTAAAATATTTTATCAAACAATTTCTTACAAGAAGTTCATATCAGATGAATATATTTTAATTGTTGGTACGATCGCTAATGTAATACCAGCACCAGTTGATTAATTGAGAAATCTAAAAAAGATTATATTTAACCCAGATAATTGGAGGCCAACCAGTCTACAGACATAAAAATTAAACTTCACTTTCTGATTTACTTCAGGCGTAGTTTTGTAGCCATATTTGCAAGGGTTCTATGGGCAGTAATGGTGATATCTTCCATTAAATTAATGAAGGCGTTTATGGACCATATCTCCTACAGGTTATTTGTGTAAGTAGTTGGTGACAGTGATAGTAGAGAGCATTAGTGGATATTCACATGCTACGGTCAATTTTAGTATGTTTCTACGATGAACGATCACACCGCAATTTCGCCACTGTAAATTTGTCTGCTTAGAAGCATCGAAATAGTAAGTACACTGTTGTCTGAGCAATAGGAAAAAGGGACGTCACGGTTGTGACGGCATTATTGGCAGCAAATAGTAAACGCCATTTCTTACAATATTTCTGTGAAAATCTGAATAATTTGGAAACCTTTTTAATAGTCTAATAACTGAGTATTTACTCATAAGAATCAATCAAAGAGTGAAAATTGTTGTTTATAAAAGAAACGGAAAATTTGTCTGTTGTTTGACTGACTAAAGAATATGATCAGAATTCGTAAGTTACATGCCTGTCAATTATGTTCTTTTTAAGAACTTCCGAAAGATTTCATTTCATTGCGTTGTCTTTTTGCTGTATTGTTCAATAACTGAACCGTTAACCAGGTTTTTATAACATTCTTTAGATATCTATATCTTAAATATCTTAAACATTCAAGTAACCATATAAAGGCAAATAAGTCTTGCATAGAGATCTGAGAACTGTATAAAGTATCAGGTAACCGGATACAAACAATCAATTATTCTTAGTGCGAAAATTAAAATTAATGTACTTAGAAAAGAATTTAATTTACTTCTGCACGATGTTTGCTTTCTTAGTGTAGTTAAGCTCAAATTAGTTCGTATCGGAAAGTGATCTTTCTCATTTTTCTCTGCAAACGGCTTCCATGACGCAAAGAACAAAATGCACTTTTAAAACTATGACCTTATAGTTCTATGCTATGTTGCTATACTTATTTGGTAAAGAGTTTCATGTTTTGTAAAATTGGGAAATGCAGACTACCTAAGATAGAAGTAGTCTGTCGCCGAAAGGTTCTGTGTCTGTCCACATTACGGAAGATTTTTTTAACTGGATAACGGGTCGCACTATTTTTAAATTGGCGCTGCCTCACATTTCTGCAATCGATTATTTTCTTTTGCTGGACTTCAACATTGAATTTAAAAAGTTCCAAATTTATTTTTAAAATCATAAATAATAAAGAGGAGAATAGTAAACGAGGACAAAATATGAGAATGTAAGTTGTTTAACATACACTATGGTGGTTGTTGCCAAGATGGCGATTCCATATGTTAGTTCCCAAAGTCTAAACATAGTCACTTTTTCGACGTTTATACAACGTTAGACGATAGATGTTGTTTGCAATCTTTACGCAACTTTTATTGGAGGACGTTTTATCAACGCCTAACCAACATCGAAAGTTAGACTTTGTTGCGAAGCCCATAAACAACTAACTAAGACCAAACGTTTATCCGACGTCTAGTGTGAGCTCTATCCAATGCAACGACGCAACGTTTACTGGGAACATTTTCAAAATCAATGTTGTTTTATTTAAGATCGTTTCTGTACATGAATTAGTAGATCTTTGCCATTGCCATTGATATAACATAACATGTTATTCCAAAACATAATCCCATTACATTGCAGGCTCTGAATGTTCATGACAGCATAGCATCTGGAACTGTGCTAATAGATTTCTCTTCGAGGTATATTTCGCCAATGGTTTGGGCGGGATGTTAACATGTTAAATAGGTATGCTGAAAGCAAACACCAGAATTTCTCGCATTTAGACAACAATGATGTCTACGGAATGCCATTTTCTTATTTATTAGACAATTATTGACATCAAGAATTAATTTTTGATCTCAAACATTGATTTTTTGATGTCAAGAATTAATTTTTGCTATCTTTGTTTATGTATCTTGATATGTCTAAATGTGTTCTTGATCTAAATAACAATTATTGACATCAATAAATATTTAGAGATATAAAAAATATTTTATTGATTTCAAAAATGATTTATTGATATCTAAAATTGACTTTTCGACAGCAAAAGTTCAATTTTGGATAAAAAAATAAACTATTTGACAGCAATAATTTATTTTCTTTTTATTTATATCAAGAATTTATTTTAGATAAGATTATCCCCGAATAAGGCTTTTTAAAATTTATATTTTGGAATCTACAAATGAACTTTGATCTAAAAAATTAAGTTTTAATTTCAATATATCAGCATAGTTTTTATATCTAAAATTCAGAAGTAAACATCTGTGAATGCCTTGGTCCCTGTATATTAATCTTTCTTTTAATTTTTACCGTACAGAAAAGAAGCAGTTCTTGAGCCCAACAAGTGTATTACTATTATTGATATCAATAATTCAGTTTTCATTTTCATTTTGAAAATCTGAGTGACGATTCGTTTTAGATTTTATTTAAATATGTGCCTCCTTTAAGAGTGTTCAAGTTTGTAATTTTGATTTTTTTATTTCAAAAATAAATTTTTGCCATCTAAAATAAATTATTTATAGCAAAATATAAATTAATGAAAGCTACATTGATTTATTGATATCTTTAATTATATTTTGATGTCAAAAATTAACATTAAATATTAAAATGGCATTCCATAGATGTCTGGTTATTTTCAGACAGATTCAAATGGCAAAAGATCCTCCCCTTCTAAAAATTAAGAAATATTCTTGGCCCATTGCGTAATATTTAGACAAATATTAACTCATACATAGTTAATTACGCAAGAGGTTTTGCATAGGAAATAATAATACAGCCCACAAAACAGGCTGCCAATTAGGAAATGACAGACTGTACATTGTTTTGATGCAGAAGTCATTTTAAATGATTTCAATGCGTTAACAGGTCAGGTCTGAAGTAACCCTTGCTAATGGCTTGACTGTGCAACATCAGACTTCCTTATTAAATGCGGAGCCCTTGCGTTGCGTCATTAGTTTACGGCCCACTGCACCAAGGCGATAGGCTATGTGAAACAGGGTGATGTCACCATTGAACCCGGCTCGTGTTTATAATCAATTACCTGCAGTAGTGCCCTTCCCACTTTATTTTGGTTTTAGCGTCTGCCCACGAAGTGAAATACTAGCAACATATGCTTTCATTTTTTCTTTGGTGTTATTTATAGCAAATGTTCTATTATTTTTTCACCTACTTCTTTGGTAGTTTGTATATAATAACATCTTCTCTTATTTTACACAATTATCATGTTTGCTTTGTAACATCCGCCTACCACGTAATAGTTATATAAGGTGACGTCACATGTTATTTGTGACGTTAAATTATCATGACTTGGAATATGTGGGATATATTAGGCACAGGACTTAGTTGTATTGTTTGTGAGTTATACGAACCACGACATCCACCTTAGTCACATACTGCACCGAAAACCATTAAGGCGGTACAATCATGCATGAAACTGGCCTTAATACATCTCTGATGTAATTGTCTGCAGACAAAACAGCGTTTCACATTCCAGCGAGTTTCCACCAATTATGCTTCCTATTACAAGCAATACCAATACGACTGATTTCTCCTTACCTGACAGGCTATCAGTTTGGCCATGCAAATAACATGTGTAGTCTCAGCGATTTTGTGCATCGATGGTTACATTTGCTGAAAATTGTGGTGGTTCGGAGATTTTTCCATATATAAAATATTCTTCACAAGATAAAACCAATTTATACTATGTCTACAAAAACAACACAAATAAAACGCATGCAACTGAATAAACTGTTACAATATATCTTAATATAGCTTTGAAGAATTTCATATTTAATCTTTGAAGTTCGAACAAGTGTGCACTTGTTAAGAAAAGTGACACACAATAGTATACACAATAAAAGAGCACACCCGCATATATTAACTACCCACATAGGCATGTTATAAAAAGTTACACACGCATGTAATAAAAGGTCACAAATGCATATAATAAATAGGCACAAAGCCATGTTATAAAAGTTCACACAGAAATGTAGCAAAAAACAGCGCATACATACAATACATGGTCACACATGTATATAATGAAAATGTCATATGTATTCATCAGAATACTGCAAACGCATGCAATTAAGGTTACACATGCATGTAATAAAAGGTTAAAATGCAATGTGCAGGCAATATGCCATTTATGGCATAGAACAAGCTCATAAACAGAACACATAAATCAAAAATCAAAGCAAAACATCATGGTGCAAACTCCATTGCACCATGATAAATCAATAAAACCTTTCAAATGTCTCAGAGAAGCTGTCAAAGCTCCAGAATTTCTGGTTCTTGGTATTTCTGAAAATGAATACACGAAGTAAAATAGATATTAATGACATGAATTTCTAGTTATTTCTGTCACCTTTAGGAGCGCAAGATGATTTTACTTTACAACAATATACAGAATCGGCCGTATGCAAAACACAGTAGCTTATACGTTTTTGATATAAATTAATACTTGCAGAGTGGCACTTTGGGGCAAAGCTATTTCTTTTCTATTTTTGTGACTAGGATTAAAACGATATTTGAACTCGACATTTAACTTTTTTGGAATGACCTTGCTTCAATGGTTATGAAGGACTGAATAAAGCTAAAGTTTCCTCAGCTTAATTTCCTTCCGATTTCATAAAGAGCGTTATGTTTACACGCATATGCATTGGTGCCAGAGCCTTGCTGTAATACAGGAAGTACAAAAACGATGCCTAATTTTAAGCTGATTTTGTCATCTTCATTAGGGAAACTCAACATATTTGATAAAGCCTGTTTGTATTTGTGTTCTAAGCAGCATGTAGGGCCGATACATCATTCACTTCAATGAAATTTCTATGTAATTAACATCAAAGCTCAGGCGTTGTCTATAGAGGCTATTCATCAAAACTCAAATCGAGGAATGAATTTGAAAGAAAACGAGATGTTGCCTTGGGGGAACTTGAACTGAATAACCACTCTTGCACTTTCGGGATGAATTTGCTCCTAAACATCAGCAAATGGGTGTGTTAGAAAGCTAAACGGTTAGAGCCATATGAGCAAGCAAGATAGGATGGCATTAGATTAAACGTGAAAACAAACGTATGTTTTCAATTAAATAAGAAAACATTCGACTTGAAATCCAACATGTTATCACACTTGGTGACTTTGGACTGGTTGAATTAGTGCCCAGGTAGACAGGTAGACAAATTCCTGCACATCTGCATCAGGTTTTCCTATCAGAATTGCTGGATTGGTGTTTGTTATGTTCTTCCTCACGACATTTGTCCTGTCTCATTTTTTCCAGACCAATACACCCACTGTCAGGAGGGATTCGCAGTTTTCGTTCTTGATACCTACTATGCAAATGCCCGATGTCAGCAGCATAGTTCAAATTCTCCAAAATTAAAGTGAAGGTCCATTGGATGCCTCGGAGCTTTCTATTGCTGATGCAATGCATGAAACCAGCCGATGAACAAAGGAAAAATTGCGATAGATTGCTTGAGGAAGAGATCTGTTAGACCCCAAATCACACAGTCTGAATGAGAGATATACCGACCCGCAGAGACAGAAAGACGTTAAGCGGGGAACTAGGAAAAACAAACAACGGTCTAATGATCAACTTGCTGATGAAAGTGAAACTGGGGCCTAACAGAAGAACATGAAGACAGTACATAGGATTACAAAGAAACTAAGGGGTGATCACTGATGTACACAGGATGAATAGTAGATGAATACTTAAAGCTAGAAAGCGGAAGGAACACTATCAGAAGAGTCTATATCAACCAGGCCCCCAGCACTTGTTGACATCATCAAGGCCGACAAAGACCTGGATGTCAACATCTGATCCATTACAATACGGGAAGTCAAAGACAAAAAATGACAAGGCCTCCCGTGAGGTGAGGATAGACTCTGTCCAGAAAGGAAATCTTGTAGACTGAACCTACTGACAGGCATCACCCTATTATCACTTAGTAGCAAAACCTTTTATTATATCATAATCACGCGTATAACAACAGCTATAGATAACAAATTAAGACAGGAATACTGCAGATTTAGTAAAGGAAAATGATATAGTTGATTACATTTGTGTGCTCTGTCAAATACAATATCCGTCACTCCAAGCAGATCCTCTGGAATTGGTCAATATCATCAAGTTTACAAGAATGTTGAATTCCATAGTGTGCACAATAATGAAATGACTCACCCTTTTAAAGTAGATTTGTTATAAACATTTCAATATTAATTCAAAAATAAGTGATGTAATCGAATGAACTTGTAGACGGTGCAATTAGAGCCACGTATTATCTGTATGCCACTCCTACTCAAAACGCCCTCAGAATACCACATCTGCTTCTGCTCAAGCGCCCTGTTTGTCTGAGCAACATTTTGGAGCTTGTTTTTCATGCACTGCTTTCATGTACTTTTGTGCATATGCAAACTCACACAGTTTTTTTGGTTGTACAATGCATTTCCTTCTGAGTCTTTTATTTTTAACTTGCATTATTTACTATTTCAAATGATTATTTATCATTTTCATTTTCTGTGTACGAAAGCATTATACTCATCGGTAAATGTTTAGGATGAGCTTTATTTATCGTGTGTCAGATGTGTTGCACGCTTGGGTTACGCCAGAGAGAAGGGGAAGACTTCACAGCAGTCCTGTTTAAATGCCAAAAAACGTTGTATGGAGTCACTATTACGACGACGCTTAGGTGACGTCCAGCTTCATTGCCTCTAGACTGACATCATTTTTGGCATGAAGAGCATGAAACGCAACCTGTTGCATGCTCTTCGGTAAATCTTCAGTAAATCACTGTGTGTTAGAATTAATTTTTTATTTGCCGTGCATTGTCGGATTAATCTATGCTGCTCTTGATTTGGACGGGATTAAAAACAAGAATTTGAAATGGAATGTAATGGCTTTTTACAGAGTTTATACAAGACTACAGTGCAAATTTGGCTTGATTTGTTTATCTGTGAGCTTTGACGGTGTGTTAAAAGTAAGATGAGGGCACTCTTCAAGGCATAATGCCTCTACTCGCCGAAAAATAATGAAAGAACAACAGCGTAAAAATCGTTATTTTATACAACAACTAAAGGAACTACCATCAAAACTAGTACATTATTAGCTAAATAACCCGTTCTTATTTACTAGTAGTAATAAGTCACATATCTTAAATCATTGCATCACTTGTACCGACATTAATTTATTTGTCATTTGACTGCCCCCATTATACCCAAGACATCAACTGGTTTAAAAGATGCTCTTTAGATACTGACCTGTCTATATCTTGGAAATTAATTGCACTTGTTCTATTTTTAAACGGTGAAGCTTGTTGACATTGTTACGTGACACCTTGTGCGTGTGACTGGCTTTGATAATCATCAACTACATGAAGTTTCCTAATAATAATGTCATTAATCAGAAATTATCAATATGATTTTATTGCGTGATTTTTTAATAAAAGCTAACTGAGTCTTGTGAGGATTGCTGCATACCTCAGCGTCCCTTAGTGTCATAGCGTCCCACAGTTAAATATGAATAATGAATGCACAATGCAGCTAAATGTGAACATATGACGCACCCAGCAGCTAAATGTGCCCTATAGTTAACTCTCAACGTTGGACGTATCCTGCACCTACATGTGAAAACAAAACTTGCCGCTAAATTTGAATATGAGCTTAACACACACACACTCAAGTTCAAAGCTAAATGTTCACACAAGGCGCTTTTGGTTAGCACTGAATTAGTATGTGATACGTGCGGACAACACTGATGTAACCCACTGACTTTTGTATATAAGGGCACACAGGGGCTGCTAGAAATATATCAAATGTTGTGAGGAGATAAAGAAGTCTACGGGTTTAGATGACATTTACAGCTTGTTGCTCTATATGACAAAACACCGCATTATTTTGTTTATTGTGCTTTTCTTTCTCGTTTTGTATGTGTGATAGTTTAGTGTTATTATACAGCCATTCTGACGCCACAGCAATAATGTTATTATTCTCTCCACTCTGCTGCTTTAGTAAAAAACACAATGTGCAAAAAATGCAAAAAAGTTATAAATAGCAAAGGAAATGGACACTGCACAACTAAGTTAAAGTAATGCCAAACCACTGATAGCACAGCCAGATATTTCACTATGCTATAGTACAAATGAAGAAGTCATCTAGTGTGTAAATCCAGTTGCTCTACATCTTTACATTACAAGTAGTTTTGAACCTGTGTGTAAGAGTGGTTAACTTGATGGCTTCATTAATACCTAAAGTGATCGCTACATGTTAATATTGATGTAAGTTGTTAATAATAAATACTTGTGATTTGAGATATATATAAAAATTTGTTTGTATAAAGCTAAATTTATTTTTAAAAATTGTGTCTTCGATTGAAAAAAGGCTTCATTCATTCTGTTTTAATTATGATACTTGACCTTGTGTCCATGTGGTATTTGTGTGAGCATTGGGATAGAGGGTATCAGCTGACGTCACGCCACGCTAAGTAGAATCGAGGTTCATCCATCGCGGTGAGAGGGTATCAGCTGACGTCACGCCACGCTAAGTAAAATCGAGGTTCATCTATCGCGGTACAAGGGCTACAAATTTATGTTTCAATGTTCCGTTAAACATCTTAAGTCTTATAAAACACGTATATAACTTGAAGTAACAATGACTCTGAAAATGGCACTTACGTGACTGAGTGAAAACACTTTAATCTACAGTAATATTTATTTTTACAGGCGCAGTACAGTATGACAGATTTTATTAATGTCGATACTTCCTAATTCACACACATTAACAAACAATTTTGTATGTTTTGATGCAGTAAATAGTTAGATATTTTCATTTTGGAAACCGGCATAATTCTCAAATTCTAACATAATTTTAATTGCATTTTGGCCTTATGTATTCGCACAAAATAATTTCATGACCTTTGGGAAGTATTGTACGTAATCATGAATTTATAATCAAACGTTGTTTTCAATAAATTTAAAAAAACTAAAATATTCAATAAATTATATTTCGGTGAACCTTGTAATTGGTAATGAAAGTGATGCAAGTTTTGCTAATGATTAAAATACGTCAGGTTAAAAGCAACGCTTCTTTGTCAGACATTCCGAGCAACAGCGTTTCCCATATAAATGAAAATGAGGGACAGTTTTCGAGAACTTGCAATGGCTCTATTGACATTGTGTGATATTTAGTTACATTTTTCACAAAAAAGTATGGATAACGCGAAGAAAACGAACCCGAACCTTTAAACTGTTCGTAAAGATAACCCTAATCCCCGATACTTACCCTAATCCCAAATAATTAAAACTGAAGCGTATTTGGTTGGCAATTTGGCTACGATAATAGGTGCGTCGACTGAACATCACCATTACGGAGTAGAACACTCAATCAAAATATCCTCTTTTTGTAAGTGAACATTTTTTCTCGAATTGCGTTTGCCCCAAAACTAACACTGCTCGCCCCTACCCTTTCCCCCCTTTTTTTGAAGTGCAAATGAACACTACAGAGACATCTGTACACCCCTTGGTGTTTGGCATTTCATCAACAATGCTCCCCAATCAAAACAAATATTTATTTATATAGAGTTACTTCTTCTTTGGCATAATGTCCATTACAGACTGACTATGGCACGAATTCTCGGTATATAAAAACACAATGACTCTCTTTACACCGCTGCATGTATTTAATTTTGCCGGGCAGTTTCATTTCTCAGCGAAGGCCTTTGTGGTTTTGTCCAATTTGCAGAAAATCAGTTTCTTTTAAGACATTTCACTAATAGAAACATATTTCATTACCCATGATCAAAATGAAAAGCAGAAAAATAATAATGAATATTGTGGCAATGCCTGCTTTATATAGAGCTTCGTGAGAAAGGACACCTACCTACTACAAGAGACTAATTATACCTTACAGCAAGTTGCTCAACTAGGTGCTTTAACGGTAGCTGTTAAATTTTCTTCTTTATAGTTGGTCTTATGAACGTCTGCTTCATGAAAGGATAACTTTTTCGTATGTTTTTAAAGTTCAAGCTACAATTTTATTGATAAACCCCTGGCTTAAAAAATATGATATAATTACGAAATATAGGTATGTATATATACTGTACATCTGCAAAGTAAAATCTACATAGGAAGCTTGGTTACTGCGATTACTTTTCATGAAGTAGGCATTCATGTTCTCCTGCAGAGAGTCGATTCGTCTCTGTGCCCAGCCGTTTATTTTATGTACCTCCTCTGTGCATTCTTTGACAATGACTGCTGTTGATAAAGCTCCTTACATTTAAACCACTCTGGATTATGTAATCTTTTGTTTGTGGTGTGTATTAATTTTTACTAATACATTGCATTATACACCTCCTAATTAAAATAACGACGGCTCCTCATCCGATTTTTCTTCTAATTGTTTTTCAAAAGTTTGAGTATTTTGAAGCAATTCCTCGTCAGACTGATCAGAAAATAAAAAAACTAAGATTCATAACAGCTTCCGCAGCTAATGTTGTATTACTAGTACTATCCGGTAGAACGTTTTGGGTTATGGAAATTTCGTCCCTGCTATCCATGGTTGTAAACTGGTCAGGTAATTGAACTGAATGACGCGCTTGTACGAAGCAAAGAATTTAAATGTTGGATAGACAGTGTATTATGTAATGAGAATATTTAACACTACTCATCCGGCATACGCTGTATTGTGAAAAACAAAGGACTTCGGTTAATTAAAGTCATGATCACTGAAAACTTTTTTCTTATCCAAGTGCAGTGTATTATTTTGTGATTATATTTCACGCTCTATTGGAGTGGGGTGGAGTGGTTTAAGTCCGATAAACCATTCAAAGTCGTTGATTCGTGATATATTTCACGAATCCACTCCTTTTCATGGTTTATCTATAACATATCCGCCTCTTCGCTTGGTTGACCTTTCCCTAAATTTACTTCTGCAAATGGTACTACGGACAGACTATCAAAGAAATGGATTTCGTTACTTCTATTGTAACCAGTTTGACTGAGGTTGCAATTTGTAAAATAACTTATCTGTCAGGAATAAAACTGACACAACCATAGTTCCACCCAGTATTTCCTGTGCTAACTCTGGTCCTTTTTTCAAGAGAAGCACCATGGCAACTACGAAAATATGACGACTCACTCGGCGCTCTGTTCCCCTTTATAGGTTTGAATATAAGCATGGTCGGGGATAACTTGTGCCGACAACCCCAGCTCCCCCCTCCCAAAAATACACACAAAACAAAGAAGCATAAAAACAAACAAAAACTCCTTCAATTTAAGTTTCACTCTGCTCTTAAGATATCACAGAAATCAACCTTTACCTATTACAATTTTCTCGTTATTCTCGAAGTTTCTGGCTTTTTTATTTTCTTCTATTTATTTATTTCTTATTTATTTATTTATTTTTGGATGCTTTCCAGAAAACCTCCACACTATTTGACGCAGTCACAGTATCGCAATCTTAGAATGAACTTAAATGATCATAACTCAGGAAATTGCAAAGGCGGTGAGTCTGACGTTCGAAATCATTGGCCATGTTACCATTACATAGAGAGCAACTAAGGCTTGGTTTTGAGTATCCGATGTTTTGTAACATATGGGGTAACTTGAGTCATGACCTTGAATTTCAAAATTAGAGGTCACGTCGCTCTTACACCGAGAGATTATTGTTTTAACGAAATTTAACTTTTAAGAAAATTAGTAAATTTTCTCGACTGTGTCGCTGTTTTGTTTGTAAAAATGATCATATTTATGGTTAAAAAAACAAGTAAAAATAAGGAATAAAAGTGCCGAAGCTGTGGGGGGAGGGGTGTGGACTTACCTCGCACTCCTCACCACTGAATGCAACACCTATACCTTCCACCATAGTCACCATCCAACGCAACAACAATACCTCCTACTAGGCATCAGCCCATTAACACCCATACATCGCACTCCTCACCACCCAATGCAACACCCATACCTCCCACCAGTCACCAGCCAATAAAACACCCATACTTCCCACTAGTCACCAGCCAATAAAACACCCATACCTCCCACTAGTCACCCGCCAATAAAACACCCATACCTCTCACTAGTCACCAGCTAATAAAACACCCATACTTCCCACCAGTTACCAGCCAATAAAACACCCATACTTCCCGCTAGTCACCAGCCAATAAAACACCCATACCTCTCACTAGTCACCAGCTAATAAAACACCCATACTTCCCACTAGTCACCAGCCAATAACACACTCATTAATTTTACAAGTTTACATTTACATAAATATGATTTAAAAATACATAATACCTTTGCTCTATCGTCTGCTTGAATTCTTATTTCTAAATGTTGACTAATGCATTCAGTGAAAAGCATTTTCTATAAAAGCAGCAGTTATGGATAGTTATATGTAACCTTTTTTTGCCAGCATATAAATGAGGTTGAGGCATTGCAACAGATTACAGTCCATATAATCAATTTCAAAATATTGCTATCAAAGATATTTTGGACAATTACAAAACATATGAAAAGTGACTCTTGTTCATTACATTCCTCACATTCTGCACTTTGCCTTATTTCCGATTTTTGTAAATTTTTATCGTTATTGATTTAAAACTGGAAAGCGACTAGTGTTCAAACTAAACCGTCGTTTTATTTAGAAGACTTTTTTATGAGTTTAAACCTTGCTTGCGTTTTCCACTTTTAGACGGCATTTCCCTTATTTACAGTAATCGATGCATAAATTATAAACTGAACTTTTCTACACGTGTAGGCGTACAAAAAAATAACAAGTTAATGGCTTCTCTTCAAAGTGATTTCAGCTGAAAAGAAGAGTTAAGGCAGGGTTGCGTTCTATCATGTTTACTGTTTATGCTATGTGCTGACGTAACGGGGGATAAAATCGGAAACAATGAAGATATAAAAGGTATTACAATTGGTTCACATACCAACAAAATTAAACAATTTGCAGATGACTGTACATGTTTACTGCAGGATATACCCTCTATATACACACTGATTGAGACACTTAGAGGGTTTTCAGAAAGGCCAGGTCTTCAATTAAATACGGATAAATCTGTTTTAATCTTCTTAGGTCCGTGGAGAAATAAAAGTATAAATGTGATGAATATGTCAATTAAGAATGAGTCATTTAATATGCTTGGAATACATATTGGGCGGGATGAAAAACAAAATTTCTCATACACCTTTGTTAAAAAATTGAAAAAAATGAATCGGCTTTTTAAAGTCTGGTCCGTAAGAGATCTCAGCATTGTTGGTAAAATCACTATTTCAAAAACTTTCGGCATTGCAAATCTTATTTACCCCCTATCAATAACTCATGCAGGGCATAATGTTCAGCAAATTATTCAAAGATACATGAATAGTTTTATATGGAGCTACAAGCCACCAAAAGCTAAACATCACGTTCTTATAGCTGATTATGATGAAGGGGGGGGGGGCTCAGAAGCTTGGATGTTGAGTGTCAAGTTAAGGCTCTGAGATTACAGTGGATATGTAGAATAATTAATGGAAAAGGGTGGAACCATTACGTCAATGAATACTTTAAACAAGTGGAGGGGTTATAATTTTTACTTTATTGTAATTATAGTACTTCGAACCTGCCATACCTTCGCATATTTTACAGAGAAATGCTAGACTTTGCTAAACAAATTTTGTGGAATAAAAATAACGAGTACGTCATATGGAACAACAAAGAAATTTTAGTAGAAGGAAAAAGCATATTTCTCACAGAATTGGTTTGATAAGGGTGTAATTTATATTCAGGATCTAGTTACAAATGATGGTTCATGGTTATTGTACTCAGAGTTTGTTGGGACTTATCACATTAAACCAAACTTGTAAGATACTTAGGAGTTCTAACAGCGATAAAACAAGCAGTAAAAAAAGATAGATTAATGCTGAATAGGGAGCATTTATCGCGACCTATAAATAATTTTAAAAGTAACGTTCTATGCATGACGAGTGGAAAGAAAATTGACATTTCTAAAGCTAAAAGTAAAAATTTTTATGGGGAATTTCTGTCGATTACAACTAGTACACCAACAGCAATAAGGAAATGGGTTTGTGAGGAAAGCTTTTCTCCAGAGAAAATTTAAGAAAGTTTGGCTCTATGTCGGAAAAGCATAAGGGAACCGAAACTGCTATCCTTTCAATTCAAGATTGTTTGCAACATTGTTAATACAGGAGAAAATCTTGTAAAATGGAAAATTAGGGAAAGTGCTATATGAGAATTTTGCAATGTGGATAAGTCGGATACATTATATCGTGTTCTCTTTGAATATACAAATACTGTGACCTGGCTTGCAGAGTTGTTTAAGTTAATTGATCCTTCAGGTGAGATATTCAGTACACTCAGCAAGGAAGAATTTCTATTTGGTACAGTAAATACAGCAGGAAACATGATTACGCTCAATATTAAACAGCATGTCTGCCATGTGATAACCTATAAGAAAAAGTTATGTTTAACGGTAATTCTACATTCAATTTATAAACGGATTATAATTGATAAGAAAACACTATCTTGTAAAAATTTTTCAGATAAATATAATCAATTTCCAGAGTTAGTTCATCTAAGTGAAAATTATTTATTTCATAACGTTGCTCATAATCTATAAAATTTTATGATTAGTAACGTATTATCAAAATGAATAATGGCATTTGTGTGTAAGGGTGCGTGTGCGTGTGTATGTTTTTAGGGGGTATGGATAGCAATATTTGTTCCTGGTTGTAGCCTTTGGTAACGAGGGTCTGTGATAGTGGCAGTTCGAATGAATGTGGATTGAATAAATGTCGTGACGTTATTGTGAAATGTTCCGTGTATTATGCTATTTTAGTTATTTATTTGTAAGAAAAATAAACAATCAATAAAAAATAAATAAATAAAAAATAAACATTGCCAAAATGGCCTTATTAGGACGGAGGTCCTGCATCGCTTGTGAGGGAATGGCAACTACCCCCATTTCGACCTCTTTCTAGAGTCAGAGCTGCTCTCACTGCCCTCTGATACCTGTTGTAATGGATTTTGCCCAATGGGACTATCTTTTCTGTGGCTATATATAAGCCCAGTAAAGACTCCATTCCAGCAAGCTTCGTGAGTTGATGGGGTAATGGCTTGATTGGTTTTGACAATTCTCGCAAGTCTCTCCTCTGTGTGATAAGCTCTAGTTGTTTGGACGCAGAGCTGAGCCATGGCCTTGCCCTCACCATCCGTGGGAATTCCCCTCTGCCTTGCCACACATCGATGGCGACTACGACGCTGGTGATTTAAGCTAAGAAAGTCTCGCTTTGTGACGCCACGCTGGATACGCGGCTCCTCCTTATCCGCATACGGATTGCCTGCCTTCACTCCGTCGGATGTATGATTTCATTAATAACGTCCTTGAACGGAATGTCCTCTGGCAATATCCAGGTGGAATCTGTTCCCGAAGGGGGTAGTGCCGTATCCTGTGATAGTAGGGTTGGAGGATACTGGACATCTGCCTGCCGCTGCCGTGTCTCTCCAATGCTGCTGACCAATCTTTAGCCAGCGAACTTCATCCATGATTCTGATAGGGTGTGTAAGAGCCTCCACTTCCCCCTACTGGAACTCTTCCTCAGAGCCTGACTCTACCGCCGTTTATGCTGGATGCGACGGTTCTTTTTCCTCGCCTGTCTACTGGCCGGCTACTTCGGGCAAGAATGTTTCATCTGGCTCTCTCCCTAGACGTGACCAGAAGAAGCGAGTTGGCTCTCGACTGTGTTTCAGTGTCCCGCACCTCCCCCCCCCCACCCCTGAAGCTCCGAGATGTGACCCGACAGGAAGAGGCCTCACCACTGGCTCACCACTGTATTTAAGATGCGCTGCCGATGACGCAGCTGTCAACGTTGGGGCTTTGAGTCTTTCTATGATAATCGCATGAAGGGAGGACAGTTAGACTTGCTTTTGCTGCGAGGCAGTCACCTGACTTGGCCTGGATACTGCACTGAGAGGGGAGATCGCGGTGCTTGTTCTTGTTGTGATAATTGGATGCCCAACTCCTCTTCTGGTTTCACTATCAGTGGTGAATTGTCTGGTCTCACATTCATGACAGGCACAATGTTCCCTTGAGCAGCAGTGATTCTTGTAGAGGGGTGTTCAAATGATGAATGAGATGAGGGCTACGCCTCTCTCAATACCTCCTTCAATGTATCCAGTTCCGCTACTGTCTTCAAAGTTTCGAACTTTTGCTCCTTTTGCTTGCGACAGAAATGCCTGATTAATAACTGGGTAAAACAACACAGTTACACTAGTCTACCCCTTATTAATTCGACCGTCTCTCCTGTCAACGTCTAATCCAGAATGGGATGGGGTGTGGAGATACAACCAAAGGAGGGGGTGGAAAAGTGTGGATACCCCTGAGGGGAGAGCCACAAGGGATAACCCACTTGGGTACACCCACACTTGCTGACCCTCGTGGGAAAATGAGCAGAGCCACTTGACTCCTCCCTTCAACCATTATGACTCTACGCAGATGAGTAGAGCCACTTGCTTTATAGGAGGGAGGTGGTGAATATAACAAGAAACGTAAAGACAACAACGACGTTCGGCTAATTCATACACAGCAGCCATGGCAAGCCAATGGCAGTGGAGTTATGTCAAAGGCATGCAGACAGCTACCGTCTGTCTGCATGCCTTTCCAACAACCAATATCCAACATCAAACACCCAATAGACGATCAGTTTGACATTGTTCCTCCGTTCTCCAGGTGTAAATGAACGTGCCGACCAATGGAGAGAAAATTTTACAGAAAAAAAGACCGACATTGCTTACTCGAGGCAAACACTATGATTCCTAGTACAAACTAACTTTGGCATTCAAACACCTCAGATATTCCGTCGTAACATCAAACACTAAAAGTAAGTATAAAAGTATCCAAAAGCCATATAAGCACTTCGTGGGAAAATCTTCAAAGATTTCTTTTACAAAAATACGTCGTCGCTGTTCCTCGCATAGAAAAGAATTGTGGGTAATGTATTGTCACTCAGTCTCTCACACTCGAGTGTTTCCGGTTTCACCTTATAAGGTAATTTTGGCGATGTTTATTTACATTGTACGATTAGACGTATAGAAAAGTTCAATGCATAGTTTAGTTAGATTACGTAAATAAGGAAAATACCCTCTAAAGGTGGAGATAAGATAAGCAACCGTTTTGCAAAGTAAAACGGACCTTTTAGCTTTTCTATCCATTTTGAAATCATTGTCGGAGATTTTATGTGAACCAATGTGTGTTTTGCATTCAGCTTCTAGTACACCGATTCCATTTTCATCTATTTTGGTAAAATTGGCCAATTAATCATATTTTTATAACAATTTTTTCAAACAATCCCATAGCGCATCATTTTTAACTAGCTAGTTGAACAGCAGATTTCGAATCTAGATATTTCAAGAAATAAATTCAATATCATATTTTTGTTCCAAAACCTACAGGAAAATTATTCAGCAATCATCTGGCAACGAACCATTTAGGAAAATAATTATAAGTTTTAGACCCCTTACATTGAACATAAATCTCAGCAAGCAACCCTGCCTTTGGCATATTGACGGAGGGTTCTAGGTGAAAAGCCCCCTCCCCCCACCTCCCCCGTCCTGTAATAAGTCGCCAATCCAACGAAACACGCTCTACCCATACAATGACTACCTAATTACAATTAACAGTTCAGGAGTCTAACAGTGTGATATGTTGTGTAATTCGGTTATGATTATTAGCTAGTTCACAAGAACATTCATTAGACACATACTTGTCAGAAAATTATTACGCAACATCTTAAGCAGATGAAAGAACGCCAAAAAGCTATTTTATACCCTTAAAACACTTAAATAGAGCGAGAGGAGGGGATAGGGCATTTAACTGGAGATGCAAGGGAGCCTGCCTGGGGGGGGGGGGGGCGGAGGCTTTGTACTGGAAAAGCTTTTTCCCGTTTTTGACTGAACAGCGTAAGAATGAAGGGCCCAGGAGAAGGTATTGGGGGGGGGGTGGGAGCAAAGAAAATGGAGCTTAGATATTTTAATCAATGTTCAGGTGAGTTCATCACACTTTTTAGGTGTGGGTCAAAGTGTCGTAAGTATATGGTACTCATGATTAAATCACAAACGAAATCGGGGTGCCCGTGTGCAATTTGGCAATAAAAAAAGCTCCCGATAAATATGGAGTCGCCAAAAAAATAGATAAATAAGCCGAAGTGGCCTAATTACAGGGGTCTTTGGCCTCGTAAAATAGTTGTATTTTTCTTTGATACTGCCGCTGTTACTGCCTAACACTGTCCTTCTCCTGCACGACCCTGACACTTTCTGCTGCTGTGCATAATTTAAAAAAATATTTTTTATATTACTTTCCCCCTTCGAACACACTTTTAAATACTTTTCAGCCTGATTTTGGTTTGCAATTTTTTTTTCAGATTCCGAAACTCGAAAAGTGAACTTATCTGATAGTAGTATGAACTGCCTTATATTAAAATGGTTCCATCGTGTGGTTTTATGATGAACTATAGTCAGAGTAGCGTCCTATGGGCATTTTAAAATTTTAAGAAAATTTAAAAAAAAAAAAATAGTTTAAATTGAAAACAGTGCTTCGAGTTTTGCAATTTTTGGTCGAAAGGTTTGACGCTGTCCATACATTTTTTTTTTTGCTCTTGCAGGGGTGGAACTTTTGGGGGGGGGGGCAGGAGAGGGGGACCATGCCTCGCATAGTGCACGAAGCTTAATTAACACGTGGTTAGTACGATGACGTAAATAGCAGCAAGCATAAGGCCACACTGGAGAAAGCGACTCCAGGTATCAAACACCATTTGTGCTTAAATTGTGTATATGATTATTTGCCGTATTTTATACATAACAATAGCTTTGAATGCTATGTATTTACATGCATTCATTTAATGCTGTTAGCCGGAACGAAATTGACCTCAACCGCCACCCTTGCGTTCGGAAATTCGTAAATACAACAAGGCAATTTTATATCGTGCTGCACAGCCAATGGATGTGAAAAAACCGTCATCAAACTCCTGAGTAAATTCATCTGTACAAGGTAGCGAAATCGGTCCGGTGAGAGAAATGCATTCGCCCGGTTGATGGGTTGTCCTTTAGTTAAGTCTTTACCGAAGTAATGACATCCATGGAGAGACAGATTTTCTTCTATATTTATCTTATGCCCTGGAAAGCACGTGCAGTCTCTGTGGTGCACGTTTTAAGAGACGTTGACCTCCCACAGATAGCGGGCGGGTGGTATAATGCCCTGCAGTAATCTCACTTTTTTGTCTTGTGTCGTAAGTCGCGGGCTTTCAGGCCATGGGGAGCACTGGGTCGGACCCGAAGTATTTTTAAAACAACTTGTAAATCCGAAATTGTGGGGCGAAATGTGTCTAAAACCATCTCAAAAAATCACCACTCCATGAAATACTTGATCGTCAGTCAAGTCAGTCAGTCCGGAGGTGGCAGTCAGGCCACTGCATCGCTGACAACATATAGCTGTTTAGCTCCATACAGACCCCTTCAAACAAACGGGGTAGAGCGAATTAATGTGGAGGATAGACCTGCGTGTCCAGATTTGGGCTTTCTATTTACAAGAAGTGGAAATGCCAGATTTATTTATCCCATCCTCGGTGCGCCAAAATTGTATATAGTTAAGGGTGGTGCTTTAGGGGCGCCACTAAGTTTTATAGCCACATTATCGGTAAGATAACACAAAAACTGTCTGTAAACTAACCCTAATCTCAAACTTGACCCTAAAACTTATCAAAATCTAACACTAGCACTAATCTACAATGTTTAAATTGAAACATGTTTAGAACCATAATAGCTCTATAATTAGAAAGGACTACATCTGAATAAAGTGTAGTTTCATGAACTTTGTTATAGCTTCGTCTTCACTTTCGCATCTCGTTTTCTTATATACAGTACTAAAATATCAAAACATTCTTAATTAAATTTAAATTTTAGTTTATTTAAATTTAAATTTTATGCATTTTTATTGTTTAAAATAAGGAGGATAAGGATTTAGTTTGACCAAAACTTCTTGAAATTTCAGCAATGGTTGTAACACGGCAACAGAGGAGATTATTTTAAATCTCACAGCGAATATTCAAGAAACCCCTAGAAAGCGTCAGTTAAAGCAATTGAAAATAGTAATAACAACCCGTTTAGCAGACAACAGCCTTTTCATTCTTGGTGAGCAAATGGCAAGTGAGAAAATGACCGCCCGCCCCCGCCCCCCCCCTTTCTCCCTCGACATTCATCTAGGAACCTTTGGTCTACATTTACGGGAAAATGGCGCAGTAATTTGTCAGCACCACACTCATTCATTATACTTTAAAGAGCATAAACGTCTAGGAACTAATTAAAAAGTCCGCTCCCGAACATTTGACAACTCCGTTTTGTTGGAATGTGTTTTAATTAAACGTAGCGATTAGTGATTTTTCTTTGTATTGAAGGCAATTTCTAATTAGTGACCGCTTTCTTTATCACTGCGTCTAACAACAATTAGGCAACGGTTAGTTCGCATTGTTGTTCGTCCAATTACACGCACTTGTCAAAGGAGGAAGTTATTAGAGACCACTCCAGCTAAGCTGGTGTTTCTTGAAACAGTCCTCCACCCCCGGCAACACATGTCTTGTGTAGCTAATGAGTCTGACACACAAATGCTTTCTTTCAGTGGGTATTGTACAAAGTAATAACAAGAGGCCATGAAGAAGAGTCCTCAGCTCCAAACGGAACTTAACGTGGAGAACCTTCTGCTGTGAGCACATTTGGCTTTCGGACTATAGGGAAGACTTGCTTTCTTTGAAAGGCGTAATTTCACAGTTATCAGTTAAAAGCCGTGGTATCCAACCAGCTAATCACCGCAACATTCATTCCGGTGTTGGGTAAAAACAATGTTCCCGTAAAATCAAACCTGCATGATTATTTATCTCAATCACGTGTTTTACCGTGCAATAAAAGATTCTCTGTTTATGCCGTTGAAGCGTTTTCGAAAACATCTCATGAAAACAAACATAAGCAGTTAATAGATAGATAGATGCGGTTTTATTTGCAACGATATATGAATATCTGTTTATCTTGGATAAATACATTAAAACATATCACATGCATATTTAGTAAGAGATCAATCATAATACTGATACAGTAATAGCTCAACAAGACTTTATCTAAAATTATGTAGTAAATAGAATGGAAGAAAGCTATTTTTATACCCCTTAGTTTTGCACCTTGGTAGAGCCAGTTCTGTAGCTTAGGAGACCAGAGGTAACAAGTGTAAGACTTCCGTAAGTAAGACTGGGAATGCCCTCTTCTGGATTTGTTCTAGGTGACTGGTCTGTGCATTTGTAAGTAAGGCATGACATACTGGGCAAGCATATTCGAGGACAGGTCGAACAAATAAACAAAATATTGTCACAATCCTGAAGGACTTAGACCTGATGTTTTTAGAACTAAGATTTGGTGTAATCTACAACTAGTTGTAGTATAGATGAAATGAACGTGTTCTTCTCATGATAAGTATTCTAATAACACATTGAAGTTTAGTTTATTACACACGCCCAATCGTTTCACCATCACTGGTGATCAGCGGTGGGAGAACAGGTTTGGTTATCGAAACTCACTAAAATTTCTTTTGTTTTACCGGCATTGATTCCCATTTGATTTAAATGCAACCATTGCAGTACTTTTCAGATCATTACTTCATTATTTATGTAAAATACAGTAGTATCATCATATTTGTCCGCAAAGTAAGTCTCATATCGCTGACCAAGAAAGAAGAAAATACCAAGCAATGTACCGTGGGGCACGCTTGCCCAGATCTCTTCCCAGTCAGAAACAATTGACCCACTTTCGAGCGTTTTTTGGTGATTTCGCATAAGATATGCTACCTAAAGGATAATTACACTAGGCACTTGCAATTTACACAGCTTATCCACTAAAATGTTCCAGACGACTCTGTTGAATGCTTTATTGTAATCGACTAATAAAATTCTTACGTGGTTTCGCTGTTTGTTGTCATCGGTATTGCTAAACCACCCATGCAACATGGGAATGAGGACGTGTGTGAATGAGCCACCCAGAAGGGTCCTGAATCGTAGGGGGTCAAAGTGAGGCTTGATGAAGCCGAGTTTTCAATTATAATCAAAATACTCCAACTGTTTGCAGGTTATACTCCAACTGTTTGCAGATTATGGGAACGAGGTTTTCAATGATGGTCGGAGGTGATACTTCGGAACTCTTCAGATTGTTGCAGATTTCCAGATGTGAAGTAAATGACCCTCGCGTATGGAGCTGTTGAATATACACTTTATTAGGGGTCTTAATGTGGTGTTCAGACATATGCTGTTATATTTTTATTAAATCTAATGAGAGTTGTGTTATATTTAGGAGGTTGTTATCAGTTAATAACTTCTCAGTTCTTTCCACTGAAGAATTGTTTTGTACGAAAGGCTTTTAGTTTTAACTACCAGTTATGAGCGTACAAGAATTTTAAGTTTTCCATTTTATTCTGACGAATCCATACATAAAGAAAATTACCTTTTTGGCCATTACACACATATGTAAACTTGGCGGACTTTCCCGGACTAAACTTGGTATCATATGTGCTACCAAAAATGAGGAGAAAAGGGGTAATTGTCCTTCAACACTACCCGTTTCCCACAAAAGTAGAATTTTTCGGAACTGTACTTCGCGTTTAGGTGAAAAGCGGGTATTATTTTAGCGGTTAGGGTTGTTTCAAAAAGTCATTGACAAGCATAACATGAGTGGGGACGCGTTGACTATTATTGTCGCGCAATTATCCGTTGAAAAAAAACCTTTTTGTGTTGCCATTTATATGGAGGGCAAAAGGCTTGATTGCTTGTTAAGCAAATAATCAAGTATATGTGTAATTTGTAAAACATTAATATTAAAACATATTAAGTATTATAATAATCTTAAACCACAAGGTCTAACGTTTCCAATTTATTAAGCTATTACTAAATTGATGGACAAACAAATCTCGAAAACGCCTCACAAAATTGCCACAATCGAGAAAGCAAAGATGCCCTGCCAATCAAGTTATCAGAAAAGGAGTAAATGCAAGTTGGAAAACTAACTTGAAAGAAGTCAATCACTTTGTTCAATCCGTGAGAAAGGAGCTCATCATGAAGGGATGTTTTACTTAACGGGGGAGTTATTTTCACCCAACACCGGTAAATCACGGGAAGGGCACTGTAACTTTATCGTCTTTTCATTTTAACAAATGCTTGCGTTTTACTCCTGCTTTTTTCAAGGAAAAGAGTCAGGAGTTTCCATCCAAAGCAAACATATATACGATCATGAATAACAAAGATTCAAACAAGGAAAGTATCTAACGCCAATCATCTATGAACATCATTTTAAAATAATAACCCATGAGATTTTCAGTGGCAGATTGCTCTAATAGTGGGATAGTGCTATCTACACCTTTACCAGTGAAAAGCTATATTTCGTGTCTAAACGTATATGTTTAATTGGAAAAGTGAAATTCTCTGAGGACGGCTTTGTATAGGCCAGGGTCTAAACAGGTCAAGCGGAAGCTGACGTGTATCCCGTGACTTAAGGCAGAGATAAGGCTGCAGTCAATGAACGAAGTTCTGATTCTAACATGATTGGAGATCTGATTCAAAATGAACGCTACTCACTGTTTGCCTTTAAAATCCAATGCAGTATTGCTACTTAAAACTGGTTTATTTGCAATAAATAATATACAAGTGCAATTGAAAGGTATTGCTGTGTTATCAATCATTTAAGTGATTAAATTTTAGACATGTTCGGAGACCTCTTCAAAATGTTGTCTTTGGCTCTTGAGATGACCCGTTTTATATGTCAAAACTTGCTTGCTACTTCAACTTAGAAATTGTTAATTTTAAATCACTTTGTTTCGGTTCTAAGATAAAATTTCATTTTAAACGATGCATATGTCAACGAACATAGGAAAGAAGTAAAGCTATAGATTTTGCAATGTGGTCCTTTGTTATACCAAATTAGCTTTATCTACTCTGGTTTACTATTGTGCTTTATACAATACAAGACTTAATGCCATGTCGTCTGCAGATTCATAAACTAGACCATTAGCGGTACAACAATGAGTTGTTATAACGTCATGTTATTATTTAGGAATTTATCATTGCTTTCTGATTCGGATGTCTGTCGACGCAGCAGGCATTCGAAGATTTATTTGCTATTCTGTCCACTGATTTATAAATAAGTGACCAGGAAGTATCCAAAGCAAGACTGGGTATATAGCAGTAGCACTAGCCATTACGCCACGAGACTAATTGCTGTAATCGGGAATATAATTGAACAAAAGGATAATGGATAATATATATATATATATATATAATATATATATATATATATATATATATATATATATATATATATATATATATATATATATATATATATATATATATATATATATATATATATATATATATTGTTGGCAATTTCGTATTTTATTATACACCTGACCGTGCATTTATAAAAGAATGATAGAAAAAAACTGCGGCTAGTTTTTTCCGTATTGCACTCTCCCTCCCCCTGATAAGTATACTTTTTTCGCTAGTGAAATACACTGACTCAAACTTACAGGAATGAGTACGTTGTAACTAACATGTGTGAATGTTTATAAACACCATATCATTGCAAACGTCATATATTGACAAGCGTCATTTGTCTTTTGTTGCGTTGTTATTTCGCGATTTGAATTGAAACAGGTTACTTTCGTTGAACTGTCAAAATAACAAGAAACATTTAAAAGGAAAAAATTTGTTTAGCGAGCGTGCTCGTGAGGTTAGCTCTTAAACCACACGACTCTGAAAGCATATAAATTAGTGTGTTTGTAATTTAACTGATGGCAAAAGAAAGGTAAGTGTTTTTTAAAAGTAATTGTTTGTAAATTTATGCTTTCTTCGGGTTATTTATTCCATGGAAACGAGGGCAAGGTAGGGGTGGAGTAACTTATACGCAAATAATCATTGCACATTGCTAATAAATATTCAATATTTATTTTCTTAATCATAAATATAAAGAAGTCAGGTCCAATATCAACACCAGCTGGCCGCAGTTCTAATAGCGCGTCGCCCTAACTGAGCATAAAGAAATAAAAAAAATAGTGCCTCGTAAAATTTGTAAGAAAAGCAAAACTAAATAGGTATACAATAAAAGTAATACATCAGGACAGTTGGGCAATATGGCTTTTTTTTTTCGCCTTCAGGCCCGAGAGCGAATTGACCTCACCCTTCGGGTTCGCTCAATTCGACCCGGGTCTTTCAGGCAAAAAAGCCATATTGCCCATGAAGAACAACTATTAGTAAACATACTCAACAGGCAGTAATTTTTCAACGTTTGCAGAATTTATTCTTGTCAATGGCGAAGTGGGCAGTCAGCGAAGACGAAGCAGTTTGAGGGCTGATATGGGCGTATAGCTACTCTGGGGGGGGGGGGGAGGGCACATGGTGTCATAATGTGTTACCACGTGTATTTCAAAAACGCGGAGAAAGGGGTGTAATTTTTAGACAGGCGGTCTGACGGAGAAAGCCGATTGCCTTAAAAAAGTGACAGTATTTTCATTCAGAACTCAGCGTTACCAATAAAAAGGGGGATTCTTTCGGAACTTGACTCGCGTTTGGTTGAAAATGAAACTAATATGTCAAATCTAGCACTCTGCTACGTTTGAAAAGTAATCTACATGGATATTAACCAGGTGTCACGTGAGTGACCCCTAGCCGCAGATCTTTATGGCCGTCAGATCTTTATGGCCGTCACTCCAAACCGCTGGCACAACCAGAAGAACGGGGAGTAGCAAAGCAGGCTCAGCATTGCAGGGGATGGAATCTCGATGCTTCATCCTGCAATGATAGCGTTTTATCTGTCCTACTGGACGAATGGGATTCCCAACGAAGTAATTGTTATACCTTTTCCGGAATAGCAAAACACTATCACCTTCTGACCTGTAATTTGAGAGGCGACGACACGTGGCAAAAATAAACATCAGAGTGAGAAACAAACAAAACCTTGTACAATTAGTAGGTTCATTGTATTACACTATATTCCTCTTTTTAGAAAAGTTTTACCCGTCTTGTATAAATTGGAAGACGACTATTGTCATGTATCTTCGGGTGAAGAGGGGGGATGGTGGACCGGGAATGGTGATGGGGGGGGGGGCGGGGGCATTTGGCATGAAACTGGCAGAATATTTTCTTAAAAATGTTTTGTGGAATCATGAAAAAAACGTGTCTGCACAGCAAAAGCAAACAAAAAATCAAGCCAAAGAGTTTCTAAACTTCTATACGACGGGTGAAAGTGATGAACAGTGAACACCTAAATTTTCAATGATGAATTGCTCAAGAAATGTCACATACTCTGTTGAAGAAATCTGAAATCTGGTAAAACTACATCTGGTAAAGCAATGTAAAGAATTATCACTGTGAAACAAATTCAAATAAAATGAACAGTTGGTTCACATCAATGCACATTTATTCAATGCGTGGTTTAGAACAAATACTTGGACATTGTTTACCTAATTGACATCTTTCGCGACATCTGTTATTTTAATCTCTCTGGTCAAGTCTCTGGTCATGCCCCTTCCCTCTGCTCCTTTTGTATTGTACAGCGAAACTTTGCATAGAGCGGAAAACAGATGTTACATCATCGCAAAAATAGTACTCATTAAGTAAGCCACATTTTTTAAAAATATCCATCAACTCTGTGTTTATGCATCACAGACTCATCTCCTCAGAGGTAACCTGTTTTATAGCAACAGCCAAACGTGCTAACCAAGTGCGCCACAAAGACAACTTAGTTCAATAATTACACTTATTTGCATTTGTATTCATAGGCTAAAACCCATTAGGACTTTCTTCTGTTGTGTATTGGTAGGTAGAATTGTTGACTTAGAAATTGCTTTATCTTCCCCTATGGCTGTCACTTCTGTCTAAATCTTTCATCAATTTAATGAAATGAATTTGACTGTAAGACCAGAGACTACCTGTACCTAAAATATATTCATTCCATTAACCATCACACAGTAACGGATACATAAAATCGACACTTAATTCTACTATAATACGAATAGTCACATGAAATCAAACTACAGATTCTACGGCGTTGTATTGAGTATTTGTGTGCACACAACTTCATTCTTCAACTAATGCACACAGAAAATGCAACGCCTCGACTTTATTGTCAAGTGTCCACCATTAATCCATGGATTGACGGCTGCCTTTTGTGTGGTTCATTCGCAGCCAAGTTTTCAATCCGTTCCAGCTTTATGTCCTCAACGGAAAACTAAACGACAATAATCGTCATATGTGACCATCATAGTCACCATCCATTATTCTATCACGAGTCATAAGCCCATAAGCAAAACCAGTCCCTCGTCAGCTTTTCTATGTCATCTTCTAGCAAAAATTTATAGATGACGGCAAACACATGTTCTATCTTTGCATAAAATATACACTTGACTCTCCGTTCCTTACGTTCGCATAACTGAAGCAGTCAGTGCTAGGGCGATATTTTAGTGCAGGTTTGTATCCAATTTATATTCTTGTGTAAATCCTTCAAGCTTTATCTCAACAGTATCATTCTTGTGATGTACAAGAGTCATTTAGCATGAACAGGCGCTTTTTTACTAAGGCGATAATTTGGTCCAGCTTTGCATTTAATTTATATTCGATCACCAATCCTTCTACATTTATCTCAACAGCATGATTCTTGTAAGGTGCAAGAGCCATTTTGCATGAAAAGGCGCTGTTTTGATGGTTAGCAAACAATAAAACGCCTACAAAATAACCGTCCCTGGGTGGGCTTGAACCACCAACCTTTCGGTTAACAGCCGAACGCGCTAACCGATTGCGCCACAGAGACCACTTAGTTCAATAATTACACTTATTTGTAATCTATATATTCTATTTATAGGTTAAACCCCAGATTTGGACTTTCTTCCGCAGTGTACTGGTAGGTAGAATTGTTGATTTAGAAAATGCTTTATCTTCCAGTATGCCTGTCTCTTCTTTCTAAATATTTCATCAATTTAATGACATGAATATTAAATTATTATTTTAGTAATTGACTGTAACAGCTGCAAGCACATTTTGTTTCAAGTTTTGCAAGAAACATGAATGAGTCGAGACCAGAGACTACAAGCACTTAAAATGTATTAATTCCATTAACCATCACACAGTAATGAACACATCAAATCGACACTTAATTCTAATATATAATACGAATAGTCACATCAAATCTATTTACAGCTTCTGTGTCGTTTTATTGAGTGTTTGTATGAGCACAACCTCTGTCTTCAACTAAGGCATACGGAATATACAAAAACTTGGACTTTATTGTCAAGTGTCTGCCATTAATCCATGGATTGACGGCTGCCATTTGCGTGGTTCATTCGGACCATAGTTTTCAATCCGTTCCAGCTTTATGTCCTCAACAGAAAACAAAACGACAATAATCGTCATATGTGACCATCATAGTCACCATCCATTGTTCTATTACGAGTCATAAGCCCATAAGCAAAACCAGTCCCTCGTCAGCTTTTCTATGTCATCTTCTAGCAAAAATTTATAGATGACGGCAAACACATGTTCTGTCTTTACATAAAATATACACTTGACTCTCCGTTCCTTACGTTCGCATAACTGAAGCAGTCAGTGCTAGGGCGATATTTTAGTGCAGGTTTGTATCCAATTTATATTCTTGTGTAAATCCTTCAAGCTTTATCTCAACAGTATCATTCTTGTGATGTACAAGAGTCATTTAGCATGAAAAGGCGCTTTTTTTACTAAGGCGATAATTTAGTGCAGCTTTGTATTTAATTTATATTCGATCACCAATCCTTCTACATTTATCTCAACAGCATGATTCTTGTAAGGTGCAAGAGCCATTTTGCATGAAAAGGCGCTGTTTTGATGGTTAACAAACAATAAAACGCCTACAAAATAACCGTACCTGGGTGGGCTTGAACCACCAACCTTTCGGTTAACAGCCGAACGCGCTAACCGATTGCGCCACAGAGACCACTTAGTTCAATAATTACACTTATTTGTAATCTATATATTCTATTTATAGGTTAAACCCCAGATTTGGCCTTTCTTCCGCAGTGTACTGGTAGGTAGAATTGTTGATTTGGAAAATGCTTTATCTTGCAGTATGCCTGTCTCTTCTTTCTAAATATTTCATCAATTTAATGACATGAATATTAAATTATTATTTTAGTAATTGACTGTAACAGCTGCAAGCACATTTTGTTTCAAGTTTTGCAAGAAACATGAATGAGTTGAGACCAGAGACTACAAGCACTTAAAATGTATTAATTCCATTAACCATCACACAGTAATGAACACATCAAATCGACACTTAATTCTAATATATAATACGAATAGTCACATCAAATCTATTTACAGCTTCTGTGTCGTTTTATTGAGTGTTTGTATGAGCACAACCTCTGTCTTCAACTAAGGCATACGGAATATACAAAAACTTGGACTTTATTGTCAAGTGTCCGCCATTAATCCATGGATTGACGGCTGCCATTTGCGTGGTTCATTCGCACCATAGTTTTCAATCCGTTCCAGCTTTATGTCCTCAACAGGAAACAAAACGACAATAATCGTCATATGTGACCATCATAGTCACCATCCATTGTTCTATTACGAGTCATAAGCCCATAAGCAAAACCAGTCCCTCGTCAGCTTTTCTATGTCATCTTCTAGCAAAAATTTATAGATGACGGCAAACACATATTCTATCTTTACATAAAATGTACACTTGACTCTCCGTTCCTTACGTTCGCATAACTGAAGCAGTCAGTGCTAGGGCGATATTTTAGTGCAGGTTTGTATCCAATTTATATTCTTGTGTAAATCCTTCAAGCTTTATCTCAACAGTATCATTCTTGTGATGTACAAGAGTCATTTAGCATGAAAAGGCGCTTTTTTACTAAGGCGATTATTTAGTGCAGCTTTGTATTTAATTTATATTCGATCACCAATCCTTCTACATTTATCTCAACAGCATGATTCTTGTAAGGTGCAAGAGCCATTTTGCATGAAAAGGCGCTGTTTTGATGGTTAACAAACAATAAAACGCCTACAAAATAACCGTTCCTGGGTGGGCTTGAACCACCAACCTTTCGGTTAACAGCCGAACGCGCTAACCGATTGCGCCACAGAGACCACTTAGTTCAATAATTACACTTATTTGTAATCTATATATTCTATTTATAGGTTAAACCCCAGATTTGGCCTTTCTTCCGCAGTGTACTGGTAGGTAGAATTGTTGACTTAGAAAATGCTTTATCTTCCAGTATGCCTGTCTCTTCTTTCTAAATATTTTATCAATTTAATGACATGACTATTAAATTATTATTTTAGTAATTGACTGTAACAGCTGCAAGCACATTTGTTTCAAGTTTTGAAAGAAACATGAATGAGTCGAGACCAGAGACTACAAGCACTTAAAATGTATTAATTCCATTAACCATCACACAGTAATGAACACATCAAATCGACACTTAATTCTAATATATAATACGAATAGTCATATCAAATCTATTTACAGCTTCTGTGTCGTTTTATTGAGTGTTTGTATGAGCACAACCTCTGTCTTCAACTAAGGCATACGGAATATAAAAAAACTTGGACTTAATTGTCAAGTGACCGCCATTAATCCATGGATTGACGGCTGCCATTTGCGTGGTTCATTCGCACCATAGTTTTCAATCCGTTCCAGCTTTATGTCCTCAACAGAAAACAAAACGACAATAATCGTCATATGTGACCATCATAGTCACCATCCATTGTTCTATTACGAGTCATAAGCCCATAAGCAAAACCAGTCCCTCGTCAGCTTTTCTATGTCATCTTCTAGCAAAAATTTATAGATGACGGCAAACACATGTTCTATCTTTACATAAAATATACACTTGACTCTCCGTTCCTTACGTTCGCATAACTGAAGCAGTCAGTGCTAGGGCGATATTTTAGTGCAGGTTTGTATCCAATTTATATTCTTGTGTAAATCCTTCAAGCTTTATCTCAACAGTATCATTCTTGTGATGTGCAAGAGTCATTTAGCATGAACAGGCGCTTTTTTACTAAGGCGATAATTTGGTCCAGCTTTGCATTTAATTTATATTCGATCACCAATCCTTCTACATTTATTTCAACAGCATGATTCTTGTAAGGTGCAAGAGCCATTTTGCATGAAAAGGCGCTGTTTTGATGGTTAGCAAACAATAAAACGCCTACAAAATAACCGTCCCTGGGTGGGCTTGAACCACCAACCTTTCGGTTAACAGCCGAACGCGCTAACCGATTGCGCCACAGAGACCACTTAGTTCAATAATTACACTTATTTGTAATCTATATATTCTATTTATAGGTTAAACCCCAGCTTTGGCCTTTCTTCCGCAGTGTACTGGTAGGTAGAATTGTTGATTTAGAAAATGCTTTTCTTCCAGTATGCCTGTCTCTTCTTTCTAAATATTTCATCAATTTAATGACATGAATATTAAATGATTATTCCCACTTGCAAACTTCGTTTGCAAATGGGAATAAGTTTGTTGTTTTTCTCGAAATTTCTGCTTTTTTTTTTCCTTTTTTTCTTCTCTTTTTTTCCGTCACGGAGGTTTCCAGAAAACTCCTCCTAAGCTATTTGACGTAAGACAATGAAATTTGGCACAGTAATAGAGGGTGACGAGATGTCGTCAAATCCGCAAAATTTTTTGACCTTGACCTTGAAGGTCAAGGTCAAATTGAGGTCAAATTTTTTGCTGACCTTAAAGTGGTTTCCAGAAAACTCCTCCTACAGGGTTTGTCGTAAAAAGACGGCATGTGGCAGAGATATAGAGGGTAATGGGTTTTCGTCAAATCCGTAAAATTGTTTGACCTTGCACCTCAGAGGTCAAGGTCAAATTGAGATCAAAATATTTTTGGAAACACCTATTAATCACGAAAAGTAGCCATAAAGGTGCTGAAATCCCACTGTGAATGCATAAAACGTACCCAGTAAAGGGTAAACTTTCATCACTAACCTTGACCTTTAGGGTCAAGGTCAAAGGTCACGTGATTTCACGCGTCCTTAACGATAGGCCGACTCATCTCGAAAACGGTGAGAGATAGAGCCATTTTGAGCTCATTTTCGACCCTTTGGGCCTAAACAACGCTACATAAGAGGTACTTCGGTGACCTTGACCTTCTGGGTCACGGTCAAGGTCAAAAACCGGCAGTTGACTATTATCTCGAAAACGGTTAGAGATAGAGCGATTTTGAGCTCATTTTCGACCCTTTGGGCCAAAACAACGTTACATAAGAGGTACCTCGGTGACCTTGACCTTCTGGGTCACGGTCAAGATCAAAAACCGGAAGTTGACTATTATCTCGAAAACGGTTAGAGATAGAGCGATTTTGAGCTCATTTTCGACCCTTTGGGCCTAAACAACGTTACATAAGAGGTACCTCGGTGACCTTGACCTTCTGGGTCACGGTCAAGGTCAAAAACCGGAAGTTGACTATTATCTCGAAAACGGTTAGAGATAGAGCGATTTTGAGCTCATTTTCGACCCTTTGGGCCTAAACAACGTTACATAAGAGGTACCTCGGTGACCTTGACCTTCTGGGTCACGGTCTAGGTCAAAAACCGGAAGTTGACTATTATCTCGAAAACGGTTAGAGATAGAGCGATTTTGAGCTCATTTTCGACCCTTTGGGCCTAAACAACGTTACATAAGAGGTACCTCGGTGACCTTGACCTTCTGGGTCACGGTCAAGGTCAAAAACCGGAAGTTGACTATTATCTCGAAAACGGTCAGAGATAGAGCGATTTTGAGTTCATTTTCGGGCCTAAACAACGTTACATAAGAGGTACCTCGGTGATCTTGACCTCCTCCATCATGGTCAAGGTCAAAAACTGCAAGTGGATCAGTATCTCAAAAACGGTTAGAAAACTGAATTTGATTTTTTTGTGCCCAAATGACGTTACATTATATTCACTTCGATGGCCTCGTTCAAGATAATAATCCGGAAGCTGACAATTATCTTGAAACACTGAAAAATGTGTCTTTGAACAAATATGTTGTGTCTCTGCCCTTGCAAGTGGGTACTATTTCGCTACGTGTAGCGAAATTCGGTCTAGTTTTAGTAATTGACTGTAACAGCTGCAAAAACATTTTGTTTCAAGTTTTGCAAGAAACATAAATGAGTCGAGACCAGAGACTACAACCACTTAAAATGTATTAATTCCATTAACCATCACACAGCAATGTACACATCAAATCGACACTTAATTCTAATATATAATACGAATAGTCACATCAAATCTATTTAAGCTTCTGTGTCGTTTTATTGAGTGTTTGTATGAGCACAACCTCTGTCTTCAACTAAGGCATACGGAATACACAAAAAACTTGGACTTTATTGTCCAGTGTCCGCCATTAATCCATGGATTGACGGCTGCCATTTGCGTGGTTCATTCGCACCATAGTTTTCAATCCGTTCCAGCTTTATGTCCTCAACAGAAAACAAAACGACAATAATCGTCATATGTGACCATCATAGTCACCATCCATTGTTCTATTACGAGTCATAAGCCCATAAGCAAAACCAGTCCCTCGTCAGCTTTTCTATGTCATCTTCTAGCAAAAATTTATAGATGACGGCAAACACATGTTCTATCTTTGCATAAAATATACACTTGACTCTCCGTTCCTTACGTTCGCATAACTGAAGCAGTAAGTGCTAGGGCGATATTTTAGTGCAGGTTTGTATCCAATTTATATTCTTGTGTAAATCCTTCAAGCTTTATCTCAACAGTATCATTCTTGTGATGTACAAGAGTCATTTAGCATGAACAGGCGCTTTTTTACTAAGGCGATAAATTAGAGCAGCTTTGTATTTAATTTATATTCGATCACCAATCCTTCTACATTTATCTCAACAGCATGATTCTTGAAAGGTGCAAGAGCCATTTTGCATGAAAATGCGCTGTTTTGATGGTTAGCAAACAATAAAACGCCTACAAAATAACCGTCCCTGGGTGGGCTTGAACCACCAACCTTTCGGTTAACAGCCGAACGCGCTAACCGATTGCGCCACAGAGACCACTTAGTTCAATAATTACACTTATTTGTAATCTATATATTCTATTTATAGGTTAAACCCCAGATTTGGACTTTCTTCCGCAGTGTACTGGTAGGTAGAATTGTTGATTTAGAAAATGCTTTATCTTCCAGTATGCCTGTCTCTTCTTTCTAAATATTTCATCAATTTAATGACATGAATATTAAATTATTATTTAAGTAATTGACTGTAACAGCTGCAAGCACATCTTAATTCTAATATATAATACGAATAGTTACATCAAATCTATTTACAGCTTCTGTGTCGTTTTATTGAGTGTTTGTATGAGCACAACCTCTGTCTTCAACTAAGGCATACGGAATATACAAAAACTTGGACTTTATTGTCAAGTGTCCGCCATTAATCCATGGATTGACGGCTGCCATTTGCGTGGTTCATTCGGACCATAGTTTTCAATCCGTTCCAGCTTTATGTCCTCAACAGAAAACAAAACGACAATAATCGTCATATGTGACCATCATAGTCACAATCCATTGTTCTATTACGAGTCCTAAGCCCATAAGCAAAACCAGTCCCTCGTTAGCTTTTCCATGTCATCTTCTAGCAAAAATTTATAGATGACGGCAAACACATGTTCTATCTTTGCATAAAATATACACTTGACTCTCCGTTCCTTTCGTTCGCATAACTGAAGGAGTCAGTGCTAGGGCGATATTTTAGTGCAGGTTTGTATCCAATTTATATTCTTGTATAAATCCTTCAAGCTTTATCTCAACAGTATCATTCTTGTAAGTCACAAGAGTCATTTAGCATGAAAAGGCGCTTTTTTACTAAGGCGATAATTTAGTGCAGCTTTGTATTTAATTTATTTTCGATCACCAATTCTTCTACATTTATCTCAACAGCATGATTCTTGTAAGGTGCAAGAGCCATTTTGCATGAAAAGGCGCTGTTTTGATGGTTATCAAACAACAAAACGCCTACAAAATAACCGTCCGTGGGTGGCCTTTCGTTTAACAGCCGAACGCGCTAACTGATTGCGCCACAGAGACCACTTAGTTAAATAGTTACACTTATTTGTAATCTATATATTCTATTTATAGGCTAAACCCCAGATTCGGACTTTCTTCCGAAGTGTACTGGTAGGTAGAATTGTTGATTTAGAAAATGCTTTATCTTCCAGTATGCCTGTCACTTCTTTCTAAATATTTCATCAATTTAATGACATGAATATTAAATTATTATTTTAGTAATTGACTGTAACAGCTGCAAGGACATTTTGTTTCAAGTTTTGCAAGAAACATGAAAAAGTCGAGACCAGAGACTACAAGCACTTAAAATGTATTAATTCCATTAACCATCACACAGTAATGAACACATCAAATCGACACTTAATTCTAATATATAATACGAATAGTCACATCAAATCTATTTACAGCTTCTGTGTCGTTTTATTGAGTGTTTTATGAACACAACCTCTGTCTTCAACTAAGGCATACGGAATATACAAAAACTTGGACTTTATTGCCAAGTGTCCGCCATTAATCCATGGATTGACGGCTGCCATTTGCGTGGTTCATTCGGAACATAGTTTTCAATCCGTTCCAGCTTTATGTCCTCAACAGAAAACAAAACGACAATAATCGTCATATGTGACCATCATAGTCACCATCCATTGTTCTATTACGAGTCATAAGCCCATAAGCAAAACCAGTCCCTCGTCAGCTTCTCTATTTCATCTTCTAGCAAAAATTTATAGATGACGGCAAACACATGTTCTATCTTTGCATAAAATATACACTTGACTCTCCGTTCCTTACGTTCGCATGACTGAAGCAGTAAGTGCTAGGGCGATATTTTAGTGCAGGTTTGTATCCAATTTATATTCTTGTGTAAATCCTTCAAGCTTTATCTCAACAGTATCATTCTTGTGATGTACAAGAGTCATTTAGCATGAAAAGGCGCTTTTTTACTAAGGCGATAATTTAGTGCAGCTTTGTATTTAATTTATTTTCGATCACCAATTCTTCTACATTTATCTCAACAGCATGATTCTTGTAAGGTGCAAGAGCCATTTTGCATGAAAAGGCGCTGTTTTGATGGTTAACAAACAATAAAACGCCTACAAAATAACCGTCCCTGGGTGGGCTTGAACCACCAACCTTTCGGTTAACAGCCGAACGCGCTAACCGATTGCGCCACAGAGACCACTTAGTTCAATAATTACACTTATTTGTAATCTATATATTCTATTTATAGGTTAAACCCCAGATTTGGACTTTCTTCCGCAGTGTACTGGTAGGTAGAATTGTTGATTTAGAAAATGCTTTATCTTCCAGTATGCCTGTCTCTTCTTTCTAAATATTTCATCAATTTAATGACATGAATATTAAATTATTATTTAAGTAATTGACTGTAACAGCTGCAAGCACATCTTAATTCTAATATATAATACGAATAGTTACATCAAATCTATTTACAGCTTCTGTGTCGTTTTATTGAGTGTTTGTATGAGCACAACCTCTGTCTTCAACTAAGGCATACGGAATATACAAAAACTTGGACTTTATTGTCAAGTGTCCGCCATTAATCCATGGATTGACGGCTGCCATTTGCGTGGTTCATTCGGACCATAGTTTTCAATCCGTTCCAGCTTTATGTCCTCAACAGAAAACAAAACGACAATAATCGTCATATGTGACCATCATAGTCACAATCCATTGTTCTATTACGAGTCCTAAGCCCATAAGCAAAACCAGTCCCTCGTTAGCTTTTCCATGTCATCTTCTAGCAAAAATTTATAGATGACGGCAAACACATGTTCTATCTTTGCATAAAATATACACTTGACTCTCCGTTCCTTTCGTTCGCATAACTGAAGGAGTCAGTGCTAGGGCGATATTTTAGTGCAGGTTTGTATCCAATTTATATTCTTGTATAAATCCTTCAAGCTTTATCTCAACAGTATCATTCTTGTAAGTCACAAGAGTCATTTAGCATGAAAAGGCGCTTTTTTACTAAGGCGATAATTTAGTGCAGCTTTGTATTTAATTTATTTTCGATCACCAATTCTTCTACATTTATCTCAACAGCATGATTCTTGTAAGGTGCAAGAGCCATTTTGCATGAAAAGGCGCTGTTTTGATGGTTATCAAACAACAAAACGCCTACAAAATAACCGTCCGTGGGTGGCCTTTCGTTTAACAGCCGAACGCGCTAACTGATTGCGCCACAGAGACCACTTAGTTAAATAGTTACACTTATTTGTAATCTATATATTCTATTTATAGGCTAAACCCCAGATTCGGACTTTCTTCCGAAGTGTACTGGTAGGTAGAATTGTTGATTTAGAAAATGCTTTATCTTCCAGTATGCCTGTCACTTCTTTCTAAATATTTCATCAATTTAATGACATGAATATTAAATTATTATTTTAGTAATTGACTGTAACAGCTGCAAGGACATTTTGTTTCAAGTTTTGCAAGAAACATGAAAAAGTCGAGACCAGAGACTACAAGCACTTAAAATGTATTAATTCCATTAACCATCACACAGTAATGAACACATCAAATCGACACTTAATTCTAATATATAATACGAATAGTCACATCAAATCTATTTACAGCTTCTGTGTCGTTTTATTGAGTGTTTTATGAACACAACCTCTGTCTTCAACTAAGGCATACGGAATATACAAAAACTTGGACTTTATTGCCAAGTGTCCGCCATTAATCCATGGATTGACGGCTGCCATTTGCGTGGTTCATTCGGAACATAGTTTTCAATCCGTTCCAGCTTTATGTCCTCAACAGAAAACAAAACGACAATAATCGTCATATGTGACCATCATAGTCACCATCCATTGTTCTATTACGAGTCATAAGCCCATAAGCAAAACCAGTCCCTCGTCAGCTTCTCTATTTCATCTTCTAGCAAAAATTTATAGATGACGGCAAACACATGTTCTATCTTTGCATAAAATATACACTTGACTCTCCGTTCCTTACGTTCGCATGACTGAAGCAGTAAGTGCTAGGGCGATATTTTAGTGCAGGTTTGTATCCAATTTATATTCTTGTGTAAATCCTTCAAGCTTTATCTCAACAGTATCATTCTTGTGATGTACAAGAGTCATTTAGCATGAAAAGGCGCTTTTTTACTAAGGCGATAATTTAGTGCAGCTTTGTATTTAATTTATTTTCGATCACCAATTCTTCTACATTTATCTCAACAGCATGATTCTTGTAAGGTGCAAGAGCCATTTTGCATGAAAAGGCGCTGTTTTGATGGTTAACAAACAACAAAACGCCTACAAAATAACCGTCCGAGGGTGGCCTTTCGTTTAACAGCCGAACGCGTTAACCGATCGCGCCACAGAGACCACTTAATTCAATAATTACACTTATTTGTAATCTATATATTCTATTTATAGGTTAAACCCCAGATTTGGACTTTCTTCCGCAGTGTACTGGTAGGTAGAATTGTTGAATTAGAAAATGCTTCATCTTCCAGTATGCCTGTCACTTCTTTCTAAATATTTCATCAATTTAATGACATGAATATTAAATTATTATTTAAGTAATTGACTGTAACAGCTGCAAGCACATTTTGTTTCAAGTTTTGCAAGAAACATGAATGAGTCGAGACCAGAGACTACAAGCACTTAAAATGTATTAATTCCATTAACCATCACACAGTAATGAACACATCAAATCGACACTTAATTCTAATATATAATACGAATAGTCACATCAAATCTATTTACAGCTTCTGTGTCGTTTTATTGAGTGTTTGTATGAGCACAACCTCTGTCTTCAACTAAGGCATACGGAATATACGAAAACTTGGACTTTATTGTCAAGTGTCCGCCATTAATCCATGGATTGACGGCTGCCATTTGCGTGGTTCATTCGGAACATAGTTTTCAATCCGTTCCAGCTTTATGTCCTCAACAGAAAACAAAACGACAATAATCGTCATATGTGACCATCATAGTCACCATCCATTGTTCTATTACGAGTCATAAGCCCATAAGCAAAACCAGTCCCTCGTCAGCTTCTCTATTTCATCTTCTAGCAAAAATTTATAGATGACGGCAAACACATGTTCTATCTTTGCATAAAATATACACTTGACTCTCCGTTCCTTACGTTCGCATGACTGAAGCAGTAAGTGCTAGGGCGATATTTTAGTGCAGGTTTGTATCCAATTTATATTCTTGTGTAAATCCTTCAAGCTTTATCTCAACAGTATCATTCTTGTGATGTACAAGAGTCATTTAGCATGAAAAGGCGCTTTTTTACTAAGGCGATAATTTAGTGCAGCTTTGTATTTAATTTATTTTCGATCACCAATTCTTCTACATTTATCTCAACAGCATGATTCTTGTAAGGTGCAAGAGCCATTTTGCATGAAAAGGCGCTGTTTTGATGGTTAACAAACAACAAAACGCCTACAAAATAACCGTCCGAGGGTGGCCTTTCGTTTAACAGCCGAACGCGTTAACCGATCGCGCCACAGAGACCACTTAATTCAATAATTACACTTATTTGTAATCTATATATTCTATTTATAGGTTAAACCCCAGATTTGGACTTTCTTCCGCAGTGTACTGGTAGGTAGAATTGTTGAATTAGAAAATGCTTCATCTTCCAGTATGCCTGTCACTTCTTTCTAAATATTTCATCAATTTAATGACATGAATATTAAATTATTATTTAAGTAATTGACTGTAACAGCTGCAAGCACATTTTGTTTCAAGTTTTGCAAGAAACATGAATGAGTCGAGACCAGAGACTACAAGCACTTAAAATGTATTAATTCCATTAACCATCACACAGTAATGAACACATCAAATCGACACTTAATTCTAATATATAATACGAATAGTCACATCAAATCTATTTACAGCTTCTGTGTCGTTTTATTGAGTGCTTTATGAGCACAACCTCTGTCTTCAACTAAGGCATACGGAATATACAAAAACTTGGACTTTATTGCCAAGTGTCCGCCATTAATCCATGGATTGACGGCTGCCATTTGCGTGGTTCATTCGGAACAAAGTTTTCAATCCGTTCCAGCTTTATGTCCTCAACAGAAAACAAAACGACAATAATCGTCATATGTGACCATCATAGTCACCATCTATTCTTCTATTACGAGTCATAAGCCCATAAGCAAAACCAGTCCCTCGTTAGCTTTTCTATGTCATCTTCTAGCAAAAATTTATAGATGACGGCAAACACATGTTCTATCTTTGCATAAAATATACACTTGACTCTCCGTTCCTTACGTTCGCATAACTGAAGCAGTCAGTGCTAGGGCGATATTTTAGTGCAGGTTTGTATCCAATTTATATTCTTGTGTAAATCCTTCAAGCTTTATCTCAACAGTATCATTCTTGTAAGTCACAAGAGTTATTTAGCATGAAAAGGCGCTTTTTTACTAAGGCGATAATTTAGTTCAGCTTTGCATTTAATTTATTTTCGATCACCAATTCTTCTACATTTATCTCAACAGCATGATTCTTGTAAGGTGCAAGAGCCATTTTGCATGAAAAGGCGCTGTTTTGATGGTTAACAAACAACAAAACGCCTACAAAATAACCGTCCGAGGGTGGCCTTTCGTTTAACAGCCGAACGCGTTAACCGATCGCGCCACAGAGACCACTTTATTCAATAATTACACTTATTTGTAATCTATATATTCTATTTATAGGTTAAACCCCAGATTTGGGCTTTCTTCCGCAGTGTACTGGTAGGTAGAATTGTTGATTTAGAAAATGCTTTATCTTCCAGTATGCCTGTCACTTCTTTCTAAATATTTCATCAATTTAATGACATGAATATTAAATTATTATTTTAGTAATTGACTGTAACAGCTGCAAGGACATTTTGTTTGAAGTTTTGCAAGAAACATGAATGAGTCGAGACCAGAGACTACAAGTACTTAAAATGTATTAATTCCATTAACCATCACACAGTAATGAACACATCAAATCGACACTTAATTCTAATATATAATACGAATAGTCACATCAAATCTATTTACAGCTTCTGTGTCGTTTTATTGAGTGTTTGTATGAGCACAACCTCTGTCTTCAACTAAGGCATACGGAATATACGAAAACTTGGACTTTATTGTCAAGTGTCCGCCATTAATCCATGGATTGACGGCTGCCATTTGCGTGGTTCATTCGGACCATAGTTTTCAATCCGTTCCAGCTTTATGTCCTCAACAGAAAACAAAACGACAATAATCGTCATATGTGACCATCATAGTCACCATCCATTGTTCTATTACGAGTCATAAGCCCATAAGCAAAACCAGTCCCTCGTTAGCTTTTCTATGTCATCTTCTAGCAAAAATTTATAGATGACGGCAAACACATGTTCTATCTTTGCATAAAATATACACTTGACTCTCCGTTCCTTACGTTCGCATGACTGAAGCAGTAAGTGCTAGGGCGATATTTTAGTGCAGGTTTGTATCCAATTTATATTCTTGTGTAAATCTTTAAGCTTTATCTCAACAGTATCATTCTTGTAAGTCACAAGATTCATTTAGCATGAAAAGGCGCTTTTTTACTAAGGCGATAATTTAGTGCAGCTTTGTATTTAATTTATGTTCGATCACCAATTCTTTTACATTTATCTCAACAGCATGATTCTTGTAAGGTGCAAGAGCCATTTTGCATGAAAAGGCGCTGTTTTGATGGTTAACAAACAGCAAAACGCCTACAAAATAACCGTCCGTGGGTGGCCTTTCGTGTAACAGCCGAACGCGCTAACTGATTGCGCCACAGAGACCACTTAGTTAAATAGTTACACTTATTTGTAATCTATATATTCTATTTATAGGTTAAACCCCAGATTCGGACTTTCTTCCGAAGTGTACTGGTAGGTAGAATTGTTGATTTAGAAAATGCTTTATCTTGCAGTATGCCTGTCTCTTCTTTCTAAATATTTCATCAATTTAATGACATGAATATTAAATTATTATTTTAGTAATTGACTGTAACAGCTGCAAGCACATTTTGTTTCAAGTTTTGCAAGAAACATGAATGAGTCGAGACCAGAGACTACGAGCACTTAAAATGTATTAATTCTATTAACAATCATACAGTAATGAACACATCAAACCGACAATTAATTCTAATATATAATACGAATAGTCACATCAAATCTATTTACAGCTTCTGTGTCGTTTTATTGAGTGTTTGTATGAGCACAACCTCTGTCTTCAACTAAGGCATACGGAATATACAAAAACTTGGACTTTATTGTCAAGTGTCCGCCATTAATCCATGGATTGACGGCTGCCATTTGCGTGGTTCATTCGCACCATAGTTTTCAATCCGTTCCAGCTTTATGTCCTCAACAGAAATCAAAACGACAATAATCGTCATATGTGACCATCATAGTCACCATCCATTGTTCTATTACGAGTCATAAGCTCATAAGCAAAACCAGTCCCTCGTTAGCTTTTCTATGTCATCTTCTAGCAAAAATTTATAGATGACGGCAAACACATGTTCTATCTTTGCATAAAATATACACTTGACTCTCCGTTCCTTACGTTCGCATGACTGAAGCAGTAAGTGCTAGGGCGATATTTTAGTGCAGGTTTGTATCCAATTTATATTCTTGTGTAAATCCTTCAAGCTTTATCTCAACAGTATCATTCTTGTGATGTACAAGAGTCATTTAGCATGAACAGGCGCTTTTTTACTAAGGCGATAATTTGGTGCAGCTTTGCATTTAATTTATATTCGATCACCAATCCTTCTACATTTATCTCAACAGCATGATTCTTGTAAGGTGCAAGAGCCATTTTGCATGAAAAGGCGCTGTTTTGATGGTTAACAAACAATAAAACGCCTACAAAATAACCGTCCCTGGGTGGGCTTGAACCACCAACCTTTCGGTTAACAGCCGAACGCGCTAACCGATTGCGCCACAGAGACTGAAGCAGTAAGTGTTTAGTTCAATAATTACACTTATTTGTAATCTATATATTCTATTTATAGGTTAAACCCCAGATTTGGACTTTCTTCCGCAGTGTACTGGTAGGTAGCATTGTTGATTTAGAAAATGCTTTATCTTGCAGTATGCCTGTCTCTTCTTTCTAAATATTTCATCAATTTAATGACATGAATATTAAATTATTATTTTAGTAATTGACTGTAACAGCTGCAAGCACATTTTGTTTCAAGTTTTGCAAAAAACATGAATGAGTCGAGACCAGAGACTACAAGCACTTAAAATGTATTAATTCCATTAACCATCACACAGTAATGAACACATCAAATCGACACTTAATTCTAATATATAATACGAATAGTCACATCAAATCTATTTACAGCTTCTGTGTCGTTTTATTGAGTGTTTGTATGAGCACAACCTCTGTCTTCAACTAAGGCATACGGAATATACGAAAACTTGGACTTTATTGTCAAGTGTCCGCCATTAATCCATGGATTGACGGCTGCCATTTGCGTGGTTCATTCGGACCATAGTTTTCAATCCGTTCCAGCTTTATGTCCTCAACAGAAAACAAAACGACAATAATCGTCATATGTGACCATCATAGTCACCATCCATTGTTCTATTACGAGTCATAAGCCCATAAGCAAAACCAGTCCCTCGTTAGCTTTTCTATGTCATCTTCTAGCAAAAATTTATAGATGACGGCAAACACATGTTCTATCTTTGCATAAAATATACACTTGACTCTCCGTTCCTTACGTTCGCATGACTGAAGCAGTAAGTGCTAGGGCGATATTTTAGTGCAGGTTTGTATCCAATTTATATTCTTGTGTAAATCCTTCAAGCTTTATGTCAACAGTATCATTCTTGTGATGTACAAGAGTCATTTAGCATGAACAGGCGCTTTTTTACTAAGGCGATAATTTGGTGCAGCTTTGCATTTAATTTATTTTCGATCACCAATCCTTCTACATTTATCTCAACAGCATGATTCTTGTAAGGTGCAAGAGCCATTTTGCATGAAAAGGCGCTGTTTTGATGGTTAACAAACAATAAAACGCCTACAAAATAACCGTCCCTGGGTGGGCTTGAACCACCAACCTTTCGGTTAACAGCCGAACGCGCTAACCGATTGCGCCACAGAGACTGAAGCAGTAAGTGTTTAGTTCAATAATTACACTTATTTGTAATCTATATATTCTATTTATAGGTTAAACCCCAGATTTGGACTTTCTTCCGCAGTGTACTGGTAGGTAGCATTGTTGATTTAGAAAATGCTTTATCTTGCAGTATGCCTGTCTCTTCTTTCTAAATATTTCATCAATTTAATGACATGAATATTAAATTATTATTTTAGTAATTGACTGTAACAGCTGCAAGCACATTTTGTTTCAAGTTTTGCAAAAAACATGAATGAGTCGAGACCAGAGACTACAAGCACTTAAAATGTATTAATTCCATTAACCATCACACAGTAATGAACACATCAAATCGACACTTAATTCTAATATATAATACGAATAGTCACATCAAATCTATTTACAGCTTCTGTGTCGTTTTATTGAGTGTTTGTATGAGCACAACCTCTGTCTTCAACTAAGGCATACGGAATATACGAAAACTTGGACTTTATTGTCAAGTGTCCGCCATTAATCCATGGATTGACGGCTGCCATTTGCGTGGTTCATTCGCACCATAGTTTTCAATCCGTTCCAGCTTTATGTCCTCAACAGAAAACAAAACGACAATAATCGTCATATGTGACCATCATAGTCACCATCCATTGTTCTATTACGAGTCATAAGCCCATAAGCAAAACCAGTCCCTCGTTAGCTTTTCTATGTCATCTTCTAGCAAAAATTTATAGATGACGGCAAACACATGTTCTATCTTTGCATAAAATATACACTTGACTCTCCGTTAATTACGTTCGCATGACTGAAGCAGTAAGTGCTAGGGCGATATTTTAGTGCAGGTTTGTATCCAATTTATATTCTTGTGTAAATCCTTCAAGCTTTATGTCAACAGTATCATTCTTGTGATGTACAAGAGTCATTTAGCATGAACAGGCGCTTTTTTACTAAGGCGATAATTTGGTGCAGCTTTGCATTTAATTTATTTTCGATCACCAATCCTTCTACATTTATCTCAACAGCATGATTCTTGTAAGGTGCAAGAGCCATTTTGCATGAAAAGGCGCTGTTTTGATGGTTAACAAACAATAAAACGCCTACAAAATAACCGTCCCTGGGTGGGCTTGAACCACCAACCTTTCGGTTAACAGCCGAACGCGCTAACCGATTGCGCCACAGAGACTGAAGCAGTAAGTGTTTAGTTCAATAATTACACTTATTTGTAATCTATATATTCTATTTATAGGTTAAACCCCAGATTTGGACTTTCTTCCGCAGTGTACTGGTAGGTAGCATTGTTGATTTAGAAAATGCTTTATCTTGCAGTATGCCTGTCTCTTCTTTCTAAATATTTCATCAATTTAATGACATGAATATTAAATTATTATTTTAGTAATTGACTGTAACAGCTGCAAGCACATTTTGTTTCAAGTTTTGCAAAAAACATGAATGAGTCGAGACCAGAGACTACAAGCACTTAAAATGTATTAATTCCATTAACCATCACACAGTAATGAACACATCAAATCGACACTTAATTCTAATATATAATACGAATAGTCGCATCAAATCTATTTACAGCTTCTGTGTCGTTTTTTATTGAGTGTTTGTATGAGCACAACCTCTGTCTTCAACTAAGGCATACGGAATATACAAAAACTTGGACTTTATTGTCAAGTGTCCGCCATTAATCCATGGATTGACGGCTGCCATTTGCGTGGTTCATTCGCACCATAGTTTTCAATCCGTTCCAGCTTTATGTCCTCAACAGAAAACAAAACGACAATAATCGTCATATGTGACCATCATAGTCACCATCCATTGTTCTATTACGAGTCATAAGCCCATAAGCAAAACCAGTCCCTCGTTAGCTTTTCTATGTCATCTTCTAGCAAAAATTTATAGATGACGGCAAACACATGTTCTATCTTTGCATAAAATATACACTTGACTCTCCGTTCCTTACGTTCGCATGACTGAAGCAGTAAGTGCTAGGGCGATATTTTAGTGCAGGTTTGTATCCAATTTATATTCTTGTGTAAATCTTTAAGCTTTATCTCAACAGTATCATTCTTGTAAGTCACAAGATTCATTTAGCATGAAAAGGCGCTTTTTTACTAAGGCGATAATTTAGTGCAGCTTTGTATTTAATTTATGTTCGATCACCAATTCTTTTACATTTATCTCAACAGCATGATTCTTGTAAGGTGCAAGAGCCATTTTGCATGAAAAGGCGCTGTTTTGATGGTTAACAAACAGCAAAACGCCTACAAAATAACCGTCCGTGGGTGGCCTTTCGTGTAACAGCCGAACGCGCTAACTGATTGCGCCACAGAGACCACTTAGTTAAATAGTTACACTTATTTGTAATCTATATATTCTATTTATAGGTTAAACCCCAGATTCGGACTTTCTTCCGAAGTGTACTGGTAGGTAGAATTGTTGATTTAGAAAATGCTTTATCTTGCAGTATGCCTGTCTCTTCTTTCTAAATATTTCATCAATTTAATGACATGAATATTAAATTATTATTTTAGTAATTGACTGTAACAGCTGCAAGCACATTTTGTTTCAAGTTTTGCAAGAAACATGAATGAGTCGAGACCAGAGACTACGAGCACTTAAAATGTATTAATTCTATTAACCATCATACAGTAATGAACACATCAAACCGACAATTAATTCTAATATATAATACGAATAGTCACATCAAATCTATTTACAGCTTCTGTGTCGTTTTATTGAGTGTTTGTATGAGCACAACCTCTGTCTTCAACTAAGGCATACGGAATATACAAAAACTTGGACTTTATTGTCAAGTGTCCGCCATTAATCCATGGATTGACGGCTGCCATTTGCGTGGTTCATTCGCACCATAGTTTTCAATCCGTTCCAGCTTTATGTCCTCAACAGAAATCAAAACGACAATAATCGTCATATGTGACCATCATAGTCACCATCCATTGTTCTATTACGAGTCATAAGCTCATAAGCAAAACCAGTCCCTCGTTAGCTTTTCTATGTCATCTTCTAGCAAAAATTTATAGATGACGGCAAACACATGTTCTATCTTTGCATAAAATATACACTTGACTCTCCGTTCCTTACGTTCGCATGACTGAAGCAGTAAGTGCTAGGGCGATATTTTAGTGCAGGTTTGTATCCAATTTATATTCTTGTGTAAATCCTTCAAGCTTTATGTCAACAGTATCATTCTTGTGATGTACAAGAGTCATTTAGCATGAACAGGCGCTTTTTTACTAAGGCGATAATTTGGTGCAGCTTTGCATTTAATTTATATTCGATCACCAATCCTTCTACATTTATCTCAACAGCATGATTCTTGTAAGGTGCAAGAGCCATTTTGCATGAAAAGGCGCTGTTTTGATGGTTAACAAACAATAAAACGCCTACAAAATAACCGTCCCTGGGTGGGCTTGAACCACCAACCTTTCGGTTAACAGCCGAACGCGCTAACCGATTGCGCCACAGAGACTGAAGCAGTAAGTGTTTAGTTCAATAATTACACTTATTTGTAATCTATATATTCTATTTATAGGTTAAACCCCAGATTTGGACTTTCTTCCGCAGTGTACTGGTAGGTAGCATTGTTGATTTAGAAAATGCTTTATCTTGCAGTATGCCTGTCTCTTCTTTCTAAATATTTCATCAATTTAATGACATGAATATTAAATTATTATTTTAGTAATTGACTGTAACAGCTGCAAGCACATTTTGTTTCAAGTTTTGCAAAAAACATGAATGAGTCGAGACCAGAGACTACAAGCACTTAAAATGTATTAATTCCATTAACCATCACACAGTAATGAACACATCAAATCGACACTTAATTCTAATATATAATACGAATAGTCACATCAAATCTATTTACAGCTTCTGTGTCGTTTTATTGAGTGTTTGTATGAGCACAACCTCTGTCTTCAACTAAGGCATACGGAATATACAAAAACTTGGACTTTATTGTCAAGTGTCCGCCATTAATCCATGGATTGACGGCTGCCATTTGCGTGGTTCATTCGCACCATAGTTTTCAATCCGTTCCAGCTTTATGTCCTCAACAGAAATCAAAACGACAATAATCGTCATATGTGACCATCATAGTCACCATCCATTGTTCTATTACGAGTCATAAGCTCATAAGCAAAACCAGTCCCTCGTTAGCTTTTCTATGTCATCTTCTAGCAAAAATTTATAGATGACGGCAAACACATGTTCTATCTTTGCATAAAATATACACTTGACTCTCCGTTCCTTACGTTCGCATGACTGAAGCAGTAAGTGCTAGGGCGATATTTTAGTGCAGGTTTGTATCCAATTTATATTCTTGTGTAAATCCTTCAAGCTTTATGTCAACAGTATCATTCTTGTGATGTACAAGAGTCATTTAGCATGAACAGGCGCTTTTTTACTAAGGCGATAATTTGGTGCAGCTTTGCATTTAATTTATATTCGATCACCAATCCTTCTACATTTATCTCAACAGCATGATTCTTGTAAGGTGCAAGAGCCATTTTGCATGAAAAGGCGCTGTTTTGATGGTTAACAAACAATAAAACGCCTACAAAATAACCGTCCCTGGGTGGGCTTGAACCACCAACCTTTCGGTTAACAGCCGAACGCGCTAACCGATTGCGCCACAGAGACTGAAGCAGTAAGTGTTTAGTTCAATAATTACACTTATTTGTAATCTATATATTCTATTTATAGGTTAAACCCCAGATTTGGACTTTCTTCCGCAGTGTACTGGTAGGTAGCATTGTTGATTTAGAAAATGCTTTATCTTGCAGTATGCCTGTCTCTTCTTTCTAAATATTTCATCAATTTAATGACATGAATATTAAATTATTATTTTAGTAATTGACTGTAACAGCTGCAAGCACATTTTGTTTCAAGTTTTGCAAAAAACATGAATGAGTCGAGACCAGAGACTACAAGCACTTAAAATGTATTAATTCCATTAACCATCACACAGTAATGAACACATCAAATCGACACTTAATTCTAATATATAATACGAATAGTCGCATCAAATCTATTTACAGCTTCTGTGTCGTTTTTTATTGAGTGTTTGTATGAGCACAACCTCTGTCTTCAACTAAGGCATACGGAATATACAAAAACTTGGACTTTATTGTCAAGTGTCCGCCATTAATCCATGGATTGACGGCTGCCATTTGCGTGGTTCATTCGCACCATAGTTTTCAATCCGTTCCAGCTTTATGTCCTCAACAGAAAACAAAACGACAATAATCGTCATATGTGACCATCATAGTCACCATCCATTGTTCTATTACGAGTCATAAGCCCATAAGCAAAACCAGTCCCTCGTTAGCTTTTCTATGTCATCTTCTAGCAAAAATTTATAGATGACGGCAAACACATGTTCTATCTTTGCATAAAATATACACTTGACTCTCCGTTCCTTACGTTCGCATGACTGAAGCAGTAAGTGCTAGGGCGATATTTTAGTGCAGGTTTGTATCCAATTTATATTCTTGTGTAAATCTTTAAGCTTTATCTCAACAGTATCATTCTTGTAAGTCACAAGATTCATTTAGCATGAAAAGGCGCTTTTTTACTAAGGCGATAATTTAGTGCAGCTTTGTATTTAATTTATGTTCGATCACCAATTCTTTTACATTTATCTCAACAGCATGATTCTTGTAAGGTGCAAGAGCCATTTTGCATGAAAAGGCGCTGTTTTGATGGTTAACAAACAGCAAAACGCCTACAAAATAACCGTCCGTGGGTGGCCTTTCGTGTAACAGCCGAACGCGCTAACTGATTGCGCCACAGAGACCACTTAGTTAAATAGTTACACTTATTTGTAATCTATATATTCTATTTATAGGTTAAACCCCAGATTCGGACTTTCTTCCGAAGTGTACTGGTAGGTAGAATTGTTGATTTAGAAAATGCTTTATCTTGCAGTATGCCTGTCTCTTCTTTCTAAATATTTCATCAATTTAATGACATGAATATTAAATTATTATTTTAGTAATTGACTGTAACAGCTGCAAGCACATTTTGTTTCAAGTTTTGCAAGAAACATGAATGAGTCGAGACCAGAGACTACGAGCACTTAAAATGTATTAATTCTATTAACCATCATACAGTAATGAACACATCAAACCGACAATTAATTCTAATATATAATACGAATAGTCACATCAAATCTATTTACAGCTTCTGTGTCGTTTTATTGAGTGTTTGTATGAGCACAACCTCTGTCTTCAACTAAGGCATACGGAATATACAAAAACTTGGACTTTATTGTCAAGTGTCCGCCATTAATCCATGGATTGACGGCTGCCATTTGCGTGGTTCATTCGCACCATAGTTTTCAATCCGTTCCAGCTTTATGTCCTCAACAGAAATCAAAACGACAATAATCGTCATATGTGACCATCATAGTCACCATCCATTGTTCTATTACGAGTCATAAGCTCATAAGCAAAACCAGTCCCTCGTTAGCTTTTCTATGTCATCTTCTAGCAAAAATTTATAGATGACGGCAAACACATGTTCTATCTTTGCATAAAATATACACTTGACTCTCCGTTCCTTACGTTCGCATGACTGAAGCAGTAAGTGCTAGGGCGATATTTTAGTGCAGGTTTGTATCCAATTTATATTCTTGTGTAAATCCTTCAAGCTTTATGTCAACAGTATCATTCTTGTGATGTACAAGAGTCATTTAGCATGAACAGGCGCTTTTTTACTAAGGCGATAATTTGGTGCAGCTTTGCATTTAATTTATATTCGATCACCAATCCTTCTACATTTATCTCAACAGCATGATTCTTGTAAGGTGCAAGAGCCATTTTGCATGAAAAGGCGCTGTTTTGATGGTTAACAAACAATAAAACGCCTACAAAATAACCGTCCCTGGGTGGGCTTGAACCACCAACCTTTCGGTTAACAGCCGAACGCGCTAACCGATTGCGCCACAGAGACTGAAGCAGTAAGTGTTTAGTTCAATAATTACACTTATTTGTAATCTATATATTCTATTTATAGGTTAAACCCCAGATTTGGACTTTCTTCCGCAGTGTACTGGTAGGTAGCATTGTTGATTTAGAAAATGCTTTATCTTGCAGTATGCCTGTCTCTTCTTTCTAAATATTTCATCAATTTAATGACATGAATATTAAATTATTATTTTAGTAATTGACTGTAACAGCTGCAAGCACATTTTGTTTCAAGTTTTGCAAAAAACATGAATGAGTCGAGACCAGAGACTACAAGCACTTAAAATGTATTAATTCCATTAACCATCACACAGTAATGAACACATCAAATCGACACTTAATTCTAATATATAATACGAATAGTCACATCAAATCTATTAACAGCTTCTGTGTCGTTTTTTATTGAGTGTTTGTATGAGCACAACCTCTGTCTTCAACTAAGGCATACGGAATATACAAAAACTTGGACTTTATTGTCAAGTGTCCGCCATTAATCCATGGATTGACGGCTGCCATTTGCGTGGTTCATTCGCACCATAGTTTTCAATCCGTTCCAGCTTTATGTCCTCAACAGAAATCAAAACGACAATAATCGTCATATGTGACCATCATAGTCACCATCCATTGTTCTATTACGAGTCATAAGCTCATAAGCAAAACCAGTCCCTCGTTAGCTTTTCTATGTCATCTTCTAGCAAAAATTTATAGATGACGGCAAACACATGTTCTATCTTTGCATAAAATATACACTTGACTCTCCGTTCCTTACGTTCGCATGACTGAAGCAGTAAGTGCTAGGGCGATATTTTAGTGCAGGTTTGTATCCAATTTATATTCTTGTGTAAATCCTTCAAGCTTTATGTCAACAGTATCATTCTTGTGATGTACAAGAGTCATTTAGCATGAACAGGCGCTTTTTTACTAAGGCGATAATTTGGTGCAGCTTTGCATTTAATTTATATTCGATCACCAATCCTTCTACATTTATCTCAACAGCATGATTCTTGTAAGGTGCAAGAGCCATTTTGCATGAAAAGGCGCTGTTTTGATGGTTAACAAACAATAAAACGCCTACAAAATAACCGTCCCTGGGTGGGCTTGAACCACCAACCTTTCGGTTAACAGCCGAACGCGCTAACCGATTGCGCCACAGAGACTGAAGCAGTAAGTGTTTAGTTCAATAATTACACTTATTTGTAATCTATATATTCTATTTATAGGTTAAACCCCAGATTTGGACTTTCTTCCGCAGTGTACTGGTAGGTAGCATTGTTGATTTAGAAAATGCTTTATCTTGCAGTATGCCTGTCTCTTCTTTCTAAATATTTCATCAATTTAATGACATGAATATTAAATTATTATTTTAGTAATTGACTGTAACAGCTGCAAGCACATTTTGTTTCAAGTTTTGCAAAAAACATGAATGAGTCGAGACCAGAGACTACAAGCACTTAAAATGTATTAATTCCATTAACCATCACACAGTAATGAACACATCAAATCGACACTTAATTCTAATATATAATACGAATAGTCGCATCAAATCTATTTACAGCTTCTGTGTCGTTTTTTATTGAGTGTTTGTATGAGCACAACCTCTGTCTTCAACTAAGGCATACGGAATATACAAAAACTTGGACTTTATTGTCAAGTGTCCGCCATTAATCCATGGATTGACGGCTGCCATTTGCGTGGTTCATTCGCACCATAGTTTTCAATCCGTTCCAGCTTTATGTCCTCAACAGAAAACAAAACGACAATAATCGTCATATGTGACCCTCATAGTCACCATCCATTGTTCTATTACGAGTCATAAGCCCATAAGCAAAACCAGTCCCTCGTTAGCTTTTCTATGTCATCTTCTAGCAAAAATTTATAGATGACGGCAAACACATGTTCTATCTTTGCATAAAATATACACTTGACTCTCCGTTCCTTACGTTCGCATGACTGAAGCAGTAAGTGCTAGGGCGATATTTTAGTGCAGGTTTGTATCCAATTTATATTCTTGTGTAAATCCTTCAAGCTTTATGTCAACAGTATCATTCTTGTGATGTACAAGAGTCATTTAGCATGAACAGGCGCTTTTTTACTAAGGCGATAATTTGGTGCAGCTTTGCATTTAATTTATATTCGATCACCAATCCTTCTACATTTATCTCAACAGCATGATTCTTGTAAGGTGCAAGAGCCATTTTGCATGAAAAGGCGCTGTTTTGATGGTTAACAAACAATAAAACGCCTACAAAATAACCGTCCCTGGGTGGGCTTGAACCACCAACCTTTCGGTTAACAGCCGAACGCGCTAACCGATTGCGCCACAGAGACTGAAGCAGTAAGTGTTTAGTTCAATAATTACACTTATTTGTAATCTATATATTCTATTTATAGGTTAAACCCCAGATTTGGACTTTCTTCCGCAGTGTACTGGTAGGTAGCATTGTTGATTTAGAAAATGCTTTATCTTGCAGTATGCCTGTCTCTTCTTTCTAAATATTTCATCAATTTAATGACATGAATATTAAATTATTATTTTAGTAATTGACTGTAACAGCTGCAAGCACATTTTGTTTCAAGTTTTGCAAAAAACATGAATGAGTCGAGACCAGAGACTACAAGCACTTAAAATGTATTAATTCCATTAACCATCACACAGTAATGAACACATCAAATCGACACTTAATTCTAATATATAATACGAATAGTCGCATCAAATCTATTTACAGCTTCTGTGTCGTTTTTTATTGAGTGTTTGTATGAGCACAACCTCTGTCTTCAACTAAGGCATACGGAATATACAAAAACTTGGACTTTATTGTCAAGTGTCCGCCATTAATCCATGGATTGACGGCTGCCATTTGCGTGGTTCATTCGCACCATAGTTTTCAATCCGTTCCAGCTTTATGTCCTCAACAGAAAACAAAACGACAATAATCGTTATATGTGACCATCATAGTCACCATCCATTGTTCTATTACGAGTCATAAGCCCATAAGCAAAACCAGTCCCTCGTTAGCTTTTCTATGTCATCTTCTAGCAAAAATTTATAGATGACTGCAAACACATGTTCTATCTTTGCATAAAATATACACTTGACTCTCCGTTCCTTACGTTCGCATGACTGAAGCAGTAAGTGCTAGGGCGATATTTTAGTGCAGGTTTGTATCCAATTTATATTCTTGTGTAAATCCTTCAAGCTTTATGTCAACAGTATCATTCTTGTGATGTACAAGAGTCATTTAGCATGAACAGGCGCTTTTTTACTAAGGCGATAATTTGGTGCAGCTTTGCATTTAATTTATATTCGATCACCAATCCTTCTACATTTATCTCAACAGCATGATTCTTGTAAGGTGCAAGAGCCATTTTGCATGAAAAGGCGCTGTTTTGATGGTTAACAAACAATAAAACGCCTACAAAATAACCGTCCCTGGGTGGGCTTGAACCACCAACCTTTCGGTTAACAGCCGAACGCGCTAACCGATTGCGCCACAGAGACTGAAGCAGTAAGTGTTTAGTTCAATAATTACACTTATTTGTAATCTATATATTCTATTTATAGGTTAAACCCCAGATTTGGACTTTCTTCCGCAGTGTACTGGTAGGTAGCATTGTTGATTTAGAAAATGCTTTATCTTGCAGTATGCCTGTCTCTTCTTTCTAAATATTTCATCAATTTAATGACATGAATATTAAATTATTATTTTAGTAATTGACTGTAACAGCTGCAAGCACATTTTGTTTCAAGTTTTGCAAAAAACATGAATGAGTCGAGACCAGAGACTACAAGCACTTAAAATGTATTAATTCCATTAACCATCACACAGTAATGAACACATCAAATCGACACTTAATTCTAATATATAATACGAATAGTCACATCAAATCTATTTACAGCTTCTGTGTCGTTTTTTATTGAGTGTTTGTATGAGCACAACCTCTGTCTTCAACTAAGGCATACGGAATATACAAAAACTTGGACTTTATTGTCAAGTGTCCGCCATTAATCCATGGATTGACGGCTGCCATTTGCGTGGTTCATTCGCACCATAGTTTTCAATCCGTTCCAGCTTTATGTCCTCAACAGAAAACAAAACGACAATAATCGTCATATGTGACCATCATAGTCACCATCCATTGTTCTATTACGAGTCATAAGCCCATAAGCAAAACCAGTCCCTCGTTAGCTTTTCTATGTCATCTTCTAGCAAAAATTTATAGATGACGGCAAACACATGTTCTATCTTTGCATAAAATATACACTTGACTCTCCGTTAATTACGTTCGCATGACTGAAGCAGTAAGTGCTAGGGCGATATTTTAGTGCAGGTTTGTATCCAATTTATATTCTTGTGTAAATCCTTCAAGCTTTATGTCAACAGTATCATTCTTGTGATGTACAAGAGTCATTTAGCATGAACAGGCGCTTTTTTACTAAGGCGATAATTTGGTGCAGCTTTGCATTTAATTTATATTCGATCACCAATCCTTCTACATTTATCTCAACAGCATGATTCTTGTAAGGTGCAAGAGCCATTTTGCATGAAAAGGCGCTGTTTTGATGGTTAACAAACAATAAAACGCCTACAAAATAACCGTCCCTGGGTGGGCTTGAACCACCAACCTTTCGGTTAACAGCCGAACGCGCTAACCGATTGCGCCACAGAGACTGAAGCAGTAAGTGTTTAGTTCAATAATTACACTTATTTGTAATCTATATATTCTATTTATAGGTTAAACCCCAGATTTGGACTTTCTTCCGCAGTGTACTGGTAGGTAGCATTGTTGATTTAGAAAATGCTTTATCTTGCAGTATGCCTGTCTCTTCTTTCTAAATATTTCATCAATTTAATGACATGAATATTAAATTATTATTTTAGTAATTGACTGTAACAGCTGCAAGCACATTTTGTTTCAAGTTTTGCAAGAAACATGAATGAGTCGAGACCAGAGACTACAAGCACTTAAAATGTATTAATTCCATTAACCATCACACAGTAATGAACACATCAAATCGACACTTAATTCTAATATATAATACGAATAGTCACATCAAATCTATTTACAGCTTCTGTGTCGTTTTTTATTGAGTGTTTGTATGAGCACAACCTCTGTCTTCAACTAAGGCATACGGAATATACAAAAACTTGGACTTTATTGTCAAGTGTCCGCCATTAATCCATGGATTGACGGCTGCCATTTGCGTGGTTCATTCGCACCATAGTTTTCAATCCGTTCCAGCTTTATGTCCTCAACAGAAAACAAAACGACAATAATCGTCATATGTGACCATCATAGTCACCATCCATTGTTCTATTACGAGTCATAAGCCCATAAGCAAAACCAGTCCCTCGTTAGCTTTTCTATGTCATCTTCTAGCAAAAATTTATAGATGACGGCAAACACATGTTCTATCTTTGCATAAAATATACACTTGACTCTCCGTTAATTACGTTCGCATGACTGAAGCAGTAAGTGCTAGGGCGATATTTTAGTGCAGGTTTGTATCCAATTTATATTCTTGTGTAAATCCTTCAAGCTTTATGTCAACAGTATCATTCTTGTGATGTACAAGAGTCATTTAGCATGAAAAGGCGCTTTTTTACTAAGGCGATAATTTAGTGCAGCTTTGCATTTAATTTATATTCGATCACCAATCCTTCTACATTTATCTCAACAGCATGATTCTTGTAAGGTGCAAGAGCCATTTTGCATGAAAAGGCGCTGTTTTGATGGTTAACAAACAATAAAACGCCTACAAAATAACCGTCCCTGGGTGGGCTTGAACCACCAACCTTTCGGTTAACAGCCGAACGCGCTAACCGATTGCGCCACAGAGACTGAAGCAGTAAGTGCTTAGTTCAATAATTACACTTATTTGTAATCTATATATTCTATTTATAGGTTAAACCCAAGATTTGGACTTTCTTCCGCAGTGTACAGGTAGGTAGAATTGTTGATTTAGAAAATGCTTTATCTTGCAGTATGCCTGTCTCTTCTTTCTAAATATTTCATCAATTTAATGACATGAATATTAAATTATTATTTTAGTAATTGACTGTAACAGCTGCAAGCACATTTTGTTTCAAGTTTTGCAAGAAACATGAATGAGTCGAGACCAGAGACTACAAGCACTTAAAATGTATTAATTCCATTAACCATCACACAGTAATGAACACATCAAACGACACTTAATTCTAATATACAATACGAATAGTCACAACAAATCTATTTACAGCTTCTGTGTCGTTTTATTGAGTGTTTGTATGAGCACAACCTCTGTCTTCAACTAAGGCATACGGAATATGCAAAAACTTGGACTTTATTGTCAAGTGTCCGCCATTAATCCATGGATTGACGGCTGCCATTTGCGTGGTACATTCGCACCATAGTTTTCAATCCGTTCCAGCTTTATGTCCTCAACAGAAAACAAAACGACAATAATCGTCATATGTGACCATCATAGTCACCATCCATTGTTCTATTACGAGTCATAAGCCCATAAGCAAAACCAGTCCCTCGTTAGCTTTTCTATGTCATCTTCTAGCAAAAATTTATAGATGACGGCAAACACATGTTCTATCTTTGCATAAAATATACACTTGACTCTCCGTTCCTTACGTTCGCATGACTGAAGCAGTAAGTGCTAGGGCGATATTTTAGTGCAGGTTTGTATCCAATTTATATTCTTGTGTAAATCCTTCAAGCTTTATGTCAACAGTATCATTCTTGTGATGTACAAGAGTCATTTAGCATGAAAAGGCGCTTTTTTACTAAGGCGATAATTTAGTGCAGCTTTGCATTTAATTTATATTCGATCACCAATCCTTCTACATTTATCTCAACAGCATGATTCTTGTAAGGTGCAAGAGCCATTTTGCATGAAAAGGCGCTGTTTTGATGGTTAACAAACAATAAAACGCCTACAAAATAACCGTCCCTGGGTGGGCTTGAACCACCAACCTTTCGGTTAACAGCCGAACGCGCTAACCGATTGCGCCACAGAGACTGAAGCAGTAAGTGTTTAGTTCAATAATTACACTTATTTGTAATCTATATATTCTATTTATAGGTTAAACCCAAGATTTGGACTTTCTTCCGCAGTGTACAGGTAGGTAGAATTGTTGATTTAGAAAATGCTTTATCTTGCAGTATGCCTGTCTCTTCTTTCTAAATATTTCATCAATTTAATGACATGAATATTAAATTATTATTTTAGTAATTGACTGTAACAGCTGCAAGCACATTTTGTTTCAAGTTTTGCAAGAAACATGAATGAGTCGAGACCAGAGACTACAAGCACTTAAAATGTATTAATTCCATTAACCATCATACAGTAATGAACACATCAAACGACACTTAATTCTAATATACAATACAAATAGTCACATCAAATCTATTTACAGCTTCTGTGTCGTTTTATTGAGTGTTTGTATGAGCACAACCTCTGTCTTCAACTAAGGCATACGGAATATACAAAAACTTGGACTTTATTGTCAAGTGTCCGCCATTAATCCATGGATTGACGGCTGCCATTTGCGTGGTTTATTCGCACCATAGTTTTCAATCCGTTCCAGCTTTATGTCCTCAACAGAAAACAAAACGACAATAATCGTCATATGTGACCATCATAGTCACCATCCATTGTTCTATTACGAGTCATAAGCCCATAAGCAAAACCAGTCCCTCGTTAGCTTTTCTATGTCATCTTCTAGCAAAAATTTATAGATGACGGCAAACACATGTTCTATCTTTGCATAAAATATACACTTGACTCTCCGTTCCTTACGTTCGCATGACTGAAGCAGTAAGTGCTAGGGCGATATTTTAGTGCAGGTTTGTATCCAATTTATATTCTTGTGTAAATCCTTCAAGCTTTATGTCAACAGTATCATTCTTGTGATGTACAAGAGTCATTTAGCATGAAAAGGCGCTTTTTTACTAAGGCGATAATTTAGTGCAGCTTTGCATTTAATTTATATTCGATCACCAATCCTTCTACATTTATCTCAACAGCATGATTCTTGTAAGGTGCAAGAGCCATTTGGCATGAAAAGGCGCTGTTTTGATGGTTAACAAACAATAAAACGCCTACAAAATAACCGTCCCTGGGTGGGCTTGAACCACCAACCTTTCGGTTAACAGCCGAACGCGGTAACCGAATGCGCCACAGAGACTGAAGCAGTAAGTGTTTAGTTCAATAATTACACTTATTTGTAATCTATATATTCTATTTATAGGTTAAACCCCAGATTTGGACTTTCTTCCGCAGTGCACTGGTAGGTAGATTTGTTGATTTAGAAAATGCTTTATCTTGCAGTATGCCTGTCTCTTCTTTCTAAATATTTCATCAATTTAATGACATGAATATTAAATTATTATTTTAGTAATTGACTGTAACAGCTGCAAGCACATTTTGTTTCAAGTTTTGCAAGAAACATGAATGAGTCGAGACCAGAGACTACAAGCACTTAAAATGTATTAATTCCATTAACCATCACACAGTAATGAACACATCAAATCGACACTTAATTCTAATATATAATACAAATAGTCACATCAAATCTATTTACAGCTTCTGTGTCGTTTTATTGAGTGTTTGTATGAGCACAACCTCTGTCTTCAACTAAGGCATACGGAATATACAAAAACTTGGACTTTATTGTCAAGTGTCCGCCATTAATCCATGGATTGACGGCTGCCATTAGCGTGGTTCATTCGGACCATAGTTTTCAATCCGTTCCAGCTTTATGTCCTCAACAGAAAACAAAACGACAATAATCGTCATATGTGACCATCATAGTCACCATCCATTGTTCTATTACGAGTCATAAGCCCATAAGCAAAACCAGTCCCTCGTTAGCTTTTCTATGTCATCTTCTAGCAAAAATTTATAGATGACTGCAAACACATGTTCTATCTTGCATAAAATATACACTTGACTCTCCGTTCCTTACGTTCGCATGACTGAAGCAGTAAGTGCTAGGAGATATTTTAGTGCAGGTTTGTATCCAATTTATATTCTTTTGTAAATCCTTCAAGCTTTATCTCAACAGTATCATTCTTGTGATGTACAAGAGTCATTTAGCATGAAAACGCGCTTTTTTACTAAGGCGATAATTTAGTGCAGCTTTGTATTTAATTTATATTCGATCACCAATCCTTCTACATTTATCTCAACAGCATGATTCTTGTTAGGTGCAAGAGCCATTTTGCATGAAAAGGCGCTGTTTTGATGGTTAACAAACAACAAAACCCCTACAAAATAACCGTCCCTGTGTGGGCTTGAACCACCAACCATTCGGTTAACAGCCGAACGCGCTTACCGATTGCGCCAAAGATACCACCTAGTTAAATAATTACACTTATTTGTAATATATATATTCTATTTATAGGTTAAACCCCAAATTTGGACTTTCTCCCGCAGTGTGCTGGTAGGTGGAATTGTTGATATAGAAAATACTTTATCTTCCAGTATGCCTGTCACTTCTTTCTAAATATTTCATCAATTTAATGACATGAATATTAAATTATTATTTTAGTAATTGACTGTAACAGCTGCAAGCACATTTTGTTTCAAGTTTTGCAAGAAACATGAATGAGTCGAGACCAGAGACTACAAGCACTTAAAATGTATTAATTCCATTAACCATCACACAGTAATGAACACATCAAATCGACACTTAATTCTAATATATAATACGAATAGTCACATCAAATCTATTTACAGCTTCTGTGTCGTTTTTTATTGAGTGTTTGTATGAGCACAACCTCTGTCTTCAACTAAGGCACACGGAAAATACAAAAACTTGGACTTTATTGTCAAGTGTCCGCCATTAATCCATGGATTGACGGCTGGTTCATTCGGATCATAGTTTTCAATCCGTTCCAGCTTTATGTCCTCAACGGAAAACAAAACAACAATAATCGTCATATGTGACCATCATAGTCACCATCCATTGTTCTATTACGAGTCATAAGCCCATAAGCAAAACCAGTTCCTCGTCAGCTCTTGTATGTCATCTTCTAGCAAAAATTTATAGATGACGGCAAACACATGTTCTATCTTTGCATAAAGATACACTTGACTCTCCGTTCCTTAGTCACTGCTTGGGCGATATTTTAGTGCAGGTTTGTATCCAATTTATATTCTTGTGTAAATCATTCAAGCTTTATCTCAACAGTATCATTCTTGTGATGTACAAGAGTCATTTAGCATGAAAAGGCGATTTTTTTACTAAGGCGATAATTTAGTGCAGCTTTGAATTTAATTGATATTCGGTTACCAATCCTTCAACATTTATCTCAACAGTATGATTCTTGTAAGGTGCAAGAGCTATTTTGCATGAATAAGCGCCGTTTTTATGGTTCTTCTAGCTGACGATTGAAATCGATCTAGGCTGCGACCGAGCGATATGTCGACGATATAACTCATTTCCCCTGAAATCGATACTAGGCGAAGATAAAAATCGAGCTGATCTGAGATCGAGCGATATGGCGACGATGTATCTGATTTAAACTTAAATCGACGCTGGGTGACTACGAAAATCGATCTAATCTCAAACTGCACGACATAAATGGCTACGAGATAATTAATTTCAACTTGTATCGATTTCAGGAGTGATCGATTAAAATCGATCTTACGTCAAAGCGCGCGATATGTTTGTGATATAACTGATTTAAACTTAAATCGATGGTAGGCGACGACGAAATCGATCTAGTCTCAAACCGAGAGATATGTCGGCGATATAAATCATTTAAACTTAAATCGATGCTAGGCGACGACGAAAATCGACCTGGTTTCAAACCACGCGATATGGTGGAGATATAACTGATTTCAACTTGAATCGATGCTAAACGACGATGAAAATGGATCTAGTCTCAAATCGAGCAATATGGTAATTTAAGCTTAAATGGATATTTATTTAAGTTATTTAAACCTGAATTAATTCTATGCTCCCACAATAATCGATCGTTGTGACTAAATCTTGCATTATGAATAGTTATTGATTGTGTACATGCGTACACTGATGTGCCTTCAACCCCTGTGCTGTGATTGGTTGTAAGTGAAACATTGTGAAACTAGTGTGAAACAGTTGTGAAACAATGTGAAACAACAGACGAAGGTTCTCCAGGTAAAGCCACAAATACGACTTCCATTTTACGTAACTTTGTATGGGTTGCAGCTCAGTTTTGGTCTTTCTTTTCTCACAATAGTGAAACTCTCATTCACAGAAGGAGACAAATGCTTCGGCGCAATGTTTCGGGGATTTCTTTAAAGTCATATTTCGGGAGTTTCTCATGAGTCACAAAGCGTTATCCGTAATCTAAATCTTTCAGTGGTAAATTTTTCCAACTATTCCAATTGCAAATTTGTTTGTCACTTTTGAAGCATAGGAAAGTTACGAACAAAAGCTTAAGGTTGACGATAAATTATCATATTGTGGAATCTGTTTTCTTAAATGAACACAAAGTGTGGCTTACGTGATAAAGCGTATGTCCTATTGTTAAAAAACACCCTTAAACACACCCTTAAACAGTGCACAAAGGCCACTCAATGTGCCTGTATCTCTTTTGAGCTAATGTTTGGTTCCATATCACATGAAATAAGTCATTCACCAGAGGATTCTACCTTTCCTTTGGACATTGTCAGTTTCAGCATATGATTTACTAAAAGTCCCATGCAAAGCTAGATGATTTAATTTTATGCACAAATTGGGGAATGCAACTAGGTATACGTGCCACACATACTCTTGAGCTGGTCCTTCATCTTGCATCAAAATCGACAATTTTTTTAACAATGTGGATTTTAACATTGCATTAGTTCAATAAAGGTCACATATGAAAGGTACGGTGCAGTTTTGTTCAAACTAATACCATCTGCAAACAAATATTTAAACAAATAAAAATATTTAACTTCATCGACGGTGTTCAGGTTATATCTTAGTGTCATGTTTTGCTCTGATACCATGCTGCGGTGGAACTGTTGTTTTACAAATTGTATTGACAATTTTGTATTTGTCCATTTACGAATATCTTTAAACAAAGGTGTATTAAATTATTGCTATTGTCGTACTTGACTATAAAACCGTTCCAGTGAGGAATATGTTTACATGTTAACCACGTAGTAAGTGTTTATGGTTATTATATTTCAAAACTTCAAACATATCAAAATCATGTGCGAACGTAATCCAGTCTTCTAACCACATTTGAACCATTCTGGACTACAGTAAAACCTGCCTACACCGGACAACGGGGGGACTGGCGGATTTTGTCCAGTATATAGAGGTGTCCGGTATTTCAGGGGTCATGTAAACCAATGGGCAAAAACCGGGACTGAAAATTCTTGTCCGGTATTAGCAGTTGTCCGGTATTTCACGGTTTGTCCAGAATGAGATTTTACTGTATTTTATATCATACGTTTGTCAGAGGGCAAACATGCGGTAGTCAAACATGAGAATGTGGTTAAATGTGTTATTCATTTGTGCAAACCAAGTGGTCATGCAGGATTTGCAAAGGTCCTTGATGTCCCCAATACCTATATCTGAGCTGCTCGTTCTGTTCTGCTCGTTGTTATGTCCCCAACAAATCAATACACAACACACAAGTTAGGGAAGCTCATTTAGTCTTCGGCATTCTGCCAGTATGACTTGCGTAACCGAAGACTAAAATAAAAGTAAGACAAATTATGGCCGAGAGTGAGGTTATGGGGATTTTGTGATTATTTTGCAAATAATTGATGGTTTACCAGCGAGGAAGCACCGGATTGGAATCCCTGTTTTGCTGAGTTGTTTTACAGATGGCATGTTTTTGTGTCATGATGATGTCCTGAATGCGCAATTTTAAATTCTGTCGACTTTTACCACAAAAGCTTATCTTGGAATCTTAAAATATGGAATTTGTAATGTTTAAGCATATACGCACAGGCAAATTGCTTAATTGTGTCTGTGGTGTGTAAACATTAATCGTGACTGACAAAGTAGTTCTCCGTATAGACATGAGCGGAATATCTACAGTATTACCAATACTCTTAATAACGCTAAATTAATGAAAACATCAAGCACAGTTTCAACCGATTTTAAAACATTTCTCCACCTGTAGGAATATATAAGGTATTTTTAGCTTCAATGTAATCTTTCGTTTTATGCATATCTTTTACATTTTAATAGTCAAAAACTTTTGTTCGTTTTTATTAATTCATTGCGCAAATAAGCATGATTTCAAACAAGCGCAAAACAGGTACTGTATGGGGCCTTTTATGTACTATGTGCATGTAATCCAAAGATTCAGCCACATCCAGTTGGACCTGGTCATACCGCTCACCTGATCAGATAAGCGTACCGTTAAAAATTCAAAGCTAAATGAGAAATTTTGACATATTATAGAAAGTGCCCGCAGTGGTATCTCTGTCACAAAGTATAACTACCAAATTATATTTGGTAATTTTTAGTCCCCATAGTTTATTGAATTCGCACAATTCGGTGAGGTGTTTCCGTATGATTCCCTTTTATCTTTCCGCCATAACCTTGTCACATCAAGTCCTCCGATCCGGTTAGGGCTAGAGGACAAAATGTGGTAGAGGCATGGTGTAGCAAATCTAGGTGGTATGCCTCATTTTTTAACACATTCATCAACATTTCTTATGTAAAAATGGACATTGAAATGTAAGGCTATGTTAGTTATCAGTACAGATACTGACCTCTCCACAATAAGTAAGTAAATATTGCTTGTGTGTGCTTTGTGTTGTATCTTGCCATTAGGCGAACAGCAAATATATCAGCGGGGATGCTTATCTCCCAAATTAGGTGGGGTGATCAGCACTTACTATTAAGTTATATTCAATCTTTAAATGAGTGACGGTTATGAATATTTAGTTTGCCAGCTATTGCCCTTTCGTTGTTTATGTACTTCATTTTAATCCATTTATTTGTTAAATAAATAAAATAAAAAACAAACAATCAAATTGATCCTTTGAATTTTTCCAATAATTTTACAGTACGACGCAACATTAATGTTTATGATGTTAGTGTGATTTAAACATTTTGACTTTTCATCATCTGTGGATTTTCGTTGAATATGAACGTCTCCATGGCAAAAATTCGAGTATGACAAAAATTAAGGTAGGAGTGCAGCAGCCCAAATTTCTTTGTGGTGCAATTTTATTACTTCTCAATAAATCGTCGATTTTCTTAAATTTATTCAACGTCGCGTTAATTAAGGATGGGGAAAAGTTTGCTGTTCGCCAACGAAAAGCAACGTCATATTTAAATAACTTTGCTGTGAAATGGATGCTGAAAACATTGAGTAGACGTTGATCTACAGAAGCGAAAAATCACAATTAAATTACAACCCCATCTAATCTTACAAAAATGTTGTCTTTGCGAGCAAAATCGGGGTCTATCATTTGCTTTGTTACACGGAGTTTTGATGTAACTAGCAATTTGACATAGCTTTTTGCGAAGATTTTAAATATTCAGAATCCTATGTTTGTGGCCCCAAGTTTATATATTTTATCGTATTGTTATTTATTACATATTTTCAAATTTACTTTCGCTTCGGACACACACAGATGAGCAAAGGTTATCGAATATTACTTTTTCTGAAACTAAAAAATGAGATATATTTTGTACATATCTGTATTTAGTTTATATCATACACAATACATTTTCTACACTATACACTTTAAATTCAGAGCAGAAATCTACAAACTGGCAAGGAAACAAATGGGAAAATCCCATTTTCGCCTTCGATTTCTTTTTCTTGTTTAAAACGCCAAGTGAAAAGAGTGTACTTTTTGCAAGTAAAGGCGGAGCATTTAACTTGAACACACATTTGTGCGAGCTCTCACTGCGTAAATAGATAACATGCCTGATCAGTCAATAAAACCTTAAGTCAACAAAAACTAAACACTATTCGACGTATTCAAGCTGTGTTGTTTGCAATATATTATTAAAGAAATAACCCATTGAAGGAAGTATTTTTGAGTTTTAATTCTTGTCAAGTGTTTAACATTTCGCCAGCGAAATGGGGTTCTAGTTTATAACCGAACTTATATATTACCCCTTTCAACAACGTATGCCAGCTGGATGTCGGTCGTTTTCGATAGCTACTTGTTACTTCATGCACTGAAGTAAATACAGTGAGAGAATATCCCAAATTATACGGCTCACTATGTAATAATAACACTCCGAATCGTTTCTTTCCGCGGAATGCTTTCTATTAACATGTAGCTAAATACCTACTACATGAATGCGTTGTTTTGAAATTGCTGACCTCTAATGCTAATTACCTGTTTTGTATAAACACAAAGTAGTTGGATAATTTAAAAAGTACTTCCGCCCTTTTATGAGTATTATTTTCGCGGAAGGCCAACTGGGTGTGCGGAGGATAAAGGTATTATACACAACAGACCGAACCGAGAGATTGGTCGTTGGACATATTTTTTTAAAAAGTAGTTCCTCTCTTTTATGAGAACTATTTTCGAGGAATCTCCAGTGGGTTTGCGGAGTAAAAATGTGTTATGCACAACAGACCAACCGCCGAAGAGGCTGGCTTTTGAACAACAAGGTTTTGAAAGCGACAAGTGTTCTTTAAGTATTACCAAATTTTTTGTTACCATATTCTGTATACAATGAAATTACTCTTTGACGTTCCCCTGTGGGGTGGACGGAATCTTAAGAATACACCCACTGCGTTCTGTTCCGTGCATGGCATGAGAGGCGACAAATAGGAATATCTTTCTTTCTAACTCTTCTTTTAATATTTCTTCATTCTTCCTTCTTCTTTCCGACTTGTTTCGTTAGCAAGTGCGTCCTAACATACCCAATCTAGTTGGTGAACGGGACGTTAAACACAAACAAACAACTCTTTGAAGATGAAAGTATCACCCATGCTACTGAAAACGATCTTGGAGAACGTATATATAGCTCCTCATACCTTCCATTTAATTTAATATCATATATTTTAGATAGCTTTATTTTTTGGCGGTAATGAAATAAGTGTGCTCAAACTTTTCTTTACCTATGCTTTTTAATATTGCTAGCTAAAATTAAATCAAATTAATAATTCCGTTAAAGTGGCAATTCCTTTTAGCGTTTTTGTTCTATTTGTAAACGTTTACTAAGTTTAACACCATTTACTTTTATTCTGAAGTTGAGTGCTTTCATGGGCAAACGGCTAAATGCCAGCTTAATGATCATAGGATAAAGCCCAGATTATTATAACCCTGAAATTAATCCTGAATATTTAAACCTGGGTATCGCATGTCTTGGGTTAAAAGAAGGGGAGAAGTGGGGTTCCGAAAACAGGAAGTGACGTTATAATGACGTCAGGAGGTGTTTTCGGAGCCCCATGGGGTTCCGAAAACAGTGACGTCATATTGACGTCATATTGACGTCATATGGTTGTCATATGGTTGTCATATGGTTATCATATGGTTGCCATATGAACGTCATAATGACGTCATGAGGTGTTTTCAGAGCCCCATGGGGTTCCGAAAACAGTGACGTCATATTGACGTCATATTGACGTCATATGGACGTGTTATTGACGTGATATGGAGATCATATGGAGATCATATGGAGATCATATGGAGGTCATATGGAGGTCATATGAACGTCATATGAACGTCATAATGACGTAATATGGAGAGTGGGCGGCCATTCAAACGGGCGACCATTCAAACGGCATTCAAACGGGCGGCCATTCAAACGACCATTCAAACGGGCGGCCATTCAAACAACTATCCAACGGCAGACGGACAGATGAGACACCTCCCCAAACGTACAAGTTCTCCATTTTATAAATAGAGAACTCATAGCTTCATGGTTAGAGCTCACCTATAAAGCCCCCTTAAAGTCAAAAAGGGGTATAAAAAAAGGGGTAAAAAAATAGTCCCCTTTTTTTTTGGCGCCCGAACAAAATGGCGCCAGAACAAAATGGCTCACCTATAAAGCCCCCTTAAAGTCAAAAAGGGGGTATAAAAAAAGGGGTAAAAAAAATCACACCCCATTGCAGCAGCAATTAAAAGAAATGAACACTCTTTTCCTTAAGGGATGTTGTGTTTTAACCACAGAGAGGTCTCCATGCATTGTGGCCGTATACAAGCAACAATCCTTTCTTTAAAGCTTTCTCACTCTTCTAACACCTACGGCAACCGAACAAACGGACACCCAGACACACGGACACCCAGAGACACGGACAACCAGACAGTCATGTTTTTTTTTAATTTTTGTCTTTTTTCGGCTTTCTCACTCTCTAAACCCACATACCTTCACTAATGGATTGTCGTAGAAGCAATTAAAAGAAATGGGCACTCTTTTCCTTAAGGGATGCTATGTTTTAACCATAGAGAGGTCTCCATGCATTGTGGCCATATACAAGCAACAATCCTTTCTGTAAAGCTTTCTCACTCTTCTAACACCTACGGCAACCGAACAAACGGACACCCAGACACACGGACACCCAGACACGGACACCCAGACACACGGACACCCAGACAGTCATGCTTTTTTTAAATTTTTGTCTCTCTCTCTCTCTCCATCACACCACGGCGTCTGAGGGGCAAAGAAGCAGTCTTTTTTCTCACTCTCTAAACCCACATACCTTCACTAATCGATTGCCGTAGCAGCAATTAGAAGTGACCTAAATAAGAGACCCTATTTTCAACCGTGAGAACTCTCTCTCTCTCCCACGCATATATAGGCAACAACAACTTTTTTTTCAGCTTTCCCACACTCTAAACACTCTTTTTCTGGCTTTCTCACGCTAAAGAGACACCATTTTTAACCGTGAGAGCCCTCTCTCTCCCAAGCATTTACAGGCATCAACAACTCTTTTATTTTTAAACTTTCTCACTGCGTACACACAGAACACCTACGGCAACCGGATAAAAGGACACCCGGATAAAAGGGCACCCGGATAAAAGGACATCCGGATAAAAGGGCAGTCTTTTTTTTAATTTTTGTATCTCTCTCTCCAAAAAAACACATAACACCACATCAGACGGTCAGACGGACAGATTAAGCGTTTATTTCTCATGCCCGAGTATTTTTAACCCAGGCAGCAATTTGTTTAGCTTTCTCACTCTTCTCACACACATAACACCACATCAGACGGTCAGGCGGACAGATAAAGCGTTTATTTCTCATGCCTGAGTATTTTTAACCCAGGCAGCAATTTGTTTAGCTTTCTCACTCTTCTCACACACATAACACCACATCAGACGGTCAGACGGACAGATTAAGCGTTTATTTCTCATGCCTGAGTATTTTTAACCCAGGCAGCAATTTGTTTAGCTTTCTCACTCTTCTCACACACATAACACCACATCAGACGGTCAGACGGACAGATTAAGCGTTTATTTCTCATGCCTGAGTATTTTTAACCCAGGCAGCAATTTGTTTAGCTTTCTCACTCTTCTCACACACATAACACCACATCAGACGGTCAGACGGACAGATTAAGCGTTTATTTCTCATGCCTGAGTATTTTTAACCCAGGCAGCAATTTGTTTAGCTTTCTCACTCTTCTCACACACATAACACCACATCAGACGGTCAGACGGACAGATTAAGCGTTTATTTCTCATGCCTGAGTATTTTTAACCCAGGCAGCAATTTGTTTAGCTTTCTCACTCTTCTCGCACACATAACACCACATCAGACGGTCAGACGGACAGATTAAGCGTTTATTTCTCATGCCTGAGTATTTTTAACCCAGGCAGCAATTTGTTTAGCTTTCTCACTCTTCTCACACACATAACACCACATCAGACGGTCAGACGGACAGATTTAGCGTTTCATTTCTCAAGCCTGAATATTTTTAACAAAGGCAGCAATTTGTTTTGCTTTCTCAGACGGTCAGACAGGCAATCATTTTTTTTTATTTTTAAATCTCTCTCTCCACACACACATAACACATCAGACGGTCAGACGGACAGATTAAGCGTTTATTTCTCAAGCCTGGATATTTTTAACCCAGGCAGCAATTTGTTTAGCTTTTTCAGACGGACAGATGGGGGTATAAATCAATGATTTATAGACCCCTTTTTTTAGCGTTTCCCACACTCTCATGCATACACATGCATACTAACAACATGACACGATTCGCGCTCATTTCGTAATAATGGGTGGCCGCTAAAAAGCGGCCGTGGAGGTATTTTCTGCTTTCTCCGCCGGTCCACTTCTTGTCGCTTCCCCTGCCGCCGCTTCCCCTACTATTTCGCCTTGGCGTCGTCGCCGTCTCCGCCTCTGCCGCTGCCGTCATCCTCCCTACAGCCAGCCCTCCTCCTATGCGCTGCTACCGCGGCCCTGTGTGTCCTGAAACCTCTACCCAGAACGTTACAATAATGGTACTCCGGCTTTAACGCATCTGGGCATGTCTGTTCGTGGACTCGTAGAGAGGTTCCTGCCGGTAATCCAAAATGACAGAAGCTGCAAAACTGCACATTATCCGCCGTATCCAAAAACTCTACGATATCCTGGAGGGTTGACTTTTTGGAAGAGCCATCCTCCTGTTTCACGTCAACCAGTTCCACGGTGCAGTCATTATCGGAGGGCGACTGCATGAGGCTGAAGTCCACCTGTGTGAGGTCCGCTATACTGGCGACAGCGGCTGCTAGCTCTTCCTCAGGAGCTGGTGTCACTGTCTCCGGCTTGGTAACTGTGGCGCTAGGAAGATTTCGCCGTTTAACTACAACTTCTTCCGCCGGAACCTTCAAGACAGTGACATCAGCTGCCGTTGGAATCGCTATCGGCGGAGTCGTCAGCGTCGACGTCGTGGCTGCAGCAGGAGTCGCCTTGGCGGGGGTCGCCGTCGTCGTGGTTGTCGCTGCTGTGGTCCTGGCTGGCCTTTCTTCCTGGCAGGGCGGTGGATCCTGGCTCCTGTCGAGCAAGCTCTCCCTCTGGCGCTTGTATCGTTCCTCCGCCGCCCTGCCAAACCGGTTGAACTCTTCTTCAGGTCTGTTCCTGAGAAAATTCCTCCACTGTCAAAATATAAATGTTTGACATTCTATATAGATATCTTCCCAGAGATCTACATCCTTCTGCGACAAGAAGTAGCGAGCCCGAAGCTCTGGCGAGAAAAATTCATCTTTGTGTTGCATTTTTAGCTGTTACTCCTCCAATGATCAAAGGCAGACTGACTGCAAACAGTGCGAGGCTGCTATTATATAGGACCTCCCCCCCCCTGGTCAGTCAACCTGAAGCAAGGACCCCCCCTAGTCAGTCGACCTGGTCAGTCGACCTGAAGCAAGGACCCCCCCCCCCTAGTCAGTCGACCTGAAGCAAGGACCCCCCCCCCCTGGCTCACCAACTATTTAGCCGCTGGGCTCACGGCTCAGTAGTATAAAAACGTCGGGTTGACACCACTATGGCCATTGCATTGCCAAACCATCATGGAGACGTCTCGAAAAGCAGCAACGGCTAGCAACATGGAAATTGATAGCCTGTTCAGCAATAAAACAATGGCTTTTACAGATGCAGTTTTAACTGCAGAGGAGACTGCTGCCTTCCTAAGTACACTAGCAGAAGCTGAAAAAGCCTTGGAGGAAGCATTAGAGGCTCCGTCAGACGTGTCTACAGTACAGCAAACTAGGCCTGAAGAAGTACAGCCAGTACAGCAAGCAATGCCCGATCCCGAGGGATCTGACTATCCGTTCTGGGTTGCCAATGCGCTTGTAAATGGTAGCGCCAAGCCACTTAGTTACAGGCTCATCTAGAGCATCTTGAGGAGGAAGAATTGGTCATGTCAAGCGATGACGACGGTGACGACGACAATGGCGACAACGACGATGACGACAGCGACGACGATGACAAGCAGCTCAAATCTAAATTCGAATTGAGCAAAACTATTCCTGTTACTGAGGAAGACGTCACGCTGTTGAAACGAAACTTTCAAGCAGTGATTCCTCTGATCGATTGCAACATTTTATGGTGTTTATGTGAAGAAGGCTTTTTCGATCAGCACACATATATATACCTAACGGAAGAAGTGAACACTGTCATTCAGCTTATCTACATGCTGGAAGGAAACATAGAGCATTTTCCCGAGTCAGAGCCGCAGTTCTCCGAAGCCATGACCCGACGTTTCGTTCAACTTATTCGAAGTCTTCATGAGGAACTTTTTAAGACTTTATCTCTACCGACGCCAAAGTGTGTTGATGAGGATCGCGATTCCAAATGTGCAAAGGTCATGCTACATGGCTTCAAGTACCTTGAAGAACGTATTAAGGTGTATGATATGATGGCTTACCTCTATGAAAAAGGACATTTCACCATGCCAATGCTCTTTCAATGGATAATTTGGAGTCGCAAACGAGGAGACTTTTTAGTGATTGTTATGAGACAATCTTTGACAGACGGTTTGCCAACAGCCTTTCTGGATGGTTTCAACGAGATCACTCCGCAATTTTGCAAGCATCTCATGAAAACATACATGTAATGTCCATATAAAAGGAGTGAGGTGCCAATTGCAGTCATAATTCAACGCGCAGCCATGGAGAAGACAAGCAGCTTTAAAATTAGTGCAAACTTAACCATTACTGTGGAGCATGGACAATTTGGATTATTTATTCGAATCAAACGTGGAGAGAGATGGCTTGCTTTATCACCATCCTTGTGGAAGATTGTGTGCCTGAACTTAGCAAGATTACGCGACATTGGCTTCAAACTGTACTTAACGCAAACGAAGTGGCTTGAAGTCATTTCATACTTGGATATGCGCTATGTGAGTTTTGTGCAAGCATCACTGTTTGAAGGGAAAGAATACAAGTATTACATCAACATGAATGATGGTGAATGGGAGACATTGCTTCAGGAGATGGATAGCATTAACTCAACCTTATTGCCATGTACGGAATGTCATGGCAAGAAAACTCCTATCAAGCTGCAAAAGGACAATCGGATGAAAGTGTCAAAGTTATCTAAGAAAAGACTGGCTGAAGTTCAATTGGAGAATATGGATGTGCAAAATCAACTTGGACTTACCTGTGAATATTGCGGTGCTTACGGATATGCTGAGGATTATGATTGTCACTGCCACAAGTACAATTGCAAGTTGTGTGAACCAGACAACTTCTGCAACAAGTGCGGCTTACTAACTGTTTCTGTGGAGTAAGACTGAGAGTCATTTGCTTACCAGCCGCCACAGTGTGCAGACGTGTTATATGGACATGTGAAAGATGGATGTAGAAACGTGTTTTAAGGACAAGTATGTGGACTACATGATAAGTGAACTGGCACGTTTTGGATCTATTCAACAACAACTGCAGCACTTTGACATTTATTGGGAACTTGCTCATTCCACGTTGAACGTACCAAACTTACGCAAGGATTTCATCAAAGAGTGTATGTTTTCAAACATTGGTGGAGCTGAGGAGTTTGATGTGGAAGCAGCATATCACTTCGCTCGATTTGATCCAGGACTGTTTGATGAAGTGAGAGAGTGGTTAATCTACATTGCAGTATAATGGTGGACATTACATTGAGACAATATATTGTGCAAAAAACATATTGTGAAGAAATGTTATTAGCTGTAAAAAAATTTGCATGTTTAGTATGTCCTGCTTGTCAAAATGAAGAGTGTTCAGAACATATGTGTCATTCTACATGTGTCTATACATATTGGAATGAAGCTAATTATTACATTCATTTAGATAAAGTGTTAGATAATGCAAATCAACGTTGTGAAAAATATGGTGTAGATGCTATCACATTTGATGAATTAAGTAGCTGGTTAATATACATTGAAGATCAATGGACTTCAATTATTCACACCATTGTATCAATACTTGATTTGTAAGACATGTTGATAAAAATAAAATTTAAGATGTGTTGATAAAATGCATGATATGTTGATAAAATGTTAGATGCGTTGATAAAATAAAATGCAAGATATGTTAACAAGTGTTGATCATTTAGTGTTAACATGTCGACGTGGAAAGACTACTTAACCAATATTTACTTTAAACCTGGTCAACCCGGGGCATTTGCTGGTCCTTACAAACTTTATCACATATTAAAAAAACATGATCAGCCAGTCACTCATTCACAAGTGAAGAAATGGTTACAGGATCAAGATGCCTTCAGTTTACTACAACCTGTAAAATATAGGTTTAAAAGGCAACGTGTCATTACACGTGGAATTGATGACATGTGGGATATTGATTTAGCTGACATGGGAAACATAGCTTCCTATAATGATGATACCCACTTTTTATTGGTTGTCATTGATGTGTTTTCCAAATATTTATGGGTGCAGCCAATGCCTAATAAATCACATTCCAGCGTCATAGAAGCCTTTCAAAAGATTTTTCAAGAAACACAACGAAGACCACGAACTCTAAGGTCAGATAAAGGAACTGAATTTAAAAACAGATGGGTAAAAGCATTTTTGAAGAAGGAGGGAATACATGCCTATACGACAAAGAATGAAACCAAAGCCAACTTTGCTGAGAGAGTCATTCGTACTCTAAAGGGAATGATGTATCGATATTTCCTTCATAATCAAACGTATCGATATATGGACATCCTTCCAGACTTAGTGTATAATTATAACCATAGACCTCATGGCTCCCCCCTAATAAGTATGCTCCTGCAGATATTCGTAAAGACATAGAATCGAAAGTGTGAAAGTATTTGTATGTAGACAAATTGAAATTAAAACCAAAGAAGAAAAAACCCTACAAATTTAAAATTGGTGATCAGGTTCGCATTTCTCACATGAAATATGTATTTCAACGGGATTATCATATAAAGTGGACGCAAGAAGTGTTCATTATCACACATCGTTGTAAGAAGCAAGGAATACACTTGTATCGTGTGAAAGACTTTTTGGATGAAGATATTGACGGTCATTTTTATGAAGAAGAACTGCAGAAAGTGACAAAAGATATTGAATCAGTCTACAGAATTGAAAAGGTCTTGAAAACACGAAAAAGACGAGGTGTTAAAGAATTATTTGTGAAGTGGTTAGGTTGGCACAGGTTATTCGAAAATGAAGCATCCATTCACGTGTTTGGTCTCTGGACCTACAGGCAGTGGTAAAACTTCTCTAGTTAGAGAAATTCTAGAACAAAAGTTAATTAAACCCTCTCCAAAAACCATTTTATGGCTCTATGCAGCAGATCAGCCTTTGTATAAGGGAATGAAAGGTGTGGAATTTTACCAAGGCATTCCAGATAACATTGAAGAGCGTTTTAACCCGAAAAAACCAAACTTACTCATCATTGATGACTTAATGACTAAATGTCATAGTGATGAGCGCATGACACGTCTCTTTAGTGTTGGCAGCAGTCATCAAAATCTAAGCATTATTTTTATTGTGCATAATTTGTTTCATCATGGTAGAGAAATGCGTAATATTAGTTTGAATACACATTACATCATTCTGTTTAAAAATCCTAGAGACAGTCAACAAATAAGTACATTAGCGCGACAAATGTATCCTGGAAAATCTCAATTTCTCATAGAAGCCTATCAAGATGCTACCAGCAAACCTCACAGCTATTTATTCATTGATTTGAAGCCAAAGACAAATGATCAACTACGTATTCGTACAGGCATTTTACCAAAAGATACACATTATGTATATGTTGATAAGGTGGCGTATGAACAAGAACCAAGTCATTTAACCATTCGCAGTCAAGATGTCTAAACGTATTCAAGCGAATCAACCTTTCCTTCACTTGCTTGCACGCAGCGGGCCTAAACGACGTAAATCCTTACTACAACAAGCTACTAAGGAGGAATTAACTAGCTTGTTTGAAATTTGTTTGAATATATTGCGGGGACATTTACCCTTAAGCTCAAAAAGGTATAAGTTATTCAAGCGTGAACGTCATACCCTACGTACACTGGCAAATAAGAAGATATCACTTCGAAGAAAAAAGAAGTTGGTTAATCAGAAAGGAGGATTTATTGGAGCTATTGCTAAATTTGCATTACCCTTGTTAGCTCAGTTGCTGTTAAAATGAAACATACTTTGAAAATGGTTCTCATTCCTGAATATGAATATAAAATGTTGTTAGAAAAGAAGGGAAAAGATGTTGAAATCAAAACGAAAGTGAATAAACTTTTACGTGGGAAACGAACTCGTGAAAAAGCAATAGAAATGTCTCAAGTGCTTGGACGTCATTTACGAACAATTCAATCACAACAACAACGACAAAAGTCTGTTGCAGCATCTAATGCAGAAAAATCAGAAAAGTCCCAACAGTTTCTAAACCATTTTCAACCTATTTATCATGTAAAACTAACACAACTTCTGGCAGAACTTAAGAAATATGGTACGAGATGGACAGATAAAAATGAACTTGTTTTAAAAACAGGTACTGTCATTACAAATTCTAACATTATTGATTTGTTGAAAGAAGCATTGGTTGCTACAAAAAGAAAAGAACGACGAGAACCACCGCGTGGTTGGAAGCAGTTTATTGAGGAAATTGTAGACGCTAATATTCCAAAAACTGTTTTTGGCAAAAAGACAACTCGTGAAGATATTACAAAAGAGCAACAACAACGTCAACAAAGATTGTTTCCAGAAGGATGGAAAACTTTTTAACATGGATTAAAGAGCTATGGTGTTGTTGTTGTAAAGAAAATGGAAATAAAAATACTATTCCTGTAAAAATTAGGTGTGTTAGTGCTTGTTGTCAGGGAGAAGTAGTAGATACCAATTTAGATCATGTAGATAGCAATTTAGACAATAATGTAGACAGCAATGTAGATGAAGAGTGTCAAACATGAAGTAATGTATATACACATCTAGTCTACATCACATAAACGATTTAGCTGCCATGGAGTCAACAAGTTGTTACATTACTTTACCCAGCAATGCTAGTATGAACTATTATCCCAACAACAAGACTTCGAATTATCAAATTCGTATGCCTCGAACCATCTATCTGAACGGAAAATATGAAGTGGCTTTAGCTGAAATTCAATATCCACATACATGGACAACCATGAGACATGGAATGGACTATTCTATTCAGTATCGACAACAACCACTGAATAATGTTGTTCTTGACACAATCAATATTCCTTATGGTTACTACAGATCCATACAAGAGATATGTCAGGCAGTCAATAAAGAAGCAACTAATTCTATGAAAGATGACCTTAAAGAAGCTATTCAGATAAAGTATGATAAAATTAGACGACGTGTTTTTCTATTTCTAAAATACGGCTTTGAAGTGTTATTCTCCACTGGATTAGCTGAGATTTTAGGATTTATCCCAGATCAATGGTATACTGAAACGTGCACAGCTGAACATAAAGCTGATGTGAAACAGGGATTTTATACACTTTATGTATACTGTAGTATTTGTGAGCCACAAGTTGTTGGTGATTATTATGTCCCTTTGCTACGTTCTGTTGGAATACAAGGACATGATGGAGACATTATCATGAAAACTTATGGAGAACCTCATTATGTTCCTGTAAACACATCCAAATTTGACGTGATAGAAATGAATATTAAGGACGACACAGGCTATAATGTTCCATTTCAAACTGGAAAGGTGATCTGTAAACTTCATTTTCGACCAAAAGCATTATGAAAGCATACACACACAATCCATCTATATATCGCGACCATTTTCTTCGCCAAGTGGGTGGAGAATTACCAGGATTTAAAGGAGCGCGAATACAATATGGAGATGGTATTGGTTCAATACTGGGATCATTGGCTCGAAAAGCTATTCCACTGCTTAAGACAGGGGCTAAAATCGTTGCACCACATCTTAAAAGGGCTGCAAAAGATATTGCGAAAGATGTTACAGGTCGAGTAGCAAAACGTATGTTTGGTGGTGGGTTACGAGGACAAAAGAGACCGAAACGAGCAAAAGGTGTCAGAAGGCGAAAGGCAGCTAAACGGATAACATCAAAAAAACATAAGAAAGATATTTTTTAATCATGTCTTTAATTCATAATCATTCTTGTGAATGTAGCCTTTCTCCATTAGAATGGTTTCACATACCACCAACGCACACTGCTGTAGAAAAAAGTTATAATGTAGACTATCAACCAATGACTACCATTAGAGAGGGTGCTCCAATAGAATTCTACATTCCTGCGAGTACAGAAGAATATCTAGATTTAAAGAACAGTAAACTCCATATTGCATGTCGCATTGTCAAGGCTGATGGAACACTGTGTGGTGTAGATGATAACGTGTCATGTATCAATGATTTGTTTAATGGGTTATGGTCCAATATTGAATTATTTCTAAATGATCGTTTGATATCACATAGTAACAATACCCATGGTTATACCAGCATCATATCTCATCTCATTCATGACTCGGAAGAAAGTCTCAATTCTGAGCGCTCTATGCGTCTCATCTATAAAGATACTGCCGGGTCAATGAATACTCATGAGGTGAAAAGACCTAATCATGAAAGATATGTATCAGGTTTTCATGTAAATATTGAAGGTGGTGATATAGCTGAAACAAGAAATAATGGTTTACATAATCACTATTTGTATACACGTCTAAGCCGTGAGTTTATGCTTACAGGCGGTTTAAGGGTAGATTTGTTTGAGCAGGATCGTTTTCTTCCCAATGGTGTTAGTATGAAATTACGTTTACATAGACAAAAAGATGGATATGTATTAATGGCTGCAAATAATGGTTTTAAAGTAGAAGTGAGAGAAGCGTTTTTAACCATTCGCAAAGTGAGGGTTAGTCCAGGTATTCAGTTGGGACATGCAGATGCATTGATGAAAAGTCCTGCTAAGTTTATTGTTAATAGAAAAGAATGTAAAGTTTTAGCTATTCCAACTGGATTTCAATCTTTTGTGAAAGATCTTTTTAGGCCAATTACCAAAGCGTATTGTCATTGGAATGGTCCATAATGAATCCTTTGCTGGAACAGTATTGAGAAATCCATACAATTTTGAACATTTTAATCTTAACTTTATGCAGCTTTACTCTGATGGTGAACCAGTCCTATCCAAACCTCTCAAGCTTGATATAAATCAAGGCAAATATCTTGATGCTTTTGAAACTCTTTACAAATCTTTTGATAGATTGGATGGTGAGAAAAGTTCCATTATAAAACGGGAAGATTGGCCTAGAGGTTAATCTTTGTTTTCTTTTGACTTAACACCTGATTATGATGGTGCTGATCATTATGCCCTTATCAAACATGGGAATTTGAGACTAGAAATGAATTTTGCTGGTGCCTTGCAAAATACAGTTAATGTTATAGTGTATGCTGAATTTGATAACATTGTTGAAATAAGTGCAAATCGTAGCATTCAATTCGACTACCAGTCATGAACACGAAGCAGATAGAAGCCATCCTATCCCATGATGCCACGACAAAAGACTTGTCTCAAGGTGTGTTTGCCATGGACCAGTTACCATCTTTACAACGTGGTGCCTATGTCATCAACACAGACGATCATGATGAGCCAGGAGAGCATTGGGTGGCAGTATATTATGATGAAGACCCTGCAGAATATTTTGACTCTTATGGACTTTTACCTATAGACAGTCGTTTGAACAAGTTTTTAAAGTTTAATTTCATTTATAATTCAGTTCCATTACAAACACCGATATCCTCTACATGTGGATTTTATTGTGTGTATTATATAATTCAAAGAGCTCGAGGACATAGTCCTTTTGAAATCATTGATGTATTAAGAAGAAGTGATGGTGATTTTGTTGTAAAGGATTTTGTATATAGACATTATAAACCATTATTTTATTGATGTTGTATTAGTTAAGTTGCATTAGTTAAGTTGTTGGTAATTGTGAATTGTATTATGAATATTGTAAATAAACAAGACAGTTTTATACAACATTCTTTTTTATTGTGTTATACATTATTTACATTTCACAATTATTTTACATTGAATTTTTATTTTACAAATACATTCAATACATCAATAAACACATGCCATTCATACCAATCTAAATTAATATATGTATCATAGACATTACATCCACGTTTGTAAATGCTATGAAAACTAGCATAACACTGTCCACTACCAAACTTTATTATTTTAACATCTTCATGTTCAGACAGTTTCAGTTCATATCCATGATCATTCATGTCAATGTTCATCACCATAACACACATGGGATGCGTCAGTTCAATGGACTTGGTGCCTCGCATGAGTTGCACTCCTTCCTCTTTGAATTCAAGCGTTAGGTTCTTTCCAATCCAATGCTTGTAACAGAGCGTACCATCCCACTGTGTTGAGGGTGATGTAATCGTAGCATTCTGTAAGCTCGTCATATTGACGAAATTGTACAAACACGTCTAAGCAGTTCTCAGTCACACGCACTTCTAATTCATTTGAGACTGTCAGGAGAAAGCCAGGTATCCTGAACTTCTCTAGATGGTCTTTCAACACAGATTGTTCGTCAGTTGATAGAATGATATACTTTCCAAAATGTCTTAGCACAATGTCATCATATACGTTTCTCAGATATGAGAATCCATGCGTAATTGGTTTATACTCCGATAAAAAGTCTTCCATCTCGTACAACAGTCAGATGAACTATGAGCTGTCTCCTTGTCTGCAAAGACGTTTTTATGCTCGCAAGATGGTGAAGAGTGGATGTTGTATAGCTTCTAGGAATCGTAAGACTGCGCGCCAGTTCTTGATATCAAAGAGGATCAAATCTGTATATGGTGTATCTGGCACAACTCCCTTATAATCCTCTGGATAATCCTGTAAAAGATTTCTTCAGATTTCTACACGTATGTTAGAATCATATTCAGCTACCGTCACTTCCACTTTATTTTCAAGTCTACGTTTAAACCCAGGTTCAAGTGGTATGTTTTTAAAGTCTTTCCACACTTCAGGTTTAAACCGATGATAAGTTGTCTTAGAATCTAGTATCACTTCATTCCTCTCATTTACAGTAAGGTAAACACCACCGTTCAGCATGAGTGCATTCATGTTTTTACCTTGTTATGAGCCACCTTCTTGTCTACGAAGCCTTTTATCCACTTCTTTCACTTGCTTCTTCAGCATTTTCCATTCAGGTATTGTCAGCAAAATTCCCTTTTTCGTTGGACGGTTTTTTCCAGTCCTCTCATCTCTCAGGTACTTGCGAATGTTTACCACTCCTTCATTGCTTTGTTTCATAATCTTGATATACTTTCCATTTCCTAGAGAAAGCATTCCATCCCACGACTGTGGTGTTGGCACCGTCTCCACTTTCAATTTCTTGATGGTAGTGGTAGGATTTTTCACTTTTAAGTCTTTAACTGTATCTGCAAGAGTATCCATATCAATTGTAGATCTCTTACGACTTTCACGTTCCATGTTAACGCTTCAATGTTCACACCTCAAATAACTCTTCCGTTGGAGGACCTCCCTCTTTTATGCTATTGCTTTGTAATGTCCATGCGCTAAAGTGGAATAGCCATCATCCAATACATATCGCTTGTCGTCAAATGGGGAGAGGGCTATTTTCCTCAACTTCTCCGAGAAAAGCTGATGACTATGACTTCGAATAATGTGTTCTGTAGCCATCGTTTGAGTTTTCTTGAACAAACTGTCTCTATACTGCGCATGTTTAATGCGTCTTTGACAAGCTTGAGTGATGCCTTTAGCTGTATGTTTTTCTTTCCCACCGCACAATAAACTGTACATTTTCGGTCTGAGTCCAACAAACTCTTCAATGGGGATGCCTGCCGTCTCATCCTTCATTTTCCCAAGCACTTTTTTGTTCACGTTGGAATGTAGGAAGTGATCTGGCGGATAGTCACTTGTGTCGAACAGGTCAGCATCTTGCTGCATATCCTTGTAGATATCTTCCGTTTCTATGTCGTAACATAGACTGTCGGTGTCGCTGAACAACAACTTGGCATTGGGATACTTGACCATGATGTAGTTGTAATGAAAGTTGAACATGAGCACTTTGCTGAGGTCAAGAATGGCGAAGCCAACTTGAATGGGTTTATCCAGAAGCAAGTCCACTTTGCGTAAATGTACCGCGGTCAAATCTTCGTTGAAAATTTTGAATTTGTGGAAAGAAGGTTTGGCTACAAGTTTCTTGTCAGACAAGTTAGGAATGAGCTTTTCACTGGGTTTCTCTTTCATGTTTAGATCTTTCCGCAGCTTCTGACTGTACTCTGACAATTCTCCAAGTTTGACACATTTCCGTTCTGGAGCCAGTGGGTAGTGATTATGACGATCATGGATTGAATTTGGATATTCTAAATCCACTTCCAAAATGAATCCAATGTCATCATCTTCAGCTACATCCATGAAATCGAGGGATTCTGGCTCGCTCACCCACATAAATCCTCTTTGCGGCATGCTTTGTGACATGGCCCAGCCATACAAGTTGTTTGCGTCGAGGTACATCAGATAGTTGCTTGGTATCTCAGAATTGTAATCTGCTACGTAGGGATTATTCGCTTTCGCATACTTGTGTGTGATCACAGATATTCCTCCGCGTATGCCTTGCTCAACCATTTGATACATGTCAATGTCATTGATCAATTCCAACTTCACCTTTGTCGCTTTCAACATTGCATCCCACGACAGTCCTGGTGCTGTATAGTAGTGAGCAGGATCCAATTCATACGTGTTGAGGCATACTTGACGAAAATTTTCAAACACGTCAGCTAGTAATAACACATCTGATTTCAGGTACAGGTCGTGGTATTCACCAAATGTGGTACAGTTGAATGTATCCCACACCTTCTGTGCATGCGCATAATCCTCATCGCTAATGTCCTCTTCGCTAAGCTGACTATAAAACTTGTCCTTTGATGGCAGCTGTGTTTCAGCAAACTTGGATGGTTCGTCCACATAATCATAGGGGTACACTCCCTTTCTCAACAACAAATCTTGTTGGTCACTATCGTGAATGTGAGAGGTCATGTTGTAGAAGTTATCTTTCCCTTCTGCTGCAAGGTTGGATGCCAACTTCTGTAGAGAGGTACTCATGAACTGAAAGCTGTCTGTAAATTTCATATTGCTCATGGTGAATGCAATATATTTTTCAATGGTGTTGGGAATGACTGAAATCGTTTCACCTTTGAATTTCCCAATTTCCTCCATGATCAGGTGACTGTCATAGCCTCGCAAATTGTGGAAAAACACGGGAATGATAAGAGAATCTTTATCCCCTTGCTGATCCTTTCTAAGTCGGAATTGTAAGTTGCATTCATTGTGCGCTGCTCCACGATATTTGCCATTGATATGGTCATGATCTCTCACACGATCTGCTCCTAGAGGTTCATGACAAATGTAGCAATCAACAGCGTTCTTGAAATTCCTTTTGTCTTCACGAGTCATCACCATTTCCTTTGGCCGCTCTAAACCACGTACAATACGATCACGTTCATTCACCATATGGTCTAAAAAGACTTTCACAGCATTGTCTCCTCGATACACAACTGGTGCACGTGTGTCGTACTGGCTTACAACCACATAGGCAAAGCTGTTTGGACGATGATGTTGATACTTGTCTCCTTCTTCATGCTTTTGCGTGAAACATTCAAAGTCGGCATAAATCACAAAAGGTGCTCGCTGTTGTTTAGCCACATTCTTGAACTTGATGAAGGGTTCCTTGGGAAATGATAAACGTTGTGCTCCATTCTTGTCACACACTTCACGATGTTTATCTAAAAGATCTTGTCGTACAAACCCGTGAAGACAGTTGAAACAATAAAAATATGCAGCCTTATGCTTTGATCGATAAGACATAAGTCTGCTAAAATTCTTGATGAGGCAGTAATGCCTCGTCTTGTCATTGCTAATCAGAAGTAAGTTGATTTCTCTCACACTGACGTTTCGACTAAGTTGTATTGGAACAACTACATCTTGTTCATATCCAAACACGTTGATGGCTACATCGTTCTCCTTTTAAAACTTTGAAATGTCAGTTGTTGGTGTCGGAAATGTCATACCCTCTACCTTTAATTCCTTCTCAAATGGCTTGTAATGATTCACGCGATTTGGGTTGCGGTCATGAGGGTGAAGGTAAGCCAATACTGACCATAAGAAACACTTGTTATCATCATTCTTAATGTTTATCACACCTTCTGTTTTCTTCACTTTCTTCGGTAGTGGAACATAACTACTCGCTTCTAGAGGAACCAACGTAGCTGTATGTACTTCAATGTACAGTATGTTACCCAATACCCAGCCAGAGCCTTGTCGCTCATGTTCGTCAAACTTGGTAAATAATTCTTTATAGGCTTCTGGCAGGTCCTGCTCAATATCTGCTGGATTGTATGCTGCATATGTTGGACTGCTGATAAATGCATTATCCACTTGTTCTACCATAACACCTTCATCATTTGCTGTCAGTTTCTTGAAACGTGCATGTACGACAATGTACCATTTCATTCCATGGTTTAAGGTCTCCAACAAATGTGTCTTGATACGGTTCTCTTGCTGTCGCATTTCAGGCAGTAAGTCTGATCCATCCTCAGATTCAAACCGTTTTTCCTGCGCGTTTTCACCAAGACTAAGCCTTCTACCTCTCCCTACTTGTCCTGTCTTTTGTTTCTTTGAAACATGTTCTTCATGAGGTACATTGTCCATCTCAGCTGGTATGCATGCATGTGCCTCATAAGTATCCATAGATGGAAATTTTACATTGCATTCCATATACTGAACTTGACCGTATGGCCAAATGTCATCTTCTTCCATCTTTTGTCTCTTTGCTCCTTTCATCTCAGCTTTACTGCATGTATGTGTCTCATAAGTATCCATAGATGGAAATTTCACATTGCATTCCATACACTGAACTTGACCGTATGGCCAAATGTCATCTTCTTCCATCCTTTGTCTCTTTACTCCTTTCCCATGCTCTTCACTTTTCATCATAGCTGGTTGTTGTTCAGTCAACTGCTGAAACTGAAATGCTGAAATGTAATCTCAGACATACCCCTTTTATACACACTCATACATAGACAGAATTTGCGTTTTCATTTCACAGCAGAGGATGGCCCTTAGAAGGGCCGAAAGATGTTAGTGAGTTGGCTCTTCACCAACAAGTCGGATTTCCACAATCACACTGATATCTGTAAAATTGTTCCATGGAGAACGGTCTTCGTGCACACTTGAACGGATGGAAGTTATAGTAGCCAAAGTTTTTCAGCGTCGCACCGCACCACCAGCAGTCCGTGCATGGCTGCGGTCCTGGCAATCTCGCAGTAAACTTGTACCAGAGCAGTCCACCGCAAGTTTTGCAGCAGTAATGTCGTGGTGCATTGTGGTGCACCGGGCAGTTGTGTGGTTGACCTGGGTACTCCAACCATACCCAACACTTATAACACTCAGTTGTTAGCGTCACTGCCTTGCCGTTTCGCATCACTGTGATTTTACGACTTGTCGACATCTTGCTGCTTGTGTTGGATAATGTAGCTGTAACCCACCTTTATATACTACTAGCGACCATCTTCGCATTATATGCTGAATGGGGGGGTCCTTGCTTCGTATTCGCTGCCCAGGGGGGGGGGGGGGGGGGGGGGTCCTTGCTTCATATCCGCTGCCTAGGGGGGGGGGGTCCTTGCTTCATATCTGCTGCCAGGGGGGGGGGGGGGTCCTTGCTTCATATCTGCTGCCGGGGGGGTCCTTACTTCAAGTGGTATATAAGTGGTAGTCATTTCAGTTCAGGCTCACAACCGCTTTCATCACTCACGGCTATGGAGCTCTTCTATGCGTTAAACGATGTTCTCACGGTGAGGGAAGTCAGGGAGGTGCAAGTGCCGGTGGTGCCGCCAGCGTTCCAGCCTGAGATAATTTTTTTTTACCAGATGCTGCCGAACCCTGCCAACGCCAAGGTCCTCTGTGTTCCGGTCTTTTTTAACCGGAGGGTGACGCTGGGAAAGCGGTTGGAAAATATTGAGCAGGGACATTACGTCGAGGCTTACTTCCGATGCACCATGCTGGGGGAATTGATACCATCAAGACTTGAGGAGGAAGAGTATCCAGCATGGGGAAGATTCTTCCTCCAGCAAGACCTCGACATATGTATCTCATGCGGCTGCATGCTCAGTCCTGATCGCGTTATTGCTGTGGATTGCGGCCATCAATCATGTATTTACTGCCCTGCAATTTGGACTCACATGACGGCGCTTGCTGATGAATACACGACTGCATGCTTCACCTGCGGATTGAAAACGGATCATTACGTTTTCAACAGCCAGCAATTAACACACTGCGCAAGGCCAATCCAAGACATTGTCGAATTCTTCTAAGTCTGGCAGCAAAAACCTTCCGGCCCTTCTAAGGGCCATCCACTAATACGAAATAAGCGCTAATCGTGTCATGGTGTTAGTATGTATGTGCATGCATGAGAGTGTGGGAAATGCTTTAAAAAAAAAAAAAGGGGGGGGACTATTTTTTTTACCCCTTTTTTTATACCCCTTTTTGACTTTAAGGGGGCTTTATAGGTGAGCTCTAACCATGTAGCTATGAGTTCTCTATTTATAAAATGGAGAACTTGTACGTTTGGGGAGGTGTCTCATCTGTTCGTCTGCCGTTGGATAGTTGTTTGAATGGCCGCCCGTTTGAATGGTCATTTGAATAGCCGCCCGTTTGAATGCCGTTTGAATGGTCGCCCGTTTGAATGGCCGCCCACTCTCCATATTACGTCATTATGACGTTCATATGACGTTCATATGACCTCCATATGACCTCCATATGATCTCCATATGATCTCCATATGATCTCCATATCACGTCAATAACACGTCGATATGACGTCAATATGACGTCAATATGACGTCACTGTTTTCGGAACCCCATGGGGCTCTGAAAACACCTCATGACGTCATTATGACGTTCATATGGCAACCATATGATAACCATATGACAACCATATGACAACCATATGACGTCAATATGACGTCAATATGACGTCACTGTTTTCGGAACCCCATGGGGCTCCGAAAACACCTCCTGACGTCATTATAACGTCACTTCCTGTTTTCGGAACCCCACTTCTCCCCTACTGTTAAACGACTCTTCGATTACAAAACATCTGGGACTGCAGCTGTAATCTTAATTTTATTCTTAGCAAGACTGAGTCGATAGTGAGTATATATACTCAATAGCACAAAGTTGTTAGCAAGGCAGCAAAATATCAACGAACAATATGGTAACGAAAGCAATCACACAGCTTAATTGTCTACACGATACATATAGTAACAGTATCAATATGATGCCATGTGTATAATTCTGAGTGTTCATATTAAATTTGAATATCGAAAAGTTATATTCACGGAAGTAGCTTTTCAACTTAAACCGGTGACTGGAAGAGACTGTGTTTGAGCATAGATTCAGTTTCCTTTTTTCCAAAGCCTCGCCTTACCTTCTTCAATGAAAACATTCCAGCAACACCCAGTTTTGATAATGGCAAAGAAACATCAGTATAAAAGATGTTGAAGAGCATTCCTATTAGCCAAAACTAGGAAATGTTGAAAATCAGAGAAGAGACACTGTTATATTTTGTGTGTAGAAATTTTAAGTACAAACACTGTTCTTGCTAAATATTAGCAAACGCATTTATATATTCAACGAGATGATGAATGAGAAGATATAGCTTTAGATATCCGATATACTGGCGATGTCGTCATTTTCTAATATTTATAATGAACTTTTTCTTTCCCGTTTTGCTTGACATTTTAATATTCCGTACCATGAAAACATACCATTGCTCTTGAGATATTTCGAGATGGAAACTAGGAATTTTCGTCACAGTCAATGAAACCTTTCAAAGAATAATCCGTTAGATCATCGCTATTTTCAGCTGTTGTGAGGGGGAATTTTGTTTCTAAATTTTACTCTAAGGAACACAAATCCGTCCCGTGTGGCACTTCAAATACTGTCACAGGAAAAATATTGGTAATAAAATATGTAGTCAATATTACTATAAAGGAAATTATCAGTGTTGTGGCATTACAGTTCGAGAGCAGCTTTTGAGCAGGTACAAACCTTTTAGGCAACAGACAACAGCCATTTGGTTGTCATTTGTAATCCCAGTTCATTTGCGACATATATCTTCGTCTCAGGATTTTATCTACTATGGCATTCTCTCTGAATTGGTCTTTTTTCTTATATTTATTTATGCTGTCCTTTAAAATATTCTGCAACGCTGCCACACAGACAAGTCAAAAATAGTGAGTAATTTTTCACTCCAATGCTATATCGTTCCCTTTCTGGTTCAGGTAATTGACCAAGACGCTATTTTTAGTAACATCGACTGGCATATAATCATGACAGTTTCGTAGAGTTGAATTAAATAAAAACTTTGTAATTTTAACAATAGCCTTGTTTATTAATTTCGGTAAGACTATACTCGCACTTATAAAACAATTTTTTAATGCTGAACATAGCAGTTTTTTTATCGAAGCTTTCGCAAGTACAAGAAAATATTTTTGCCTATATAGAAGACAGATGACACAGCATATGTAAATGGGGATGTCACAAAACGTCATATCACAGTTACATTCAGTACCCTACCATATGTATACATGTAAATAGATCCATCCCACCAGTTTCCGGTGGTCCGGCTGCAGTTGACTTCTGTTATGTCATGTTACATCTCAACCAACTCTTTCGATTCTGTTTAGAAACTTCTGTCTTGCACGTATATCTGTGAAATAGGGGATTTCATGAAATCCCTAGTGGATTCGTGTAATAACTTGTTCAATCAATTTCGATGTTTTTATTGAGAATTTTCATGTTTGCAATGTAGTATTTTACCGTAATTAAAAAGTACATTTTGAATAAATATACTCAAAGCACTCGATTGCCAAACTATCATTCAGTACCTGAATTTAGCGATATTTTTTATCCTATGCAACGTATGCCACATTTCACGCCAAATTCTGTTATTTTTGAGGCGTTTACCAAGGCGTTTCCAGAATTGTACTCCTGTTAATCTGCTTGTAAAGCGCACTGAGCAAGTTTAACTTAATTTTGCGCTATGTAAAAGCTATGATGATGATGATATTATACAGTAGGTGAAATTCAAAATAGCCCAGTAAACATAGTAACGCCTGAACAACTGGATACACGTCGCAGCCGACGTCTGATCAACATCGGAGTTTGGTTTTTTTTGGTGGAAATCGAAACGTCTATTTCCCAACGTTATGTAGTCTTCAGGAGAGTGACGTTGTCAAGACGTCGGTAAAATAACAGTGTCGAGTCGACGTCTAGACAGCGACAATATAAGGTATTGTGGTCACTCGTCAAAGTATCCTCTCCCCCCTCCCCCTCCCCCCCCCCCTCCCACCCTTATGTCATCCGGTAAGCGGGATATCAGTAAAGTCAATTTTCATGAATATTTTTCAAAGGAAACAAACTCGACAACCTCTCATGGCTTTCATTTCCAGTTAGCGACAGCATGATGCAACTGTTAATTGATTGTGATCCCGACGTCAATACAAAGCCGATTTTCCGACGTCTATTCAAACTTGCACCAAAGACGTTGATTAGACGTCTATTCGACGTACCTAGTGTCTATTTGATATTGGCAAAGACATTGATTAGATACTGACCTGTGAGTAGTATGATAATGAGAGTTCTACCACACTTTGTGACGTCATACTGTCTGGAAGTGACGTCATCATGTCTGGAAGTGACGTCATCATGTCTGGAAGTGACGTCATCATGTCTGGACCGGAAGTGACGTCATCATGTCTGGACCGGAAGTGACGTCATCATGTCTGGACCGGAAGTGACGTCATCATGTCTGGACCGGAAGTCATGATAAGCGTTAGGATAGGCGCGACCATCTGTGACGTCATCCTGACGTCATACTGAGATGATGCTGTCTGGAGCGAAAGTGGTTTGGCCGAGTCAATCAACATGAAGCCAATGAACTCGACCTGTCAATCAGTGTAACCATGGCAACAGACCCTAAAAAGCCACGACCCCCCCCCCCCCCCCCGAAATTGGGATTTTTGCATATTTATCCGTTTCAGACGATTCTGAACATTTTTCATTTTTTCGACCCCCCCCCCCCCTCGAAATTGTGATTTTTGCATATTTATCCGTTTCAGACGATTCTGAACATTTTTCATTTTTTCGACCCCCCCCCTCCCCCCCCCCTCGAAATTGTGATTTTTGCATATTTATCCGTTTCAGACGATTCTGAACATTTTTCATTTTTTCGACCCCCCCCCCTCGAAATTGTGATTTTTGCATATTTATCCGTTTCAGACGATTCTGAACATTTTTCATTTTTTCGACCCCCCCCCCCCCTCGAAATTGTGATTTTTGCATATTTATCCGTTTCAGACGATTCTGAACATTTTTCATTTTTTCGACCCCCCCCCCCTCGAAATTGTGATTTTTGCATATTTATCCGTTTCAGACGATTCTGAACATTTTTTCATTTTTTCGACCCCCCCCCCCCCCTAGGCGAGCAACATTCTGTCAAGTCAGCTTCAGTTCCATCAGAGGGGTATATAAGGGATGAGCATACAGCAGTGACAGTCATTTCGGTGAGTGGAGCAAGGAAGTACAAGTTGTAGAACTACAATTGGATCACATCAGATCAAGGGATGGCATCCAGTGACAACTATTTCGGTAAGTGTTTATTGAAACTTTATAAATAAAAAGTGAACTTTGTAAACAAACTTTAGTTATTTGCATAATTGAAACTTTGCAAACAAACTGTGTAAACAAACTTTATAAACAAACTTTATAAATAAACTTTGTAAACAAACTTTGTAAACAAACTTTGTAAACAAACTTTGTAAATAAACTTTATAAACAAAATTTGTAAACAAACTTTGTAAGCAAACTTTGTAAACAAACTTTGTAAACAAACTTTATAAATAAAATTTGTAAACAAACTTTATAAACAAACTTTATAAACAAAATTTGTAAACAAACTTTATAAACAAAATTTGTAAACAAACTTTGTAAACAAACTTTGGTTATTTGCTTAATTGAAACTTTGTAAAACAATACCTTTCGTTATACTTGGTCGATTTATATGAAAATTTCACCATTTGATTCAGTTTTATGTAAAGTTTTGTTATAAAGTAGTCATAGGCTATTTGCACAGCTGGCTGTATGCATTTTTACCGCCATTACAGTGCTTCTTCGCGGATGAATACCATTTGGCAGACCATTTAACTTCACCGTCAGTTAACTTCACTGCTAGATGTCTCTGCTGTGTAGCAGTGCAGCTGTACAACTCGACAACTGTAAGTGAGACATTCATATACACAAGTAAAATTCTGCTGAGTCAGCAATTTTTTAACAAAGTTACACACCATATTTTGATTACATGGAAGTAGTATAAAAGCATGAGTGAAACATGTCAACTAGTCAACTAGTAATACATTCTGTCAACAAGTCAACAAGTGGATATTGTGTGACGAGAAAAGACTTGACAATGTCGGCCTTACTTTTTCACAGATGTGTAGAGACCATGGATGACGTCTTCAAAGTGAATTATGCTGACTATGTGTTTTCAAAGCTTCCTGCTTTTGAATCGGATTGGATGCTGCAAGTGAAGAATTTACATCAGCATTGGGAAGCTGTTGGAAAGACCATTCCAAGAGATCGTTTCGTCCGCTCGTTTCTACGTGAATGTGAAGATCTACATTTACCGTTAACTTACGACATTGATTCAGCGTTTATCAACGTGAATACAATTTGGGCAGTTGAGCTCATGTTAGTTGTAGCTGCAAGAATCATTTTACATTATGATGATGATGTTCCATTGAAGACGAATGTATCAGAGCTTGTCCGATTCAACCATGGACGAGTTGAAGTGAATTCAAAACTTTGCAAGTTCTTTGCTGACTCAGCAGATAGTTGGGTATAAAAGGGAGTGAACTCAGCAGAGTGAAGTCATTTCTCAGCAGACAGTTGGAGGGAGTGCATCATCAGTACATTGTAGCAGCCATGGAGAACAAGACAAGCAACGCAACGCAGCGCAGCAGCAGCTTTAAAATTAGTGCTAACTTAACCATTACTGTGGAGCATGGAGAATATGGGCCATTTCTACGCATCACACGTGGAGAGAGATGGTGTGCTTATTCACCATCTTTGTGGAAGATTGTATGCCAAAGCTTGAAAAATTTACGCGACATTGGCTTCAAACTATACTTAACGCAAACGAAGTGGCTTGAAGTCATTTCATACTTGGATATGCGCTATGTGAGTTTTGTGCGCACGTCACGGTTTGAAGGGAAAGAATACACACATCACATCAACATGAATGATGGTGAATGGGAGACACTGCTTCAGGAGATGGACAACATCAACTCAGCCCTATCACCATGTGAGGAATGTCATGACAAGAAAACGATCATCAAGCTGCAAAAGGATGGTCGGATGAAGTTGTCAAAGCTATCCAAGAAAAGGCTGGCTGAAGTTCAGTTGGAGAACATGAACGTACAAAATCAACTTGGACTTACCTGTGACTATTGCGGTGCTTGTGGATATGTGGAGGATTATCATTGCCACTGCCACAAGTATAATTGCAAGTTGTGTGAACCAAGCAACTTCTGCGACAAGTGTGGAGTACTTAAAGTCAGTGAAGCAAAGTAAAAGCCCACAAGACACTGAAACAAGATGGACGCATGTTTTAAAAATGCTTATATTGACTTGATGATTGCTAAACTTGCTTGCTGTGGCACTCCAGACTATCAACTTTATCATTTGGATGCTTTTTGGGATGTTGTACATCATAGTCTTGATGTGATTGAACTGCATTCAAGATTTCTTGGAGAATGTCATAAAACTGGAATAGAAGAAGATCCTGACTTTGACTTTGATGCTGCACTTTATTCTGCTCGCACTGATGTGGAAGTATATTTCACCGTGGTTGATCATTTGAGAGATTGTTGTAAAGAAGCAGAGGAAACCGAGCAGCTTTATCAGGTAAGTTATATAAAACCTTTTTTAATCATGTTTATGACAACATAGTGAATTGTTTCTCAAAGACATAACCATGTTTTTCTTACTAGCAAATTTAGTTTTATGTGAGTGGTTTCAACATAAACAAAGAAGAATATGATAGAAGAGGCAGCAAATATATTAAAAGATATTTTATTACAGGAAGAAACCGACATGTCAGAATAAAGAAGCAAAGTCAACATGGAGAATCTTGTACTATTCAGCGGTCATAAGGACGTTCTTTCAAATATGTTTCCAACACGACTTGAAAAGTATGGACATGTGTTCAACTCAAGTGAAGCTTTGTATCAATATGAGAAAGCAGTGTTTCATCACCGTCCAGATATTGCTTCAGCCATTGTGTCATCCAGAAATGGATATGAAGCGAAACGTATTGCTAAAGGGATAAAACCATGTCCTTTATGGCATACAGTGAAGAGAAGCAAAATGCAAGATGTTTTACAAGTCAAACTGGATCAGTGTGTATTGTTTCGCAATAAGTTGAAAGAATGTAAAGACAAAACTTTAGTTGAAGCAACGTATGATCATTGGTGGGGAGCTGGTGTGAAACATGTGTCATCTGAATATCCTGGTCAGAATATTATGGGAAAGTTGTTAGAAATGTTGTGTGAGGGTTAGAGACTTTTTCATTTGCTTGCCAACCGTCATGGTGTGCAGACGTGTGGACATGTAAATTTGAAGTATGTTTAACTTGTGTTGCATTGATTCAAGACTGCACAATGGCGGACATGACACTGAGACAATATATTGTGCAAAAAGCTTATTGTGAAGAAATGTTATCCGCTGTAAAAAAGTTTGCCTATTTAGTCTGTCCTGCTTGTCAACATGAAGAGTGTCAAGAACATACTTGTCATGCTGCATCTGTTTATACATATTGGAATGAAGCTAAATATTACATGCATTTAGATAAAGTGTTAGAGAATGCAAATCAACGTTGTGAGAAATATGGTGTAGATGCTATTACATTGGATGAACTCAGTCATTGGTTAGTGTTCATTGAAGACCAATGGTCTCCAGTGATTCATACCATTGTATCTATACTTGATTTGTAAAAAACTTGTTAGTTAAGTTATAAATGCATGTTAGTTAAGTGATGTTGGTTGAGTTATAAAATAAAAGCTGTTCTGTTGAGAAGGTGGTTTTCATTCGGTGTGACCATGTCGACGTGGAAAGACTACTTGACTGATATTTACTTCAAACCTGGACAGCCTGGAGCATTTGCTGGTCCTTACAAACTGTATCACATCTTACGAAAACATAATCAACCAGTCACACAGTCACAAGTGAAGAAATGGTTGCAGGATCAAGATGCTTTCAGTTTACTCCAACCTGTCAAATACAGGTTCAAAAGACAACGTGTCATTACACGTGGTATTGATGACATGTGGGATATTGATTTGGCTGATATGGGAAACATAGCTCCCTATAATGATGACATACGCTTTTTACTCATTGTCATTGATGTGTTTTCCAAATATGTCTGGGTACAGCCAATACCTAATAAATCACATACCAGCGTCATACAAGCTTTCCAAAAGATTTTTCATGACACACGACGAAGACCGCGAACTCTAAGGTCTGATAAAGGAACAGAATTTAAAAACAGATGGGTAAAAGCATTTTTGAAGAAAGAAGGCATTCATGCTTATACCACAAAGAATGAAACCAAAGCCAACTTTGCTGAAAGAGTCATTCGTACTCTGAAGGGAATGATGTATCGGTATTTTCTACATAATCAAACTTACCGTTACTTAGACATTCTTCCAGACTTGGTGTACAATTACAACCATAGACCTCATGGTTCTCTTCCTAATAAATATGCTCCAGCCGAGATTCGTAAAGACAACGAATCAAAAGTGTGGAAGTATATGTATGTTGACAAACTGAAATTGAAACCGAAGAAGAAGAAGAAGTACAAATTTAACATTGGTGATCATGTTCGCATTTCTCACATTAAATATGTGTTTCAACGGGATTATCACATCAAATGGACGCAAGAAGTCTTCATTGTCACACATCGTTGTAAGAAGCAAGGAATACATTTATATCGTGTGAAAGACTTTTTAGACGAAGATATTGATGGTCATTTCTATGAAGAAGAACTGCAGAAAGTGACCAAAGATATTGAATCTATTTATAGAATTGAAAAAGTCTTGAAAACACGTAAAAGACGAGGAGGAGGTGTGAAAGAATTATTTGTCAAGTGGTTAGGTTGGCCAAACAAGTTTAACAGTTGGGTGAAAGAAACAGACATTCAACAATGAAGCATCCATTTACATGTTTAGTCTCTGGACCTACAGGCAGTGGCAAAACGTCTCTGGTGAAGGAAATTCTAGAACAAAAGTTGATTCAACCCTCTCCAAAAAGCATTTTATGGCTCTATGCAGCAGATCAGCCTTTGTACAAGGGAATGAAAGGCGTGGAATTTTACCAAGGCATTCCAGATGACATTGAAGAGCGTTTTAACCCGAAGAAACCAAACTTACTTATCATTGATGACTTAATGACGAAATGCCATAGTGATGAGCGTATGACACGTCTCTTTAGTGTTGGCAGCAGTCATCAAAATCTAAGCATTATTTTTATTGTGCATAATTTATTCCATCATGGGAAAGAGATGCGAAATATTAGTTTGAATACACATTATATCATTCTGTTTAAAAATCCGAGAGACAGTCAACAAATTAGTACATTGGCGCGGCAAATGTATCCTAGAAGATCTCAATTTCTCATAGAAGCCTATCAAGATGCTACTAGCAAACCTCATGGTTATTTATTCATTGATTTAAAACCAAAGACAAATGATCAACTACGTATTCGTACAGGCATTTTACCAAAAGATACACATTATGTCTATATTGATAAAGCAGTGTATGAACAAGAACCAAGTCATTTGACCATTCGCAGTCAAGATGTCTAAACGTATTCGAGCGAACCAGCCGTTTCTTCATTTGCTTGCACGCAGTGGGCCTAAACGACGTAAATCCTTGCTACAGCAAGCTACAAAGGAGGAATTAACAAGCTTGTTTGAAATTTGTTTGAATATATTGCAAGGACATTTACCCTTAAGCTCAAAACGGTTTAAGGAATTTAAACGTGAACGTCATACGCTTCGTACTCTAGCAGATAAGAAGATATCCCTTCGACGAAAAAAGAAGTTGATTAATCAGAAAGGAGGATTCATTGGAGTTATTGCTAGATTGGCATTGCCCTTGTTAGCCAAACTGCTGTTAAAATGAAACATACGATGAAAATGGTCCTCATTCCTGAATATGAATATAAAATGTTGCTAGAAAAGAAGGGAAAACATGGTGAAATCAAAACGAAAGTGAATAAACTTTTACGTGGGAAACGAACACGTGAAAAGGCTATAGAAATGTCTCAACTTCTTGGCCGTCATTTACGAACAAGTCAGTCTAGACAGCAAAAGCCCTCATCATCATCATCACCACCTGAAAAGCCAGAAAAGCTAGTGTTAAGTCATTTTCAACCTATCTATCATGGAAAAATAACACAACTTTTAGCCGAACTGAAGAAATATGGTACAACATGGTCAGAGAAGAATGAACTTGTGTTGAAAACGGGCGATATTATAGCAAATTCCAACATGGTTGATTTGATGAAAGAAGCATTGGTGGCGACAAGAAGAAAAGAACGAGTCAAACCACCACATGGTTGGCATCCATTTATCCAGGAAATTGTAGATGCGAATATTCCAAAAACAATGTTTAGTAAAAAGACCACTCGTGACGACATTACAACAGAAATGAAACAACGTCAACAAAGACAGTTTCCTGAAGGATGGGAAAATTTTTAACATGGCTGAAAGAGCTATGTTGTTGTTGCCAAGAAGATAAACCAACTATTCCTGTGAAAATAAGATGTACAAGCGCGTGTTGTGAAGGAGAAATAAAAGACCATGTGAATGAGGATGAGATTTGGCATACTTGGTCGAATGGCGCGCGCTATCGTGAAGTATATAGACAACGTCAACGCACCTATACCATTTAGTTCCCATCCATCATGGAGTCGACAAGCTTTTACATTACTTTGCCTAGCAATGCGAGTATGACCTATTATCCCAACAACAAGGCTTCGAATTATCAAATTCGTATGCCTCGAACCATCTATCTGAATGGAAAATATGAAGTGGCTTTAGCTGAAATTCAATATCCACATACATGGACAACGATGAGACAGGGCATGGACTATTCTATTCAGTATCGACAAGAACTATTCGATGATCCTATTCTTAGCACTCTCAATATTCCTTATGGGTACTATAGAACCATACAAGAACTATGTGAGGCAGTCAATGAAGAAGCGACTAATGCTCTGAAACTTACAGAAGCTATTCGACTAAAGTATGATAAAATTAGACGACGTGTGTTTCTATTTCTCGATTATGGCTATGAAGTGTCTTTTTCCACTGGATTAGCTGAGATTTTAGGATTTATCCCAGATCAATGGTATACTGAAACATGTACAGCTGAACATAAAGCGGATGTGAAACAGGGGTTTTATACACTGTATGTGTATTGTAGCATTTGTGAACCACAAGTTGTTGGTGATTATTATGTGCCTTTGCTACGTTCTGTTGGCATACAAGGCCATGATGGTGACATTATCATGAAAACGTACGGCGAACCGCATTATGTTCCTGTAAACACGTCCAAATTTGACGTGATAGAAATGAATATTAAGGACGACACAGGCTATAATGTTCCATTTCAAACTGGAAAGGTGATCTGTAAACTTCATTTTCGACCAAAAGCAATATGAAAGCTTATACACACGATCCGTCTGCATATCGCAACCATTTTCTTCGTCAAGTGGGCGGGGAATTACCAGGATTCAAAGGAGCGCGAATCCAGTATGGCGATGGTATTGGTTCCATACTGGGATCATTGGCTCGCAAAGCTATTCCACTACTTAAGGCTGGGGCTAAGATCGTTGCGCCACATCTTAAGAAGGCTGCAAAGAATGTCGCGAAAGATGTGACGGGTCGAGTAGCAGAACGTGTGTTTGGTGAACAAAAGCGTATGCAACCGACGAAACGTGCCAGAAGACGAAAAACAGCCAGACGGATAACATCAAAATATCGCAAAGATATCTTTTGAAATCATGTCTCTCATTCATAATCATGTAGTCTTTCTCCATTGGAATGGTTTCACGTACCACCAACGCAAACTGCTGTAGAGAAAAGTTATAATGTTGACTATCAACCACTTACAAGCATTAGAGAAGGCGCTCCAATAGAATTCTACATTCCTGCGAGTACAGAAGAATATCTGGATTTAAAGAACAGCAAACTTCATATTGTATGTCGCATTCTAAAGGCTGATGGAACAGCGTGTGGCGCAGATGATAATGTCTCTTGCATCAATGATGTGTTTAATGGGTTATGGTCTAATATTGAATTGTTTCTGAATGATCGTTTGGTTTCGCATAGCAACAATACTCATGGTTATACCAGCATTATCTCTCATCTCATCCATGATTCGGAAGAAAGTCTGCATTCTGAGCGCTCTATGCGTCTCATGTACAAGGATACTGCTGGGTCAATGAATAGTCATGAGGTGAAAAGACCTAATCATGAACAATATGTATCCGGGTTTCATGTCAATGCCGACGGTGGTGACTTGGCTGAGCAAGGCAATAATGGCTTACATCATCGTTATTTGCATACTCGTCTTAGCCGTGATGTTATGCTCGCAGGTGGTTTAAGGATAGATTTGTTTGAGCAGGATCGTTATCTTCCGAATGGCATCAGTTTGAAATTGCGTTTCCATAGACAAAAAGATGACTATGTATTGATGGCTGTAAATAATACCTATAAGGTAGAAGTGAAAGAGGCATTTTTAACCATTCGCAAAGTGAGGGTGAGTCCAGGTATTCAGTTAGGACATGCAGATGCATTGATGAAAAGTCCTGCCAAGATCATCATCACTAGAAAAGAATGTAAAGTCTTGGCCATTCCAGCAGGATTTCAGTCTTTTGTGAAAGATAACATCTTTTTGGGTCAATTACCAAATCGTATTGTCATTGGTCTGGTTCATAATGAAGCTTTTGGTGGATCAGTATTGAGGAATCCATACAATTTTGATCATTTTAATCTGGACTATATGCAACTGTACACGGATGGTGAACCAGTTCTATCCAAACCTCTCAAGCTTGACATTACACAGAACAAATACCTGAACGCTTTTGAAACGCTTTACAAATCGTTTGATCGGTTGAATGGTGAGAAAAGTTCCATTATAAAACGGGAAGATTGGCCTAGAGGTTATGCTTTATTTTCGTTTGACTTAACACCGGATTATGATGGTGATGATCATTTCCCCCTGATCAAGCATGGGAATTTGCGGCTAGAAATGAACTTTGCTAGGGCTTTGCAACCTACAATAAATGTCATTGTCTATGCTGAATTTGACAACATTATTGAGATCAGTGCCAATCGCAGCATCCAATTCGACTACCAGTCATGAACACGAAGCAGATTGATGCCATATTGAGTCATGATGTCATGACCAAAGACTTGTTTCAAGGCGTGTTTGCCATGGACCAGTTACCGTCTTTACAACGCGGCGCCTATGTGATCAACACAGACGATCAAGATGAACCAGGAGAACATTGGGTGGCAGTGTATTATGATAAAGACCCTGTGGAATATTTTGACTCTTATGGACTGTTCCCTCTCGATGATCGTTTAGACATGTTTTTAAGAAATGACTATATGTATAATTCTATCTCATTACAAACGCCAATATCATCGTCATGTGGTTTTATTGTGTATATTATATATTGCATAGAGCTCGAGGTCAGAGTATGTTTGATATTGTGAATATATTAAAAAGAAAGGATGGTGATTTTATTGTAAAGGATTTTGTATATAGACATTATAAACCATTGTTTTATTAATGTTGTTGTTGTTGTTATATTAGTTAAGTTGTTGTTGTTATATTAGTTAAGTTGTTGTTGTTGTTATATTAGTTAAGTTGTTGTTGTTGTTATATTAGTTAAGTTGTTGTTGTTGTTAAATAAAACAAATCAAGTTTCAAACAACTGTCTTGTTTATTGTGTTGTACATACGTTTATTTACAAATTCTTAACTACAAACACTATTTACAAAGTTTACAAACACTATTTACAAAGTTTACAAACACTATTTACAAACTCTTAACTACAAACGCTATTTACACTATTTACAAATTCTTAACTACAAATTCTATTTACACTATTTACAAACTTTTATTTACACTATTTACACTATTTACAAAATTCTTAACTACAAACTCTTAACTACAAAGTCTATTTACACTATTTACAAACTTTTTATTTACAAACACATTCATTTTTCAATACATTCATCAATGAATACCATTCATTAGAATCTAAATTGATATAGGTATCATAGACATTACATCCATGTTTGTAAATGCTATGAAAGCTCACATAACACACATCACCAAACTTTATCACTTTAACAGTTACATGTTCAGACAGTTTCAGTTCATATCCTTCTTCTAAGTCAATGTCCATCACACGCATAGGTTGTGTCAGCTCAATGGATTTGGTGCCTCGTGTAAGCCATATTTCTGTTTCTTTGAATTCAAGCGTTAGGTTCTTTCCAATCCAATGCTTGTAACAGAGCGTACCATTCCACTGTGTTGAGGGTGATGTAGTCATAGTTTTCTGTAAGCTCGTCATATTGGCGAAATTGTATAAACACGTCTAAGCAGTTCTCAGTCACACGCACTTCTAATTCATTTGAGACTGCCAGGAGAAAGCCAGGTATCCTGAACTTCTCTAGATGGTCTTTCAACACGGATTGGTCATCAAGTGATAGGACGAGATACTGTCCAAAATGTCTTAGCACAATGTCATCATATTCGTTTCTCAGATATGAGAACCCATGCGTAATTGGTTTATATTCCGTTAAAAAGTCTTCCATCTCGTTCAACAGTCAGATGAACTATGAGCTGTCTCCTTGTCTGCAAAGACGTTTTTTATGCTCGCAAGATGGCGAAGAGTGGATGTTGTATCGCTTCTAGGAATCGTAAGACTGCGCGCCAGTTCTTGATATCAAAGATGATCAAATCTGTATATGGTGTATCTGGTACAACTCCCTTATAATCCTTTGGATAATCCTGTAAAAGATTTCTACAGATTTCTACACGTATGTTAGAATCATATTCAGCCACCGTCACTTCCACTTTATTTTCAAGTCTACGTTTAAACCCAGCTTCAAGTGGTATGTTTTTAAAGTCTTTCCACACTTCAGGTTTAAACCGATGATAACTTGTCTTAGAATCTAGTATCACTTCATTCCTCTCATTGACAGTAAGGTAAACACCACCGTTCAGCATGAGTGCATTCATGATTGTTACCTTGTTATGACTTGTCGTCTTGTCTGCGAAGCCTTTTATCCACTTCTTTCACCTGCTTCTTCAGCATTTTCCATTCAGGTATTGTCAGCAAGATACCCTTTTTCGTTGGACGGTTTTTTCCAGTCCCCTCATCTCTGAGGTATTTGCGAATGTTTACCACACCTTCATTACTTTGTTTCATAATCTTGATATACTTTCCATTGCCTAGAGAAAGCATTCCATCCCACGACTGTGGTGTTGGTGCTATCTCCACTTTTAATTTCTTAATGGTAGTATCAGGATGTTTCACTTTCATGTCTTTGACTGTATCAGCAAGAGTATCCATATCCGTTGGTGCAGATCTTTTCATGTTGACGCTTCAGTGTTCACACCACAACTGACTCTCAAGTTGAAGTGTCTCCCCCTTATATACTGTAATGCCCATGCGCCAAAGTGGAATAGCCATCACTCATCACATATCGCTTGTCATCAAAGGGAGAGAGAGCCACTTTCCTCAACTTCTCCGAGAAGATCTGGTGGTCATGACTTCGAATGATGTGCCCTGTAGTCATCGTTTGCGTTTGGTTGAACAAACTGTCTCTATACTGCTGATGTTTCATCCGTCTTTGACACGCGCGAGTGATGCCTTTAGCCGTACGTTTTTCTTTCCCACCATATATCATACTATACATTTTCGGCCGAAGTCCAACAAACTCTTCAATGGGAATGCCCGCCGTCTCATCTTTCATTTTCCCAAGCACTTTCTTGTTCACGTTGGAATGCAGGAAATGATCTGGGGGATAGTCACTTGTGTCGAACAAGTCGGCATCTTCCTGCATGTCTTTGTAGATATCGTCCGTTTCTATGTCATAACATAGACTGTCGGTGTCGCTGAACAAGAGTTTGGCGTCGGGATACTTGGTCATGATGTAGTTGTAATGAAAGTGGAACATGAGCACTTTGCTGAGGTCGAGAATGGTGAACCCAACTTGAATGGGTTTATCCAGAAGCAGATCCACTTTGCGTAAATGTACCGCGGTCAAATCTTCGTTGAAAATTCTAAATTTGTGGAAGGAAGGTTTGGCCACAAGTTTCTTGAACCGCTTTTCCTGGTGAACAAGTTCCACATTGATGCGTTTTCTTACATTTTCCATGGTTTTGCCAAACACCGAGTTGTTCATCAATTTGAAGAAGTCTTTCTCAAACGGGTTCTTAGCCAACTTTCTCTTTTCTGTGTTCAAGGAGATGTATTTTGCCAACCATTTGCTCTGTGCAAACATGATGGCACGATGCACCTTCGTGACTTTCAATCCCAGTGAGACATATTGCTGTAAATTTCTATAATGAAGCACATATTTCTTCTTGTCACACAAGTTGGGAATGAGCTTTTCACTAGGCTTGCTTTTCATGTCTAGATCTTTCCGTAGCTTCTGACTATGTTTTGACAATTCTCCCACTTTCACACATTTCCGTTCTGGAGCCACTGGGTAGTGATTATGATGATCATGAATTGAATATGGGTATTCCAAATCCACTTCTAAAATGTATCCAATCTCGTCATCTTCATCCACATCCATAAAGTCAATGGATTCTGGCTCGCTCACCCACATAAATCCACTTTCCGGCATGCTTTGCGACATAGCCCAGCCATACAAGTTGTTTGCATCCAGGTACGTCAAGTAGTTGGTTGGTTTCGTGGGATCGTAATCTGCTACGTAGGGGTTATTTGCTTTCGCATACTTGTGTGTGATGACAGATATTCCTCCACGTAGACCTTGTTCAACCATTTGGTACATGTCAATGTCGTTAATCAATTCCAATTTCACCTTTGTCGCTTTCAACATGGCATCCCACGACAGTCCTGGCGCTGTATAGTAGTGAGCAGGATCTAATTCATACGTGTTGAGACATACGTGACGAAAGTTTTCAAACACGTCAGCCAGCAGCAACACATCTGATTTCAGGTACAAGTCATGGTATTCACCAAATGTAGTACAGTGGAATGTCTCCCACACCTTCTGCGCATGCGCATAATCCTCATCGCTAATGTCTTCTTCACTGAGTAGACTGTAAAACTTGTCTTTGGACGGCAGTTGTGTTTCAGCAAACTTGGATGGCTCATCCACGTAATCATAAGGGTACACTCCCTTTCTCAACAGTAAATCTTGTTGGTCACTATCGTGAATGTGTGACATCATGTGATAAAAGTTGTCTTTCCCTTCTGCTGCCAGGTTGGATACCAGCTTCTGTAGAGAAGTACTCATGAACTGAAAGCTGTCTGTAAATTTCAGATTGCTCATGGTGAATGCAATATATTTCTCAACGGTGTTGGGAATGACTGTAATGGTTTCATTTTTGAACTTTCCAATTTCTTCCATGATCAAATGGCTGTCATAGCCTCGTAAATTGTGGAAAAACACAGGAATGATGAAAGAATCTTCAACATCCTGCTGATCCTTTCGAAATCGAAATTGTAAATTGCATTCATTATGTGCAGCTCCGCGGTATTTGCCATTGATATGATCATGATCTCTCACACGATCTGCTCCTAGAGGCTCATGACAAATGTAGCAATCTGTAGCGTTCTTATAATGCTCTTCATCTTCACAAGTCATGACTATTTTCTTTTTCTGCTGTAGACCATGCACAATACGATCACGTTCATATACCATATGGTCTAAAAAGACTTTCACGGCATTATCGCCTCGATATACGACTGGAGCACGTGTCTCATACTGGCTGACAACCACATAGGCAAAGCTGTTTGGACGATGATCCTGATACTTGTCTCCTTCATGCTTTTTCGTGAAACATTCAAAGTCTGCATAAATGACAAACGGCGCTCGCTGTTGTTTGGCTACATTCTTGAACTTGATGAAGGGTTCCTTGGGAAATGATAAACGTTGTGCGCCATGCTTGCCACACACTTCACGATGCTTGTCTAAAAGATCTTGCCGTATAAACCCGTGAAGACAGTTGAAACAATAAAAAGCTACACCATTATGCTTTGATCGATAAGCCATCAGTCTGCTGAAATTCTTGATGAGGCAGTAATGTCTTGTCTTGTCATTGCTAATCAAAAGCAAGTTGATTTCTCTGGCGCTGTTGGCGCTGTTGGCGCTGGTGTTTCGACTGAGTTGTATGGGAACAACGACATCATGTTCATATCCAAACACGTTAATGGACACATCATTCTCCTTTTCAAACTTTGGAATGTCTGTAATCGGTGTTGGAAATGTCATGCCTTCTACCTTCAATTCGTTCTCAAATAGCTTGTATTGATGCACACGCTGTGGGTTATCGCTAGTTGAAGGGTGAAGGTGAGCCAATACAGACCATAAGAAACATTTGTTGTCTTTATTCTGAATGTTTAACACCGCCTTTGTACTCTTTACTTTCTTCGGTAGTGGGATAAAACTGCTTGCTTCCAGAGGCGCTGACGTAGCTGTATGTACTTCAATGAATAATATGTTATCCAACACCCAGCCAGAGCCTTGTCGCTCATGTTCATCAAACCTGGTAAACAATTCTTTATAGGCTTCTGGCAAGTCCTTCTCAATATCTGTTGGATTGTATGCTGCATACGTTGGACTACTGATGAAGGCATTATCCACTTGTTCTACCATCACGCCTTCAACATTTGGTGTCATTTTCTTGAAGCGTGCATGTACCACAATGTACCATTTCATGCCACGGTTTAAAGTCTCTAGCAAATGTCTCTTGATTCTATTCTCTTGTTGTCGCATTTCGAGTAGCAAATCCGATCCATCTTCAGGCTCAAACCGTCTTTCCTGTGCGTTTTCACCAAGACTCACTCTTCTCCCTCTCCCTACTTGCACTGTCTCTTTCTTTCTTTGTTCTTCATGAGACACATTTTCCATCTCAGCACATGCATGTGTCTCAAATGCATCCAAAGATGAAAATATCTTGGCGCATTTACAGCAGAGGACTGGATCAGGTCTGTCAACACCATCTTGTACGGTTTTTCGTCTCTTGGCTTCAATCTGCTCAACAAGCTCTTCATGAGCACGTTTCATCCTAGCTGGTTTGCATGTATGTGTCACGAACACTTCCAGAGATGGAAATGTCACATCACAATCATGACAGTAGACTGGTGCCATCGTTGTTGCTTCTTCAACTACTGGAACTGAAATGAAGTAAAATATACGTTTCACTCTTCCTTTTATACCACTTCAATGGTGTGTTGACTCAGCAGAATGTATCACTAGTTGACTAGTTGACATGTTTCACTCATACTTTTATGCTACTTCCATGTAATCAAAATATGGTGTGTAACTTTTCAAACTTGTTCCAAAATGTTAAAATTGCTGACTCAGCAGAATTTTACTTGTGTATATGAATGTCTTACTTACAGTTGTGAAGTTGTACAGCTGCACTGCTGCACAGCAGAGACATCTAGCGGTGAAGTTAACTGACGGTGAAGTTAAATGGTCTGTCAAATGGTATTCATCCGCCAACTAGACCTGAAATGTGATAAAATGTATTCTCTCTCTCACACACACAGACAGACATGTTTTGCTTCATTTCATAATATAGGATGGCCCTTAAAAGGGCCTGAAATATTTTAGTATATCAGCAAGTTGGATTCCTGCAGCGGCATTTGTACTTGTAGTACTCCTGCATCGTAAATGGTCTTCCCGCGCACTTGAACGGATGGCTGTCGCAATAGCTCTTCAGCTTCAGAGTCATACCACACCACCAGCAGTCATTACATATTGGTCCTGGCCCAGGTAGCGTCGTCGCAAACTTGTACCAGAGCAGACCACCGCAGGTTTTACAGCAAAAGCGCTGCGGTGCGTTGTGGTGCACCGGGCAGTTGTGGGACTGTCCTTCATATTCCAACCTCACGCAGCACTTGTAGCATTGTATGGTCACTTTCTTAGTAGCTGATGTGTTGTCCATGATGTGTCTGACGATGTCTGACGATGTCTGAGCCTCTACACTACACTTATATACGATTTTATCATGCTGAATGGACGATTTCATCATGCTGATTCAGCACAATTTTTGCTCTCCTGTGGGGGGGGGGGGGGGGGTCGGTACATAGTCTGTCCTAGGGGGGGGGTCGGTACATAGTCTGTCCTAGGGGGGGGGGGTCGGTACATAGTCTGTCCTAGGGGGGGGGGTCGGTACATAGTCTGTCCTAGGGGGGGGGTCGTGGCTTTTTAGGGTCTGTTGCCATGGTTACACTGATTGACAGGTCGAGTTCATTGGCTTCATGTTGATTGACTCGGCCAAACCACTTTCGCTCCAGACAGCATCATCTCAGTATGACGTCAGGATGACGTCACAGATGGTCGCGCCTATCCTAACGCTTATCATGACTTCCGGTCCAGACATGATGACGTCACTTCCACTCCAGACAGCACTTCCGGTCTAGACAGCACTTCCGGTCCAGACATGATGACGTCACTTCCAGACATGATGACGTCACTTCCAGACAGTATGACGTCACAAAGTGTGGTAGAACTCTCATTATCATACTACTCCTGTGCTTACTACCAATCACAATCAAATAAAAATGTACTGGAGGTGCCCAAAAATGTCCCTTTGTTAATGGTTGGGTGACTGTAACATTTTGCCTTTCAGGTCAAAGTCACAGTCTTGATAGCTTTGTATACTATATCTGAAACTGAATACAGAGTGCGAAAGGTGTTGAAAAATTCCTTCTTCTCGATTATATTCGAAATATAACGATGTCCTTTGATCTCAAAAATTGTATTCACAAAACATATAGGTTGGACGTGAAAACTGTTCATCAAATTATGAAGAATCGAAAATTAGTGAAAATTTCTAATGATCTTCGAGATAGGGGGTGGAGGGGGGTTGTAGTTTTTCAAATGGGAACGAACATTTACCGCTGTAGAACCGGACATTAACTGCACTTATCTTGACAATATCTTTGTTCTAGCGATCAGCCGGTCACAACACGTCACATCTGTTCACTTCCCAAGTCTTAAGTCTCACATCTAGCGGAGTTTTCTTAATTTTTGGCAATAGTTCCTGCGAAACAAACCGTCACAGTACCGGTTCTTGCCTATTCTATTCAGCGGTACCTGATACGGATGCAGGGGGGGGAGAGAAATGGGTTTCCTGGAAGGGCATAAATATCTCTTCACCGGTTATGTGTGAGATGCTCCTCGTGGATGCAACTGCTCGTAGATTGATCCTGACAACTAAGTAAATATCCGTTAACATCTAGCATTGGTTCATTTTTTCCTTGTGTGTGATCTGCTTAAAAACAAGTACCTGTTTTCACTTCGCCTTGATATTATTTCAAACCATCCCTAACATTCTAGTACACTTGTTATTGTTTCAAAAATATCAAGAAACAGTGTTAAATTTTAAATTATTCCGCTGATCTGATTACTGAAATTTCAAGGAATAACAATAAATAAATAAATGTGGAAAATAAATAAATAAAAATAACTGTGTAAAATATTACTTACAAAATTTTAACAATATTTAGATTATGTGAGCTTTGCCTAAAAAATTCCGGTATTCAGTAGATGTTTGAGCGTACTGTGGACAACGAAATACTCAACACGTTGCTCATGCACTCGATTATGTTCATTGAAAGTCATAACTGCAGTTGACGCAAGAAAGTTGAGTTTGAGACATGCTGCGTGCGTTGTTGCTTAGTGTTTTGCTGCGAATTGGCGCCGCTCAGTTCCTCATTGGCAGAGCCATCACTGACATCACGGGCCTCGCGTCGGAGGGTGCTCATGTAAGTCCAGTCTTCACTCATCTCTTCTTCTTCTTCTTCTTCTTCTTCTTCTTCTCTTTGTTTTCTTCTTCTTCTTCGTTTATTGTTACAGCTCACGGGTGTTTATACATGGCATACCGATGACCTCGCTGTTTGTTCCGGCACTCTTATTGTAGCCACTAAACTACTCAGATTGTCATTTACGAAACATCAGAAACATTCGTCCGAAGACGATGGCTCAGCTGGTCTACCTTCGGTGTGGAACCATTAAGAAGCATTAAATCTCTTCACACTATTCATCCTAATGTAAATAATGTAAGGAGCGGCCTAAAATAAAAATTAAAAACAGTGAAAAAAGTACGCCCATTTAATTAACCACCTAAACTTCTATCTGCATACAGTACGGCTATGCGAATCCTAACCAAGATGCCAGAGGAATGCACTCCCGCCAGTACGCCAGGACGTTCATCATTGGTGACGTCACAGACGAAACAAAGCGGGTCGCCATAGTGGTGGCCGAAATAACCATGAGTTCCCAGTCACTCCGAGATCAGGTAACAAGGACCACAAAAAAAACAAAAAACAAAAAACAATTGAACAAGTTTGAACAAATGTAAACAATATTAAAAATTTTATATAATTGTTTTCAGCGAAAAATGGAAGTCAGAGGAAAATGCAGTATCAGAGAAAAATGTGCCCGCAATTTATGAATTACCGCGTTCTTATTATGTTTCTTGCACTTTCGGCATCCGAAATTAGTCGTAAAGCACATATTTCTCATGCTCGGTTCTTGGCTGCAGGTCGTTGAAGTATTGATGGAGCTATATGGAGGTCTGTACACAGAGAAAAACGTGATGATAAGCGGTACACATTCACACTCCACACCTGGGGGCTACCACACCTACTGGATGTACGCAGCTCCTTCCGAAGGCTTTATCAACCAAACCTTCAGCATCTACGCCAGTGGTATTGTAGAGGTGTGTCTTTAAGCTGTAAGCGTTAAAAAGAGAACAAATATAAAAACGATACTAGAGCTGAAACATGCAGTTGGCGAGGTTATAAAGTAAGAGGTCAATGAATATTTTGGTTCTAAAAAAAATTTGGTCAAAATGAGCAGTGACAATGGACTGCGGCATTGTGGCACGGCAGTGTCAGGGCTGGCCGGGTAGGTTGTTTACATCTCGACGCGTTTGTATTACTTCCTAGTGCGCACGAACTACGGAAAACAATTTATACTGTTCTTATTTGTTTCAACAAATTATAGCTTCTATTTGTGAAGAAAAGAGAGTCGAATTAATGTTTATTAACAAAAAGACGTTGTCATTTAACTGGGCAATAACTGAAAAATTGTGCAGCAAATCGACTTCTAGCGGGTTTTGTCTTGTCTTTTGTAGTCGCGCGTCAATGCGCTGAGACATGAAACCAGCTTAACCGTTTCTCGTCTTTGTAGTAAATTAAGGATTCTAAAAGAGGCTAATTTTTCCGGGTGCTAAGAGGGTTATTTTTAGTAGCCTTGAAAATTTTATTAGGGTAATAATGGAATTCATTTGGTCTGTTATTGGTGTCGTTGACACTGTGTCATTCACTGCTTATTTGTCTTAAAACAGAATCAGTGCGCAAGGACAAATTTACGATACCTGTGGTGGAGGAGGGGGGGGGGGGTGAGGAGGAGGGGGGTTCATTGCCAACAAAAAGATTCTGGCGCCGTCTCTTCAACTTATTTATCACAGTGACTTTCCCCCAAATGGTGTACAGGCGTCGGGGTCACAAAACGAAAGTATCAAATTGTCGCTCGCCGGAAATCCCTAGTTGGGGATGGGGGGGGGGGGGCTATATCATATGTGTTACGTTATGCGTCGAAAACGAAAAAGCGGAAAAGGGGGTCATTTTGAGGTCAGACGCGGTCCGCGCAGTGCCATTTTCGTTAAGAAAAGGGGGTTAATTTTCATTCAACACTCCGCGTTACCCACAAAAAGGGGTTCTTGCAGAACTTAACTCTGCGTTTGGATTAAATGGGGGTGGGGGATATTATTTCAAAATTAGCACTCCGTGTTTATTGGCCGTTTTTTGATAGTCATGGACACACATGGTAACCAGTTGGCACGTGCGTGCCAGCACCCCTGGGCAGAAATGGAGGCCATGATAGGTTTTTTTTAGCAAATAAACCAAAACTATTATTTCAAGGTGAATATGTGTGGAACCCGTAAGTTTTTTATTACTTAATTTTGGAAAACCGACATGAAAGGGGACCTTATACATTCTCTACCACAAGGGATCAATAAAAGGGGCGGGGATGGCCATGGCAGCTCTGGACTGTTTATTTCACATGTCATATTTGCCAACCGGATCTCATTGCGGCTAGTGTAATATATTAAAATTGGGTCAAGTTCAAATAGAAAATAACGTGCACCCACGCACTAAGACAGGCAATCTACATATCCAATATCACAAGAAAAGGATTATCAGTGTGGGAGTTAAAGAAGGCGATGGACTGAAAGATGAACAAGGACAACATCTCCATCTATAGTCCCCCTCCTAAATTTTACTTAGATGCAATTCAAAGAGTGAAAATTAGAAGATCGCGGAAGTTATCGTGTATTTTAAGATAGATCTCAACGAAATGTCGATCGACAAAATGTCGCATATTTGGGAGTTCCATCCCAATTCTACGCTGCCATTAGTGGAAATAAGCACGGTGTCGCAAGCATTCCCTTCTCTGATTGGTTTGTGGTATAGTTTCTAAGAGGACAATGAACAAGAAAGACCACATTTTCGGCTGAAGAAAAGTAGTCTTAATTCGGGCGGTCCTTTCGTGTGTGTTTTTTTTTTTTTTTTTTTTTTTTTTTTTTTTTTTTTTTTTTGCTATAATGGGAGTGCAGTGGAACAGGACTGCCAAAAAATGATCTTATTTAAGGGATGGTCTTAACTCCGGGATGGTCTTATCCCGGGCTTCTGATGTATCATGAAGGCCACAATTATTGAGCAAGATGTACTACTTGCTGCTGTAGAGCATACAACGTGCGCATGAGGACCTGGAAGAGGGGGACATTCTGTACAACACAGGGGAGCTGCTCAACGCCAGCATCAGCCGGAGTCCCTACGCCTACGACCAGAACCCGGAGGAAGAGAAAGCCAGGTAGACTCACTGCTACGCTCACTAGAATTGCAAACCGAATTTTAATGATTGCGACCTTCACGTCGAATCCAATTGAATCTTAATCTTAGGTAAAATAATTTCCTTTTATCCAGTAAAAAAATGGGTCCCATCCATGAAATAGCGTTACCTTTAAAACATTAAAATCTTTTAAGAAATCTGCATGGTAAATGTGATATTTTTTATAGAGGTTGAGTGTTATGTTTATTCCAGATACGCACATAATGTAGACAAAGACATGCACGTCCTCAAATTCATACGGCCCACATCGGAATTAGGCATGCTTAAGTAAGGACAAATCGGTTTATTTCTCCTAAAATTTATTGCCAAAAAAGGCAATCTGTGTCTGCCTGGTACCCATTATTTGCGCGTACTGTATTTCTCTCTCTCTCTCTCTCTCTCTCTCTCTCTCTCTCTCTCTCTCTCTCTCTCTCTCTCTCTCTCTCTCTCTCTCTCCCTCTCACTCTCTTGGCAACAACAACAATCTCTGTTATTTAAGTTTTAAATTTTAACTTATGAAACTTTCCCTGATTGTTGTTCAGACACTGTGTGCAATTTTTAAACAGAATTTATTGTCAAAGAAATGAATTCATAAAATAAAATTTAAAAAAAGGAATCTTCGAACGAAAAAGAAAATTACAATGTTGTGTATTAAGATTTTTTGTGTTTTTTTTTAATAATAAGATTTTGCAAAAATAAGATTTTTGAAACACACATTTTAAATATTCAATGATGGACTTTTTAGAAACTGTTAATAATTTTAAAATATTGGTAGTGAGTGACTGAAAACCATTAAAGATATCCGTTATCACTATCTTAATGTTTTTATTGATATTACTCAGATAATTACTAGTTTTACTGTGTAATGCCAAGTCTTTCACATCCAAAATACTGCTAAGATTTGATCTGATCGTCTTTCAAGGCTACTTTTCTGAATTATCAATTGACAGATAAACTCCCCCCTCCAACCCCCCCCCCTCCTCAAACAATTTCTCCCTGGGACTCCCCCCCCCCCCCAAGACTCCCTCCCCTTCCCCTCCCCCCCCCCCCCCAAAAAGTGTGAAATTACATTTTTCAATAACATATTTCTTCCAAATACTTATTTATAAATTTTATTTCAATACTAATTAGTACATTGATTGCACTTCTTACACAGCTTTGGTTGTACGTAATTGCAATTACAAATCCACGGTTATTTTTCCAAATGCAATACTGAAAGTAATTCTAGGGCTAATTGTAGTAATTTCCTTCGCAAGCAAACAATACCTTGCGGCTAGCTTGGATTTTAGGGTTATTAAGCGAAACCAATTACGCAAAAGATGACCTCATCGGGACGGCAAAACCAACCAAAACTGGGAATTCCGGAGTAGTTGGTTTTTACTTCATTCGATCAATCTCAGGCAGTTTTTGCTATATAAAATACCAACAACACGACGAAATGCATCACATCATCAAAATGAAAATGAGTTGGTCGAAAGTTGGTGCTAGATGGGTATTTACACATTAAACAGAAACAGCTGAAGAATGGTGTTGTTTCGTTTGAGTGCGCCTCTTAGGTCGGCGTATTCGCCGCCTGGTCCGAGATGTCGAAAATCGCGAGATTATGGACTCTTTGCACTGCCCACAACACCAAGTTCTAAAGTGCCGAAATTTGTGTCAGTACATGGGTTCGATGTACTTTTTGCATCAGTTTTTCAGTGCGATGTCTGCATTTTGTGTCAGTGTGGTGGGGGCTGGGGGAATTACTCGTGGGGGAGTTAGAGGTGAGGAGTTAACCGGGGAGACTTGTCTTTGGGGTAAATGTCTTAGATCCGAAAACTAATGCTCTGTGAGACCATTAATCTGGAATAAATTTGATTTAAAAAAGAAACTCCTTGAGTATTTTTTTCGTGGTTTATATACATGGCAAGTTGTCCGTCTTTTCATTTCATTTAAAAAATCGATGATAAAAGCGAAGAAAATATTAAACCTAAGAGCGGCAGATCATTTAAAAAGCAGGCTAAATTCTCAACACAGAATGGATTTTTAGGTGAGCGTTATCAAAAATTAAGAATTTATTGCTACAATTCCTCACATAAAAACTGTAGCGTGCAAATAAACGTCGAAGTTTGTTTGAACTGGGACTTTTGTCTGCACCCAACACTAGCGACATTGAAAAATAATTGACTTGGGACTCGACTGATCACATTACATCATTTATTCGAGTTAGGCAACAATTTGAATTATTGAGAAAATGAAGAATCTATTCCATATTTGCTTTCCTGGCTTTTTTTAACATTCTTTTTAAATTCGTTCTTCCTGGGTCCTGGCGTTTGTTCGCTGTTCGCCATAGATCCGGCACTGAAAATGCATGATATTAGAGGTCTTTTGCAAGAAGTTAACTTTCCAAATTTTACGCCTGAGGAGACTGAAAATTAATAGTAAAATCTTTTGTCAAAAAGTGCTTTACGAAAAGCAAAATTTATTTTATAAAGAAACAGGCATATAATAGCAATGTACTAAATAATTAATACTTCTGAACTTTGATGTCCAAACTTTTCAAGAAATATTTTATTTTGCACACGGCAGGCACAAGAGGGAAAATGGGACGCAAAATGAGAAGTTTTTACTCTTTGCAAAAAGTCTCTTTTGTAAGAAGCTTACTTTTCAGTTATGTGTTAAACGCGCCTCGATTTTCACCGTCCATTTGTTTTCGCTCATGGAGCGTCAGTGACGTGTATTGACTGGATTGTGACTTCAGTTTATTTCCAGTCCACACGACGACGATGAAGAGCTACAACCACCTGATCAGCTCAGACAACAAGGGTTACGCCGCCCAGATGTTTGAAAGAGCCTTCAGCGCAGCTCTGCCTGGACAGGTGAGGAAGAAAGATAACAAAACCATTTCATTTTAATCTTTTTTTTTTTCGCTTTGACCACTGGTTAGTCTGCATTTTTGTGCGCAATCGTTTAGAAAACGGCCAGTAGAATTTTTAGCTTGAGTGTGAAGCCAGGAGCGCGAACAAAGCATCCCGTTGATGATTAGTAAAGCACATTGTATGGAGCGTTCAGTCAAGTATATGGTTATCAATTGCTCAAGTAAAAAGAGCAATTGCTCACGTATATCAAGCGTTTATTCAAGTACACTGCTCGATTACTGAAGTGTAGAGGGGGTGGCGCTTACTCTAGGATACGGAATATCACCTGTGGTGACCACGTTTTTTTTATCAACTGAGCATTAGGTAGCCTAATAATAAGCAAAGGCTAAAACATATTCCCAGTCCCGTCCTACGGGGTATGGAGTAGACCAGTGCATCCCTCCTAGAGAGAAACGAGAAAACAACATACAATTCACTAAGTGATGTTTAGTAGCACATTTCAGTTTATCGTTTTATCTTTGTTAAAGATGGTGAAAAATGGTTCTAGTAAATTTATTTCGAGCCTGGAGTAACAGCCAAAACATTAATAAAAAAAACACCGAACCCAGAACCACATTTGGTTCTGGCCAAGAGCTGCCTTTTACACGGCGTGAAGTAACTGTTAATTGTAAAGGAACTTAAGAAAAGTGATATTAATGTCGCTTCCGTTTCTTTATCGAGATGGCCTTGCAGCTTATGCCATTATTTGATCACAGAGCATATCCACTCTGAAATGAGATTTCCATGGAAATAATAAACTACTGTTTACGCATTCTGTTATCACTTCACTGGAAGTGAAACGGGACATCACGACCCGTTTATTGATAATAAACAGAACCGATGGGACATCACTGCGGCCCAAACTGTGGCGTTAGTTGCGAAGTGCGTGTCATTAATGCAATTGTTTTTCTTGCTTTCAATGTGACGTACCTTGTCGTTACGGTCGTGTTTATGTGACATTTTCATTGTTTTCATTTCCTGTAAAAAGGCAGCAAACATCGCATGATATTTTCCTCATTTTTACATTAATTAATTCAGTGAACTAGCAAGGGCAAAATGAGTTATGAAGTGACCGCTTCATAGCGGATCACGCCTTGCTAAGTCAACTCCTTCGGTAAAAAAAAGTAACTACCATAAAAGTTGCTCCAGCGCAGACATTTGCAATATTGGAAATGGAGTTAATGTTTATGTATTTAAATTTTACGTTGAAAAAAAATTACAAAATAAGGATAAGTCAAAAACACCCTTGACCCTGAAAGTCACGTTAAAGTTCTAGAGTTTCCTTTATACAAAATCATTAAGATGCTTATAAAGTGCCAAAATGAGAACCGAGGCGTTCTTCTTCTAATGCTTTTTGGGGCAAGCATATTCTGTGGCCCATAACCATGAAATTCCAAATCAAGGCTTTACACTCCAGTTTACATATTACGCCGGGGTAAGGGACACTAAACTATAAAACGGTTGCAATAAGATTCCATGAATTTTTAAAACAACCTATCAACGCAGAGTTCCAAGGTTGAAAACCCGCGTTTTCAACCGAACGCTTACACTCTTGCTAAATTAACGAGTGTCAAAGTTAATTCGTAGTGTGCCCCCATAAATTTTCTTCCATGCCACAATGGGTCAGACTTGAAGTATATACGCGTATGCATGGGGGTGGGGTGGGGGTGGGGGTGTGCACTCACGTTAACGCTATAGTCAATTGGTAACATCACAATTTTTTTTGTCAAAGGTCATGGATAAATGTTGAAAGAATTCTTTTAGACAGCGAGAAGGAAGATCCTTCCCAGCTGAAATTTTGAAATTATGTTTAACAGTATTATGGTTTAACAGTATGGTTTAACAGTATTATTGCAATGGATGCGTACCGCATTTTTGGGAAGGGGGGTGGGGGTTCGGTTTAGGGTAGATTTGATCAATTACATAAAATTACATTTTATCTAACATGGGGTTGAGATGTCGACAATTATTTCAAAATCGCTCCTTCGCTAAGTTAGATGGATTACATTTTCCTATTTGATCCTGGGCTTGAGTTTCCTCTTAGATATGGCAACGTATACAACTGTGCGTGTTTGTGTGGTCTAACACGTGATATCCCTGATTCCTAGGCCTAAAATATGTACCTGTTATTCAGCTGGCGAAGTCGTTTCGTCCAAACAGAAATCCCAGTTATGTAACTCACACTGACCTGGTCAAGTGTTTTGCTACAGGGGCCGGTGATTGGTGCATTTGCACAATCCAACGAAGGGGACGTGACGCCTAATATACAGGGCGATCTGTGTGACAACACCTTTGAACCATGCTCGTACGAGCGGAGTACCTGCCCCGAAGACCCCAAAGACGTATGTGACTTTCTAATACAATGTAAACTAATTTGAAATCTATATTCTACAATGGGTTAATACTTTTCCTTTTGAACGTACACTTATTTAAAATAAATTAAAATTTGAGCCTCGAACCCGCAATCCATGCATCATCATGTCTTTTAATGTAATCTGTAACACTCTATATTTTTCACTGAATTAATATTGCTAAAATACAATTACATCTAGTAAGAAGATTGCAATTGCTTTTCAATTTCTTCTGTACTCACAAACATAAAACATTTGGCAGTGTGCAGTCTAGCAGACAATAAAGAGAGGATTTTATTTTCAGTTTTTTCTCCTCTTTCTCTCCTCCTTCTCACTCTCCTTCTACTGCTCCTTCTGCCCCCCCCCCCCCCCCACCACTCAACATTCCAAATTAATGGCGCTATCTGTTTTAACGTTAGCACAAGGCATATGGTTTTACTTCATACCTATAGATAATATAATAATAATAATAATAATAATAATAATAATAATATTCAGGGGGGGAGCAATAAAGAAATTTCACAAAGTAACTGAAATAATTTTAATAATAATAACAGATTAAGCAAAATAGAGAACATCATTTGATTTCTATAAGAAGACATAGCATATGTAGTTAACCAAAACCACACAGAAAAAAATAAGCATTAAAATTGCTCGTTAAGATAGTTAATAGTTTTAACCTTTGGCATGTTAATAAAATTTGATAGCGTCAGTTACTCCCATACGCGTGAGCGCGTGGGACTGCGATTGCTTCTGTTTATAGAACAGAACGTTGTAACAGGAGTCATGTGCAGCTAAATGTACTTCTTCACAACCTCTCTTTTCTTTGGCGAAATTCAAATTGAAAAGTAGGAAATCCAACACGTCCTCATAACTGAAATGCAATCTGATTAAAACCATATTTCATCTTATAGTTCACAGACCTACGTGTAAATGGTATACAAAACAGAATAATTATTGTATTTTACTGTGGAAAAAACTACGCATATAACATTATTTTATGATTTGTTCGGATCATTTCTCAATCATTTTATTCTCCTTGAATAAAAATCTACAACGACTTGCGTGAAAAACCAGAAAAAAGAGTTCAATATACCATGGAAATTAAGCCCAAACACACAACCGAAAACTTTAATTTTTTCAAATTCAGTTTTCAGATTTTATCTCGATTTCATAATTTGATAAAATAATAGGCACAGAATTCGTCTTTGTCAGAAAGCTGTGGCCGTTTGCAAAGGCGTAGCCACGGTTTTATAGCTGGGGGGGGGGGACTTTTGTAGCGGGAGGAGGGGCGAGAGATACTATGGCTCCCCCAACTCTAAAAAGTGGGGGGGGGGGGGGGGGAGCGGCTGAGGCTACGCCTATAGTTTGCCTGGTCATTTCAAAATAGTCCGTCATAAAAGACAGGAAATACATTCTGGTGTAGGAAGGAAATTTGTCTATCCTTTTCAATTTGATCACACACCTCACGTTGTGGAAGGACTGATCATATATCTCTTGTTTTTTGTAGATCTGAGCATGCTCCTTAAAATTATAAAATTAGTCATACACCTAATGTTTTTGAAATTTGATAAAACATCTCGTGTTTTGGTAGATCTGAACTAAAACATCATGTTTTTGTAGATTTAGTCATATACCTCAGCTGTTTGCAGATTTGATTATACACCTCATGTTTTTTTAGATCTGATCACTAATATTCATGTTTTGGTAGAGCTGATCATGCAACCCATGTTTTGGTAGATTTCATCACACACCTCATGTTTGGTAGATCTGATGATACACCTCATGTTTTGGTAGATCTGACCATATACCTCATGTTTTTGTAGATCTGAGCATACACCTCATGTTTTGGTATTATTATTATACACGGTATTTATAACGCGCTTATTTAGTGACAAAACCCCAAGCGCTTAAATATATAACATATAGAAACATCAGGTTTACGATAAATACCTTATATGACAACATAATATAAATAAAATGTTTCACAAAAATTATTTTTTAAAAATTCTACACAGAGATCTGAGTCCCATAAGCTTGAATGAACAGATGCGTTTTTAAGCTTTTCTTAAAGCTCTGTATTGTATTGGCCTCTTTGATGTTACTCGGAAGATTATCCTAAAGTTTTGCCCCTGAATATTGGAAAGACCGCTCTCCATATCGCCGTTTCACCTTAATAGGCTCAAGACAGTTTTTGGATTTCGATCTCAGTTCACGCTTAGGGGAGTTGGGGTTTACCAAATCTTGCAAATGAGAGGGCCCAAGACTACTCATGGACTTATAGACCAACGTCAATGTCTTAAGGGTACACCTCTCTTTAAATGGGAGCCAGTGCAGAGGCTTCAACATGAGACTTATATGGTCATTACGATTGGCTCAAAAAATAACTCGGGCAGAGACGCATTCATGATCTGTTGTAAGCTATCGAAACAACATTGTGCCAAACCGGTAAACAAGCTATTACAATAATCAAGTCTGGATATGATAAGTGCGTGAACTAATGACTTTGCCGCTTCAAAAGTTTTTCTTAATCCATCCTAAGTACATAAAGCAAAACTTGCGAAGATGTGCTATGTGCTGCTCCATCGATAAGTGCATATCCAAATAAACACCGAGATTTCGAACAACTGGGACCGCAGGTATGATATTCGAATCTAGCAAAAGTTCTCTAATGTTGATATGTGCCGAGTTCTGTTTCGAAACAAACACTATGAACTCCGTTTTTTTTTTTTGTTTTTTTTTTACATTTTAATTTCAAACGACTGGCATACAGACGAGATATCCTACTTATACCACTCTGTAGATCGTGCACAGCGGCTAGTTGTGTGTCCTCTTGCTTAGGATCACAGGGTTTATCCACTTGAGTATAGTTGGCGTAGCAGTGATATAGTAATTATAGGCTATCCATAAGTCTTCCCAATGGCATTACATAATCACTATAACGCATGGTGCCCATCTGTGACCCTTGGGGCAAAGAACAGCCCAGAGTGACCGAATCTGAGTAGGCACCATCAATACAAACTCGAACTGACCTGTCAGACAGATAAGATACGAGCCATATGACAAAACCATACCTTTAATGTGAAAGTATTACTTAAACACCGAAGTAAAATCCTATGATCAACCTATCGAATGAGGCAATCAAGTCCAACATGCCGAGACAAACGTCTTACGTCCATTTCTAATAAGACATCATTACACATCTTGAGCAATGCAGTCTCTATGGAATGATTTGCTTCATATGCAGATTGATGTGGATCTGAGAGACCGTTTGTCTCCATATGTTGTGCTATCTGTCGGCTGACAACTTCTTCATTGAGTTTGGAAATATATGCCAAGTTTGACACTGGTCTATATTTCTTTAGACTCGGATCATACACCTCATCTTTTTGTGGATCTGATCACACATCTCATGCTTTTGTAGATCTAATCATAACCTCATGTTTTTATAGATCGGATCATACACCTCATGCTTTTATAGATCTGATAATACACCTCATGTTTTTTATAGATCTGATCATACTTCTCATGTTTTTTTGTAAATCTGACCATATATTAAATATTTACCTCTAAAATTTCTTGTCAAAAATTATAACGGAATATTCAATATTTCGTTAAGGACGCTTGTTTTGTCCAATTGAAGTGACAAAAAGGGGCAAAAAGCTGTGAAAATGTTTGTGAAGAAAGAGTTCTACTTCTTTCCTGTAGCTTCACATATACTTGACTTAACTAAGTCAGCCTCAAGCCACTCTATGGAACACATAATTATAAAACAGCAAGAATGCATGGTTCATCCTTTATAACATTGCAGCCGAAACTATGCAACAGTTATGGGCCGACTGGCGATATATTCGAAGATACGAAAATAATAGGAGAGCGACAATACCTGAGGGCGCTGGTAACATTTACATTTCTCTTCAGTTAGCACTTCCTTAAAGAATAGAATTGTCGTATTAATTTTTCACCCAACTCACGATGCAGAAAAAATGTTTAAAAATATGTTTTAACATGGGATGTTTTATTTTTGTGATAACTATTGCAAGTTTCACCAAAAACCACCTTAACAGTTTGGCCTTGTCTCTACTGTTTCAGTATCGCTTTTTTAATGATAACAATTTGGCACATCATGCGTTTGAAATAGGAGATATACGGGTTAGCCGAGGAGATAATTTCCGGTCCCGTGGACTTCAGGCACATGTGGGTCAATATGTCCGATGTTGTCGTGGACGACGATGAGCTAGGTCCGGTATGCACCATTTATTATCGACAATAGGCTTGCATCAGTCAAAAATGCCATTTATGCACGTAGACAATAAGCACGAACCGGTAAGTGCATTCATACACGTAAACGATAAGCTTTGCCCGGTAAGTGCCCTCCATTCCCCTAGCCGATAAGCTCCGTGAGGTAAGTGGCATTCGTTCACGTAGACGATGAGCTCGACCTTGTAAATGCCATACATTACCATAGGCGATCAGGTCGGCCTGGCAAGTGTCATTCATTAGCCATTAGCCTAAAAGTAAAAAAAAAACAGCGTTTAGATGTGAAATTTACCAGGGTGTCCTCGTTTTGTCAAGAAGAGAGCATTTCTCAGGCTATATACTTCACGTTTAGAGGTCTTTTTAAAAAGTCATGGATACGTTTTGGCTCCGGTAAAATCAAAGCAGTGGTTTAATTCGGGAGGAGCGGAGTTGGTTCCTTTGATTTTACGGTCGTGGGACAGTTGTAGATTTCATCCGGGGAGGACCATCACGGAGGGCTAGGGATGGGAGAGCCTTTCCGGCGGGGTTCTGTCCTAAACCGGCGAGGAGTAAATATATGTTACAGTATATGTTCAAACGACAGAACAAGCTCACTCTGAATTGCACCATGATCCAATTACCATTTGGGGAAGCAGCTTTCAGAGGTAACTTTTGGCTTGGCCCACAAGTCAAGTCAAGCTAAACCAGCAGTTTGATCTGGTCTGTTTGAGACACCCATTCTCACAGCAAAAAGTAACATGCTCTGTCTCTGTGGTCCGCATGGACCATTAAGAGTTGAAGAATAAGAACTCATACCATAAATTTTGGGAGCATAAGCAAGGCGTACAGTGACGTTATGTCGTCTGAATCCGCCTTTATTTTGAGCACGTTTTTATTTTCAGTGAGTATTAACAAGTACTTGAATGAATAATACACTTGTCAGCCGTTTGCTTGACAGGTAACGACGTGCAGGCCAGCCATGGGCTACAGCTTCGCCGCAGGTGCTACTGACGGGCCAGGCATCAGACCATTTACACAAGGTGGACTCTCTAAATATTCACAACAGCTTGTTCTAGTTCGCTCCTAGTACAAAAATGTTTAATTATATTTGCTGTATAATAAAACCGGACAGCGGTATTTGTAATTAAACAAATTGTACTTTGCGTTGATTTGTTTTTAAAACATATCCAGTTCAAGGTTTCACAAAGTTCAGTAGTTCAAAGCGTTCCAAAATCGAATCTGCTTCATGGTGGTACAGGCTGCCTTATATATCTTTCAGGATTAAGAGCAATTTTGCCAAAAGGCAACTATGCGTGCAAGGTTATTCACAGCTTCCCTTTTGACCCTTACAAACCAGACGACAATATTAAAAAATGAATAGAAACCCAAAAGGCTTAATTTTAAAACATCATACCAATTTTCCTTAACAATAGGTAAAATGTCACTAACACTTTTGTGGTCAATTTACCTTAATTGGATTAGTAAATATCGTGCTAACAAGATATAATTTCGAGCTGGTATCACGTCTGCAAACTCTAATGACATTAAGCGTCTGAATTGAAAGCAAGCATAGAAATATTCAATAAGTATAATTTGAGACTTGGTTGTTTGATTGGTTTTATAGAGAATAATAAATAATTTAGTTCATAGAACATGATTTATTATTATTATTATTATTATTATTATTAGTGTTAGTATTATTAGTGTTAGTATTAGTAGTAGTAGTCGTATTATTATTATTATTATTATTATTATTATTATTATTATTATTATTATTATTAGTAGTAGTAGTAGTAGTAGTAGTAGTAGTAGTAGTAGTAGTAGTAGTAGTAGTAGTAGTAGTAGTAGTAGTGCTAGTCGTATTGTTATTATTATTATAATTATTATTATTATTATTATTATTAAATATGAGCTGTTTAATGGCATGTGGCTTTAGGAGAATTAGAAGGCGATGTTGACGGTCCTCCAATCGCTGGAGGAATCATTGATCAGTTTTTGAACGGCTCAGAAGAACTTCAAGAGTGCCATTACCCTAAACCCATTCTGCTTGCTAGTGGCGAGGTAAGAATAACCCGTTGTTGTAAAACAGCAGGCTTCTGGAGGAGATCTCTCTATTATCTCTCTGTACTATTTTCGAGGAATCTCCAGTGGGTCTTCGGAGTAAAAAGGCGTTATACACAACAGACAGAACCGGTGTGGAGGTTGGCTGTTGAACAATAACGAAGAATAACTGCTTGTCAGTAGGCGGGTTAGAGTAATCGGTTCTGCTTGTCAAAAGGGAGGTAAGAGTAACTGGTTCTGCTTGTCAAAAGGGAGGTAAGAGTAACGGGTTCTGCCTGTCTGTAGCAAGGTAAGAGGAACCTGTCAGGTCAGTAGGCAGGTAAGAGTAATCGGCTCTACTTGTCAGTGGCGAGGTAAGAGGAACCTGTCAGGTCAGCAGGGAGGTAAGATTAACATGCTCTGCATTTTACTGGCGAGGTAAGAGTATCCTGTTTCAGGTTTTGGTTCTTGCCTTGACTGAAAAGGTCAAGGTCACCGAGATAACTCTTTTATGATCTGTTTTAGGACTGCCTCTAAGGGTTGTCGAGAGAATGGTAAAGTAGGTTTTCATGATTTGATCTTGACCTGGAATTTGACCACGTTTGTGTCCTTCATATATATGTCAAGTTTCGTTTTCCTAGCCCAAACCGTCCCGGTATTGTTATCTAGAAAACGCAGACAGTGAACAAACATATCAGAAAAATGCAAAGAATTCGAGGTAAAACAAGGTAAAACAACTTCTAAAACAAAGTTTTCAATTGAGAAATATGCATAGACCCGCGCATGAGGAAAAATGACAGTAGACACTGCATTGGCCTCCAACTTTAAACATTACAATATTGTTTTGTTCACACTTTGACAGATACCAATCCCGTTTGCGTGGCAGCCTGAGATTATTCCTTTGCAACTCTTCCAAATTGGTTCAATCTACCTGGTCGGGGTAGCTGCTGAGTTCACGTGAGTCTACACATTCCTTTTTATCGCCCTTGCTCGCAAAAGCGTCTCACCTGCGGAGCAAATTGGCTCCTGAAAACCAATACAATGACACGCTACTGAGCTTGTTTTTTTAGGTGAATCTCCCCTAAAACAATCTTGAACGGTATTATTTTCGGATCATTACACTTATATGCGCTAATTGGCTTTATAAGTAATCTGAAAACTAAAACAAATAGTTTTGGATAAATGCATCCTCTCCAGTAAGGACACTAACGGTGCCTACTTAAAATTGGGAGGCAGAAGTTCGTGCTTTTTTTTTATTGCATGAGCCAAAATAAAAATATATAAAAAGATCCAATAATTTCTTAAGTTATCCACAACATGCAGAACGCCTGCCACGCAATAGTTTAATATGGGAATTTTATATTTTCAATAATGTTTGTCATAAAAACTCAATTTCAAAGAAACTGTATCGTGAATGTAAGTAGATGGTGATAAATCCTGCAGTGATATTTTAGAAATGTAACTTGTTAAACAATTATAAAATTCTAAACTGAAAACAAGTTTAATAGCGAGAATGTTGTGGAGAGTTTGGGTGCGGTGTTTACAGGACGATGGCGGGGAGAAGACTGACGGAGACTGTGCAGGCCGTCCTGCAGGCTAACGGGGTGCAGGGCGCGAGGGTACTCCTCATGGGCATCGTTAACGGCTACACCAGCTACGTCACCACGCGGCAGGAATACAGCGTGAGCCATGATATCCAAAAAAAAATCCCAATAAAAATGGTGCAAATGACAGCATTTCTGAAAATTAAATGCAAATGCAAACTAACTAGATCTCGGCTGGTCACAATGTCCGCAGATATTCTGTTTTAAAATTCTTGACAAACAGCCCTTTTGGAACAAATGGCGGATAATTTATGCATAGATCTTTCATTTTATACATAAAAAGTTTGTTGCCAAGAACATTGCAGCTGCCGTTAAACGCACCGATGTGCACCCCCCCCCCCCCCCACCCCCTACCATTAAAAACTGCTTCGTTGTGTCTGGTTCTAATCATATTTAAAGCATTGCGTTATATCACTGAAGTTTGAGAAGAAAATTTTCTTCAAACGAGCCAGTGGCAACAGAGATCTGAGCTGATTAACAGGTGCAGAGATACGAAGGTGCATCCACAACTTATGGCCCCTACACACTCGAGGCCTATCAACTCCTCTTCTCCGAACTGGCCGTTGCTATCGCTACTGGGGAAGAAGTGGACGAGGGCCTCTCCCCTCCTGACATGAGGGGCTATCCTGACGAAGCCCTGGGCCCTCTTATCGATGACGTCACACCGGAAGGAGAGGGTTATGGCAGTGTGTTGCTAGACGCAGAATTTATATACACCACGGTAATTCAATTAATTTTTACCACCTGATTCATGCCATCCTACACAGACCCAGTAACCATTCCAACGTCGACCTAATGACAACTTCAAATTTAGTTGTACTTTGGTTATGAGTGGTCGCAGCCAGATACCGTTTAACCAACGTTTTTCTTTTTTTACACAACGTTGAATCGATTTTGAGCAATGTTGTTTCGACTTTACTTTTGATCGCAACAAAACCAAACTTTCCTCGACGTCTATTCAACGATGTATCAAAGACACCAAAGAAAATCTGTGCTGTAGGGACGTCAAAAAATTCACGTTGTTAGGTAGCATAGACATGGGGTTCACAACCGAACAGCAATCTCTGCAGGTTATCGTTCATTTGAAATGGAAATCATGTTAGGTCGTTTCGGGGATAGACCAAAATAAGGCCGTAAAATGTGAGAATTTCTAGAGCGCGCGAGTTTTTGCTTCTAGCCTGTTTTTGAAAAAAAATAATGGAAATTGATTTCTTGCTTTGACCCAAAGTCACGAGTACTTTGAGGGAGGAGTGACCACAGCACTTTACAGTTGTCGCTGACTGGATGGAGATTTTATATTGATATTTCTCCGACCTCTAAACAACGTGGGTCTCTCGACGTTGTTTCGACTTCCAATTGCAACCTTCTGGTAACGTTAATAAGACGTTGGATAATCGACGTTTACCGTTTTTAGACGATGTTGGGTAAACGTTATTTCGACTTCCGTAAACAATCAAAACCTGACATTGATTCGAAGTCGGGGGTGACGTCTATCCAACGGTGATAGAACTGTGCAATGTTTACTGGGGGATAATCGCTTGCCAGAGACATCGCGTGTATGCCATGCTTGTTACATGCGACCCTGCTCCATTGTACAGTGTATATGAAATTCGCACACCATATCTGCAAATGGTAACAACTCGCAGTGCACGCGTCTCCCGCGTTATGCATGCATTTGCAGATGTTACTTTTAACATCCGTACAGTAAGAGAAATACACGCGTACGTTACAAGGCACAGCCGGCCTGCGGATGCGTGGTCCCTGTTTCTTTCACGCCCTGCTTTGGCACGAGATGTGTGTGTGGGGGGCGGGGGGGGGGGGAGAGGGGGGCAGTGGGTGTTATTTTGCACACGCTGATACCACCCGTAATTTTTGTAAAGTCAGAACAGAGCAGCGCAGGCTAGAAGGGCAAAACTGAGCGAATAATGTATATCGAAAAAAAGTTTAATTGTGATTGTCTTTTCGCTCAAGGGTGAGACAGTAGAAGTGACTTTCGTGGCAGGAAATCCCCGAGCAGCTGCGGAGGTAATCTTTCTTTCTTTCTCTCTTTCTTTCTTTTTTTCTTGTTCTTTGCTTTCTTTGGCCAGGCCATTTATTCACGACAAATCGAGGGATGCGCAGCGAACGCATGACAAGCCCTCGTGATGTTTGCAATATGACATCCATTCAAAAGTTAAGCTTTTTGGGGGAAAAAACATCAAGATATTTCTTATATTTAGGATAAGAGCTCGACACTCTACACAACTATGTAATTAGCTTCTGGTATTTTTATATTCAACACCTATACTGAATCTCTGTACGCGGTCTGAAAGAAGTGGGGTTGTGTGGCTGAGAAATCTGCACCGAAATATACCTCCCTCGAAAAACACAATATAACAAGGTTTGAAGATATCGGGGATTATTTTTTGGCATAATAAAATCGAAAACATCACCGAAATTTTAAAAATTCGAAACCGTCGTTACTTTTTTCTTTTCTTCGAAAAGAACGGTAAATATTTCGTTCGCATAGAAACGATTGTTACTCTGGATGAAAAAGGGGCTCAATCCCGCGCACATACCTCCTCAATCCAGCTTAATCGAAAAAAAAAAACAAGTCGGATATATTACATTATGTCATCAAAAGTGCGCGAAGTTGGCAGAGTTTTATAAATGGAAATTTTTATCGAAATTGGCGTTGGAAAACTTCTAGACATCCATATTTAAATATCAAGTTGACCTACACAAACACGATGTCAAATTCAGAAGTCTGTATATATATTACACATCCGAAAATAAAAAACACATTTCCATGCAGGTGAAGCCGGTTGGAATAACGGATCTTCCTGTTTGTTAGAATCAGCGAAGTCACCCTTGCCTGGACAGGCCCTAAAAACTGAATTTTTCGGTACTATACGAGCGCACAGCGTTGAAGTTGAAACACTGTATGGGGGCGCAATGATGTGAATCACTTTAGTGAGAAGATGGCATTCTTGTTCTCAGTGGTTCTTTCTGCATCAAATTAGCCGTCAGGGCCTTCTGACAAAACAAAATCCCAGTGGCTGGTAGATTGATGTATTTCTTAGATCATATGAAACCATTTCTTCAGAAATAAGACATAGGACTTTAAAATAAGGCACATAACAAGGCATAGAACTTTCTCACGGAACTGCCCTTTGGGATCAGCTAAGGTTGGACGTATCAATGAATCTCTTGAACAGTTGCCGCGATATAGCGCGTACAATCTCATAAACACAGAAGTGCATACAGAGCAGCTATGGTAATTTTCAGAGTAATGACATTCTTGCAATTTTGAAAAAAAACAAAAAAGAAAAAATAAAACCAAGCCCTCGGCACACAGTTCCACTTCAAGCTCTCTGTTTTAGAGAAGAATTAGGTCCCTTGAATGAGATCAGTTGCGTACAGAAGGTGAAGATAAACAGTCCTTAACAGAAAGACAAAGTGAATAAAATACCCTTCCTTCTCCCCCCTCCCCCCCCCCCCCCCTCACGTTCCTTTTGGGGGATTAATGAACAGATCAGTCATTAACCTCTGGGCTTTAAGAGATACGGGCGCTGATACAAAAGACTACACCATGGTGGTCCCGTTTCTCGCTCAGGTTGGCAGCAACAACGTGAGTTATGCGGAGGTGATATTCGTGGACGGCGACCTGGAGACCACCGTCTACAACGAGGCGAGCTGGGAAACCAGGTAAGAAAACCACTACGCCACCTGTCAGCTTTATTACGCACAAAGTACCAATCTTAACAGTCTCAATACATTATAATCTGAGTATAGTTGACAACACATACAGAATTTATAAGCAGTTGCAACTTCCCTCAGGTTTCGACAATTGGAAATTTCAAGTTTTAAAACAATAATGTCTGCTTCGCAGCTACATCTAGTTCTGTAGTTTTATTAACAGTTAATTGTTTTCTCCTGACTTTTGGAAATAATGGCAGAAATATTATTCTTAAACAAAATGAAAAGCATTTTACACATGAGTAAGAAGACACTTTGGGAGTTCAGAGAACTATAGTTGATTTCGTTATCATGACACGTACAGCAATAACTCGGAAGATCTGCTCAGAATAACTTCCTTAAAAGAAAACGGGTTCTTTTGGGCAACTCTTGTTTTTTCCTGTCCTCCTTTTTTATCACATTTATATGAGAAATATAAACGAAAGAGGTTCTCAAACAATACCCAACCGTGGACCCTCCCATTTTTATCCCAGATCGTAAGCTTTTCAACGTCATCCTTCTAAGAAACAACTTGTAATGTCAATTCAAAGCACCTGCATCTGACACACTGGTGGAGACGCAAAGCCTCGCTCACGTTTTGTTTTGGTTTGTGTTTGGGCGCAGGTTCCACTGGGCCAGTAACTGTCACGACACCGCCTTCCCCATCGCCCTCAACTGCAACCAGGAGCAGCAGAGCAACGCCACCATACAATGGGACATCCCAGAAAACCAGCAGCTCGGCTTCTACAAAATACGCCACTCCGGCTACGCCAAAGATCCGGCCGGACCCATCGTCCCCTACACGGGCGAATCTAGTGTCTTTGAAGTAGGGCTGCTTTAAAGGCTTGGGCTCGAATACTGAGCAGATTTGGCACCACATTATAGGATGGGCATATTTACTCAACAAGAAATAAATGACAAATGACTCCGCTTGTTTCATTCTGTTGCAAAAAAAAAAAAGTGTTCTTAACAGGTGCTAGAAGCTGCATCCGTGATCAAACCTCCCCTTGGTCCAAACATATTGTGCAAAGGTTACAATGCTAACCTACCCAAAAAGTCTACACCTGCATATTTGTTTTTGTCTTTGCAGGGATTACTCCATGTTGAATAAAATGAATAAATGCCCTGATGTCAAATAAGAAATGGCAGCTAATCCATGCCATTAGCATCCCAACAGCTTTCATCAAAACAGTTACATAACTACTTTTTCTAAAACCTATACAAGAATTGGTTCCGCATCAACGTTTGCCCCAGACATGATCACAGACATGATAGGTAAGCTGATAGGACACGTGTCATATCCTGACACGAGTCAGGACAGGTGACAGGACACGTGTCACGACAGCTGGCAGGACACGTCTCCGATCACCTGACAGGACACCTGTCAGAGCAAGTGCACCACCACGGGGGCGTCCTCGTCGTCGTCTGCGCCGAAATCCCACCGAAATCTCTTCTCCAGGTTGTCCTTGAACTTTTGACCCCTGACCTTTAACTCGTGCTTGCTGGCACTGCTGTCCAGGTTAGCGAAGAAAGTGCGGAGAGTGGCCACCAGGAAGTTGTTGCGCGTTACAATGTCGACGAAGAAATCCTCGGGTATTTCCCGTATGTGATAGTGCATGATGGATATGAACTGGGTGTAGAGCACCGCGTGGGTGCCGATAGCCTCGTCGCTACAGCACAGCAGGTGCACGAGCTGCTTCCATTGCTCGAAAGCGTCGAAAACCTGCCCCAATAGGAAGCAAATGAAGGCAAACTGTACCTCCCCCAAAATACCCAACTCGTTGTCTTTATACACAGTGTCCAGGAGAGTCTGTAGGACGTAACTGTGGTCCATGCTGTATTTGGTCATTTCTGCGGGGGTCGCACCCTCGGGGTACTTTTTCTTTGGTATTGAGGTGAATCGAATGACCGTTTCCGGTGAGCTGTGGATTCTGGGTAGCCGTGGATCGTCCGGGTCCCTATCTGCGTTCGGTTGTTCCGAGTTCGCTCTCGCTTCGGCGGCCTGTTTCCGCGATTGCGTCGTGCTCATTTCTGACTGCAGTTCTGCTACCGATGATATCTTCATATTTAAGGGCTGCAGCCTGGCTAGAACATCTGGAGTAATCTGATTGGTCAGTGACACCCACTTCTTGTAGCTGGATATAAGCAAAAAATTCAAATTAACGAGATCAGTCTTTGTAGCTAAAAATTTTAACAAACATCTTATTGGAAGCTCAAATGATAACAAAACAAGCGGTATCCCACTGATCATATTCAGCAAACTAGAACGGCCAGTGCACACCAACAGTGTGCCCGAACATGCTACACACGGTTATTAGCTAGTCCTTTGCTTTTTGTTTTGTAAACAAAAACAGATGTTCCCCCAACCCCCATCCCTATCCTCTTTACCTAAAGTCATGATATAGATTTGTATAAACCTTCACCCAATTCCACACAGTGTAGATTCCGTCATTATATACATTGTTTTTACTGGACGGCTTTTATCCGGGTCTGGAAGATGGTCAGTACAAAAATGTTTTAATGATTTTATCTAGGTTTGGAGCGTGTTCATTACAAACATTACTGTACATCGTTTTTTAATCCGCGTCTTGGGGGTGGTCACTGCAAACAAGTTTTACTATGGGTCTTTTTGCATCCGGGTCTTGGAAGTGGTCACTACAGACAGATTTTACTGTACGTCTTTTTTCCCGGCCTTGAAGGTGGTCACTACAGACAGCTTTTACTGTACGTCTTTTTTTCCGGGTCTGGAAGGTGGTCACTACAGACAGATTTTACTGTACGTCTTTTTTCCGGGTCTGGAAGGTGGTCATTACACAGATTTTACTGTACGTCTTTTCTATCCCCGGATCACTACGAATACGTTTTTTGCTGTATGTGTTTTTTATCTGCGTCTGGAAGGTGGTCGACACCACCACCCACCCCCTCTTTTGTTTTGTTTATTTATTTATTTTTCCATTTGGGGAGGGGGTGGGCGTGTGTTAATTGTGTTCACAACAAAGACGAGCGGAAGGACGGTCAAGTTAAAAACATAATGTACCCCAGAACCTGGCTAGCCGATCATATAAACATTCAAATTTGCTGAATTTTAGCATTGGTTGCTCCAGACTATCTACAAACTTCACTACAATTAATACAAACGCAGATAAGCAAAGCAAGGAGCACAAGACAACCTGGCATACGGATAGGCAGCCAGGAAGCGGTCCAGATCTTGTTTGTTCTCTTCCACTCTGGCCTGTTCCTCTTCTGTGATGACGTCAGTCTTAATATCTAAAAATATCAATGCATGGCCGGTTTTATTTTTCAAATTTTCATTGTAATAACTGTTTTGATTTCACAAATAGGAATAGATGCAGAGCAAAAAATCATTTTGATTTCAACTGCGTTTGGTTGCATCTTAAGTCAATGTCAATACGCACCCGTTTCCACACATTAAAGGACCATTGAATGCCAATTGTAAAGCAACTAGCAATCATAACGATGTTAGGAACTTTTCAGCGCTTTCAGCGAAATTTGATCAAAATTAACTGAAACCACAGTTTACGAAATCAACCACATCCCCACCGCCCCCCTCCCCTTCCCCATATTTTTTCTGCCTGTACACAAAGGTTGCATAACAAACCTTCCAACTTCGGGTCCCATTTTTTGAGCAGCACCTCTCTTTGCTTGAAGTCATGGAAGAAGCCAGTTCTGGGCGCCACTTGACTCTGCTTGCTGACGGCACTACAAGCAAATGACGCCAGTACACTGCCGTGTGCACACGACACGCCTACACAACACTCTCCCGAGCACACGACGCGCCTACACAACACTCCCGAACACACGACACGCCTACACAACAGTTCCCAGCACACGACACGCCTACACAACACTCCCCAGCACACGACACGCCTACAAAACGCCCCCGAGCACACGACACACCTACACAACACTCCCCAGCACACGACACACCTACACAACACTCCCAAAATCACGCGACCAGCGTACACAACACTCAAGCAAGCACGCGATCCGCGTACATAACACTGCCATGAGGACATGACACGCGAACACAACACTGCCGTGGGCACAAAACTCGCGTACAAAACATTGCCGTGAGCACACGACACGCGTACACAAAACACCAGCTTGCACGCGACCAGCGTAAACAAAACTGTCGTGAGCACACAACACGTGCATTATTTTTACCGCCGTGTGCACACGACACCAGCACACACCTCTATCTCTCACACACACACATGCAATATAACTCTTCCCTCTTGAAAGGGAGGGGGGAAGAGAGAGCGTGTAAAAACCAAAACAAAGTTTACTCATGTGCTCACACCAACTACTCCGTCCTCACCTGTAATATACAAAGTGAATCCCGGGCGGTATCATTTTCACGCCTTTAAAATTGTAGTCCACCACCCACGTATTGTAGTCAATGCCAAATTCGGTGCCCTTAGGCACATCCAGAAACACAAGAGTGGCGCCTTCGTCAAACAGCTGCCGAGCAACGTCCTGATCCATGTCCGCGCCCCCGGCCCCACTCTGTTTCCCGGCCATCTACAGCAAACAAACAGTCACGTCTCGTTGCCACAGCTGCACTGAACCGCAGCCGTTGTTCAGGGCAAATAACCCACATCATCACCCCTGATGGCAGAAAAGCTATCAATGTGCCTTTTCATGCAAAAAGGCTTTACATTTTCCCCATCACATAATTATCACACGACACTTACGTTAATTTGGTTCAAATTCTATACACTGGGAAATTTTCATGTATAAGTGACCTTCGAAAATGTATGGAAGTGAGCATGTTTCTTGGAATTCAATTTTTCAAAACTGGACAATTTCTATCCAATAAGTCTTATTCCGCAGTTGCATTGTTTTTTTGTATTAGACATTTGTAATCGTCCAAGTTGGATTTTAAATGAGAATCGGGTGGATAAAAACTGTTTTTTTTTTTTTTTTTTTTTTTTTTTTTTTTTTTTGGCGTATGCTGTCGGCGCTGCTGAATCAATGTTTTCAGCGTGTTATGTAAGTTTGTTTTTTTTTGTTTTTTTGTTCGTTTTTTTTTTTGTGTGTGTGTGTGTTCACCAACTAGGATGGGTATATTAGGACGCACTTGCTAAAGACACAAGTGGGAAAAAAAGGAGGAAGAATCAAGAAATAGCAAAAGAAGAGTGAGAAAGAAAGAAATTCCGATTAGTCGCCTCTTACGCCATGCACGGAACAGAACGAAGTGGATGTGTTCTTAAGATTGTCCCCACCCCATAGGGGGTGCTTTGTAAGTGACCAGGCATTTGCTTCATTATTACACCACTGTATTATGGACTGAAAAATGTATGTCCATGTGACCAGCCGAGACTTTGTCAAGTACCAAAAGGCTGATACCTTCGCCAACCGAACAGTGTGATTGACGATAACAATCATTGGAATATAGGAATCAGCAACCGATAGCAATGACTGGAAGGAAAACACATTACTTGAACTGATAGAGAAGAGAGAACAGTGAAATAGTACCGTGTTCGTTGCGTCTTAATGAAAGAAGCTCAAGAGATTATCAGATTAGCTACTGAAGCATTTGCCTCTCTCTTTCGACAAACTCACGTAGAAAGCACCCAAGTGTTACACTACAGTTATCTCAAAAATAACAATTTTTGAGAAGTCGCAATCTTGGCAATTTTTGACTGATTTGAAAAATAAAATGACGTTGCAAAACTTCAATATATATATTCTCACTGCGCAAGGTTGCATATAGCTAGGATAGATAATTTCGGAGAACTTGCGTGGAAAAGCACCCAAGTCCTACACTACAGTTATGTCAAAAAATTCACAATTTTTGACAAGTCGCCAATACGACGTTGCACAACTTCAATATATATATATATATATATATATATATATATATATATATATATATATATATATCTTCACCGTGCAAGTTAGCATATGCCTAGGATAAATAGTTTCGGAGAACTCGCGTGGAAAGCACCCAAGTCTTACATTAGAGTTGTCTAATAAATTGGCAATTTTTGACAAAACTCCATTTTCGCATTTTTTTTACCGATTTGAAAAATAACACGACGTTGCACAACTTCAATATATACATTTTCAGTGTGCAAGGTTACAAATGCCTAGGGAGATAGTTTCGGAGAACTTGCGTGGACACAAAACAGCATCCAAAGTGTGACACACAGACGGACGGAGGGCAATCCTATAAACCGCCCCCACCCCCCGGGCTCGCAAGTTTGGGGTCTAAAAAGCTACGAGGTGGAAGAGGTAAATTATGCTTTGATATCGTAACGTATCAGCGCAGTTTGCCCTTGGCATAGACAGCAGCCCGTCACGTTTCATTTGGTTATTTGTTTACTTGAGATGCCTGGGCACTGTTTGTGCAAACAATCATGCGTCTTAACAAGCCGTGCACGGGACAGTGTTAATCTCAGACTACGCACTCTTGTCGTGACTGTCACTCAGTTCCCAGGCCATTTTTAATTGGTCAAATACTTAGTGCTAAACAACCGCAAGTAATTTTGATTGGTAAAACTGCTTTCCTAGCCTTGAATACCATCCGAGTTGCCTAAATATTACTTTAATTACCAACCTGTTAATCACTACCTGACTGTGTGTTTGTATACTGAATTACTGTGGCCATTTCGTCATATTTACTTATGGATAAAATTAGTCAACCAAACATGAATGTCCAAAGACATTGTGACCAGCCGAAATCTAGTGAATCAAGTATCAACAAGTAAGTATTTGTGAAACACAAGCAGGCCCCAACCGCTCCCAAATTCATAGGGGGTATAAAGCGATGACGGACAGACGGACGGACACCCCAAACCTATAGGCCCCAATCCGAAGGGTTGGGGCCTAAAAAGCTTGTGTAGTCGTCAAGAAGGTGGTGGTTATAGTTTAAAAACCAGTTACTGAAAATTTATAAAGACCGGCATTAGCCTAACCTCTGGTGAATCTCAAAAAAGTAAATTTCAAAGGAATCCGATCAAAACTGAAGAAGAAGAAGCATTTTAAGTAAATTCACAAACGTACATACGTACACACATACATACAGACGACAGATACTTCTCTGCTGATGTAATAAGACCAGCCCAACGAAGCCATTTCTGCCATTTTTCCGGTTTTTTTCAATTTTTTTTCACTTTACTGGAAAAGATTGGTTTTATCCGGGAAACCCAGCCCCATCTATATTGTGTTTAGAGCTGTCCTGGGGCAACAAAGTCGCACTTCGGAGCGCGTACGGCGCGGAGCGACAGCTCTCGGGGCGGGAAATCTTAAATAAATCTTAAGTTTTAAGTCTGAATGTGTCTTAACTAGGAGGTTTGCTTTCAAGAAGAGAAGTTTATCCATGTTATCGGCGCCCATACAGGCACGTTGCGCCATTACAATATCTTTTACATAAACAATACCCGCGGGGTGTAGGTTCACTAGGTGAGGCAAAACTCCTTCCCCGCGGTATGCCCCGGAATAAATGACAGCTCTCATTGTGTCATCACTCAAAAGTTCAATTTTACCTTTCGACCGATTTTACCTCGCCGACCTTGTACTTTTATTAACACCGTCTGTATTTATACTCGTAAGTATAGCAAATCCACGAACAATCCACACCGATGCTGCAAGGTTCAAATCTTTACACTTTTGGCCCGTGTACTGGTGAAACACTAAAATATGGTTTGGTGTTTCTTGAAACTAATGCGCCTAATAAGACTTGGGTGTTTCGAAGAAAATGCGTACGAAATTTCAATTTCGACTGCAAGTAAACCGGGTAAAAAAATGAAAGAAGTGAAAGAAACAAGTAAGTATTTGTGAAACACAAGCAGGCCCCAACCGCCCCCCAAATTCATAGGGGTATAAAGCGATGACGGACAGACGGACGGACACCCCAAACCAATAGGCCCCAATCCGAAGGGTTGGGGCCTAAAAAGCCATAAAATTGTCTGCGGTATTACAATATGCATAATTTAGCTGTATAAAATTTCAAATTTTGATAAACCGTTCACAATACATGTCAATATAATATATTATATTGTGACAACCACAGCTAAAGCATAGCAGTGTATTAATTTATTGCAGAATTCAGTTATCCCGAGGACCACAAATTACGGTTCACAAGTAAGTATTTGTGAAACACAAGCAGGCCCCAACCGCCCCCAAATTCATAGGGGTATAAAGCGATGACGGACAGACGGACGGGCCAACGAGAGGTATCTTATGTGGTGGCTGCATTATGTGGTAGCGTTTGATATGCCTGAATTGCATTTAAGTGGTGGGTCACGGACAAGATTATTTGGGAATAAAAAATACTTAGGTGGTGGTTTATATTTGCCCGTGCCCCTATGTGGTTCCCAGCAGGCGTCATGTCAGTGTCAATAATATTTTATGCTTTGTGTGTGTCATTTGTAAATCAACGGAATTCTATATGTGGTACTTTACTGCATAAAGATATTTCAGAACTTATCTTTCACAACTGTTTTGTACAATTCCCACTTGCAAACTTTGTCTGCAATTGGGTATAAGTTTTTAACTTTTCTGGAAGTTTCTGCCCTTTTTTCGTTTTTTTTCTTCTTCCGTTTGGATGTTTCCAGAAAACTCCTCCGACAGAGGGAGATGAAATTCGGTACACGTGTAGAGGGCGACGAGGTCTCCGTGAACCCGCAATTTTTTTTGGACTTCAGCGATCAATGTCAAATTAAGGTCACTGACTACTATCTCGAAAACGATTAGAGATTGAGCGATGTTGAGCTCATTTTCGAACCCATGGGCTCAAAATATCGTTACGTAAGAAATGCTCGGTGACTTTGACGTTCTCGGTCACGGTCAAGGTCGAAACCGGAAGTTGACTATTATCTAGACAACGATTAGAGATACAGCGATTTCTAGTTCATTTTCGACCCTTTCCGCCCAAATAACGTTACATTAGAAATTCCTCGCTGACCTTAATGTTCTAGGTCACGGTTAAGGTCAAAAACCAAAACCAAAAATCGACTATTATCTCGAAAACGGTTAGAGATATATCGATTTCGAGCTGATTGTCGATCCCTTGGAGCTAAACAACGTTATATAAGAGATACCTCCGTGACCTTGACCTTCTTGTTCACGGTCATGGTCAAAAACCAGAAATCGACCATTATCTCGAAAACGGTTAGAGACATACCGATTTCGAGCCGATTGTCGACCCCTTGGGGCTAAACAACGTTATATAAGAGGTACCTCCGTGACCTTGACCTTCTCGGTCACAGTCATGGTCAAAAACCAGAAATAGACTATTATCTCGAAAACGGTTAGAGACACACCGATTTCGAGCTGACTGTCGATCCCTTGGGGCTAAACAACGTTATATAAGAGGTACCTCCGTGACCTTGACCTTCTCGGTCACGGTCATGGTCAAAAACCAGAAATCGACCATTATCTCGAAAACGGTTAGAGACATACCGATTTCGAGCAGATTGTCGACCCCTTGGGGCTAAACAACGTTATATAAGAGGTACCTCCGTGACCTTGACCTTCTCGGTCACGGTCACGGTCAAAAACCGGAAATAGACTATTATCTTGAAAACGGTTAGAGGTATACCGATTTCGTGCTGACTGTCGGCACCTTGGGGCTAAACAACGTTATATAAGAGGTACCTCCGTGACCTTCTCGGTCACGGCATGGTCAAAAACCGGAAATAGACTATTATCTCAAAAACAGTTAGAGACATACCGATTTCGAGCTGACTGTCGACCCCTTGGGGCTAAACAACGTTACATAAGAGATACCTCCGTGACCTTGACCTTCTCGGTCACGGTCATGGTCAAAAACCGGAAATCAACTTTTATCTGGAAAACGGTTAGAGGTAAACCGATTTCGAGCTGATTGTCGACCCATTTTGGCTAAACAACGTTAAGAGGTACCTCCGTGACCTTGACCTTCTCGGTCACGGTCATGGTCAAAAACCGAAAATAGATTATTATCTCGAAAACGGTTAGAGACATACCGATTTCGAGCTGACTGTCGACCCCTTGAGGCTAAACAACGTTATATAAGAGGTACCTCCGTGACCTTCTCGGTCACGGTCATGGTCAAAAACCGGAAATCGACTACCTTCTCGAAAACGGTTAGAGACATACCGATTTCGAGCTGACTGTCGATCCCTTGGGGCTAAACAACGTTATATAAGAGGTACCTCCGTGACCTTGACCTTCTCGGTCACGGTCATGGTCAAAAACCGGAAATCGACTATTATCTCAAAAACGGTTAGAGATAGTGCTATTTTGAGCTCATTTCGACCTTTGAGCGCAAATAACGTTACTTTAGAAATGACTCGGTGACTTTGATGTTTTCGGTCACGGCCAAGGTCAAAAACTGGAAATTGACTATTATCTCGAAAACAATGAGAGATACAGCGATTCTGAGTGAGGCCATTTTCAACCCTTTGTGCGCAAATAACGTTTCTTTCCAAATGCCTCGGTGACCTTGATGCTCTCGGTCACGGTCATGGTCAAAAACCGGAAATCGACTACCTTCTCGAAAACGGTTAGAGACATACCGATTTCGAGCTGACTGTCGATCCCTCGGGGCTAAACAACGTTATATAAGAGGTACCTCCGTGACCTTGACCTTCTCGGTCACGGTCATGGTCAAAAACCGGAAATCGACTATTATCTCAAAAACGGTTAGAGATAGTGCTATTTTGAGCTCATTTCGACCTTTGAGCGCAAATAACGTTACTTTAGAAATGACTCGGTGACTTTGATGTTTTCGGTCACGGCCAAGGTCAAAAACTGGAAATTGACTATTATCTCGAAAACAATGAGAGATACAGCGATTCTGAGTGAGGCCATTTTCAACCCTTTGTGCGCAAAAAACGTTTCTTTACAAATGCCTCGGTGACCTTGATGCTCTCGGTCACGGTCAAGGTGAAAAACTGGAAGTTGACTATTATCTCGAAAACGGTGCGAGATAGAGCGATTTCTAGTTCATTTCGACCCTTTCCACCCAAATAACGTTACACAAGAAATTCCTCGGTGACCTTAATGTTATCGGTCACGGTTAAGGTAAAAAAACGGAAGTTGACTATTATCTCGAAAGTGATTAGAGATATACCGATTTCGAGCTTATTGTCGACCCCTTGGGGCTAAACACGTTATATAAGAGGTACCTTCTTGACCTTAACCTTCTCGGTCACGGTCATGGTCAAAAAAAGGAAATAGACTATTATCTCGAAAACGGTTAGAGATATACCGATTTCGAGCTGATTGTCGACCCCTTGGAGCTAAACAACATTATATAAGAGGTACATCCGTGACCTTGAGCTTCTCGGTCACAGTCATGGTCAAAAACCGGAAATCGACTATTATCTCGAAAAGGGTTAGAGACATACCGATTTCGAGCTGATTGTAGACCAAGAGGTACCTCCGTGACTTTGACCTCGGTCATGGTCAAAAACCGGAAATAGACTATAATCTCGAAAACGGTTAGAGATATACCGATTTCGAGCTGATAGTCGACCCCTTGGTGCTAAACAACGTTATACAAGAGGCACCTCCGTGACCTTGACCTTCTCGGTCACGGTCATGGTCAAAAACCGGAAGTGGAGTATTATCTCGAAAGCTATTTTAAGCTCATTTTCGCCCTTTGTGTGCAAATAATTACTTTAGAAATGGCTCGGTAAGTTTGATGTTCTCGGTCACGGTCAAGGTCGAAATCTGGAAGTTGACTATTATCTCGAAAACGATTAGAGATTGAGCGATTTTTGGTTCATTTTCGACCCTTTCCCGGTTATAGAGGGATTTTGGGTTCATTTTGGGCCCGTCGGACGAAAGCGACGATAAAGAAGAGATTACTGCTTGACTTTTAGGTTTTTGGTCATAATATAATAAAAATATTTTCTTTGGTGGTTTTTGCAAGTGGGCCAATTCCGCTATGTAGCGGATTCTTTCTAGTTTTAAACAAATTGTTTGTTTGTCTGTTTGGTGTTTAATGTTTGTTTCGTGTTTAACGTTCCATTCACCAACTAGGATGGGTATATCAGGATGCACTTGCTAAAGAAACAAGTGGGGAAAAAAGAAGGAAGAATGAAGAAATGCACGGAACAGAACGCAGTGGGTGTATTCTTAAGACTCTCCCCACCCCACAGCGGGATTTAAACAAATGCTGCTCTTCTTATTTGCTTTAGAAATTAGCTTTATAGTTGCATTATTTACCGACAGATGGTGTTACAGGACAGTTGATCTACGGACTTTGACGGACTCCCTTATGTGGTTTGTTTTGTGCTCAATGGGTGCTTATGTAGCTACCTCATAAGAACCGCCACATAAGGAACAAAAAAAACATAAGTGACGGATGTACCGAAAATCCACCACATAACATAATCATTGTGGGCACGGACAGACAGACGGACGGACAGACACCCCAAACCTATAGGCCCCAATCCGAAGGGTTAAAACTTTTACGAGTAACAAGTTTTTAAAATGGTATACGGATTCTTAAAAAGATGTTCTTTGGTGCGGATAAATCTGACATTCAGGAGAAATTTCCCTATGATTTCTTTCATTTTTACTGGTTGGTTTGTATTCAACACGCAGAATTTCTGCGCACTTTATCCGGAACGCCTAAAATGTGGCTTTGTTAATAAGCGGATTCGTATTTAGACTTTTGTCAAACAAATTTTGCGTTTACACTAAACTGAGTTTGGATAAGGATATAAAGAAATGATCGAAAAAAAACTGGCAAAAGTCAACAAAATTCGATTTTGCCAGAAACATATTCACATGCTGGCTATTAAAAGGGGTGTATAATATTTGAAATAGTTTTTAAAAAAATCATATCATAGCTTTTTAAATTCGAAAGTGTGTTTGTTGAAAGAAATTTAGAATTTTTATGTTTTTCACTTATCGTTTCTTTACAATATATCCCAAAAATTTGCAGTCGAAACGACACCTACATCGATTAGATCCGAAAGTACGAATTGGCTTATAAGGAGAGAAACATAAAATTGAACAGCACATCGTAATTGGCAAAACTGAAAATGTGTTCTTTTAATGCGAGAACAGCGTTTGCGGCGGTTGTTCGATGTTTATTTACAAACTTTAAGCCATGCCATTCACTATTACATTCTTATTATGGGTCATAATAATTTTCATCAGCCAACAGACGAGTTTGTAATTTAACCAATTACGATGTGCTGGTCAATTCGCATGTTCCTTGCCTTGTATATTCGTAGGGGAAACGTGGTGGGAGAACTGAAGTTAGCAGACAACAAGCCAGCAGACAATAAGAAACTGAAGCTGGCAGACAATAAGGAATTTAAGGTTATTATTCGCGAACACTTCAATAGTTGTCAAAACAAAGTGAGTGATAATATGAGTTCTTGAAAAGATGTTTTGAAAAAAAAACGTAACAAAGAACATCCACCACATTAAAACACACGTAAACACAACAACAACAGCAACAACAATAAGAGGTACAAGTATCCGGTATCGATTCCACACATTTTATGTGATTTAAATAGAAACGTTGCTTACATGTGTTACAAGGAGAGAAACATGTAATTGAACAGCACAACGTAATTGGCAAAATTGAAAATGTTGTCTTTTAATGTGAAAACAGCCTTTGCGGTCATTATTCCAGGTTTCATCACAAATTAGAAGCCACACAGTTCACTATGACATCCTTATTTTAAGTCAGGATAATCTTCTGTTCACTTAAACCACAAAAATTGTTTACAAGTAAATATAAAGAGTTTCTCAAAAGGCTGATACCGCTAGAGCATATTGCACTGCATCATGCCTTAGTGTAAACAGCATTTTTTAAAACGTAAAATCCAATCATGCTCATTTTCTCAAGAAGTCTGCTTAACGCTGTGTGCTATTGTGGGTTCGACTCCCACAGCGTGCTCGCACAACGATTTCTTGCGCAATAAATTGGCACTCCCCGGTGGTAGCACACATATATAAGCACTACCAGGCAAAAATCTTAAATGAAAAAAAAAACGCTCAATTTTTTATGCTTTCAAATCTTTATTTTGCCGATACTCGGCGCCAAAAGCCTAAAACTAAATTTTTTAAGAAATTCTTCAGAAAAATCGCTCCAATTTTTTTATTTGACCGATTTCCTCAACCAAACTTGGCTCAATTATGCGGCACTAATATACAAACAATATGGTGAGGTCAAAAATGCGGCACAAGGTCAGACCGGGGTGGGCGGCCATTTTGAATTTTTTTTTTTAGCCAGCAGACAATAAGGAAGGGGGGTTTATTCTTCGCTGTCAAACACTCATATGACCGATTTGCGAGATGATACTTGGCAGAAAGTTGTATGGTACATGTACGCTTTCGGTGGTATAAAAAATTTTTCGGCACAAGGCCCGGGGGTGGGGACGGGTGCCCGGCCCCCCGGGCAAAACTAAATTTTTTAAGAAATTCTTCAGAAAAATCGCTCCAATTTTTTTATTTGACCGATTTCCTCAACCAAACTTGGCTCAATTATGCGGCACTAATATACAAACAATATGGTGAGGTCAAAAATGCGGCACAAGGTCAGACCGGGGTGGGCGGCCATTTTGAATTTTTTTTTTAGCCAGCAGACAATAAGGAAGGGGGGTTTATTTTTCGCTCTCAAACACTCATATGACCGATTTGCGTTGTGATACTTGGCAGAAAGTTGTAGGGCACATGTACGCTTTCGATGGTATAAAAATTTTTGCGGCACAAGGCCCGGGGGTGGGGACGGGTGCCCGGCCCCCCGGGCAAAACTAAATTTTTTAAGAAATTCTTCAGAAAAATCGCTCCAATTTTTTTATTTGACCGATTTCCTCAACCAAACTTGGCTCAATTATGCGGCACTAATATACAAACAATATGGTGAGGTCAAAAATGCGGCACAAGGTCAGACCGGGGTGGGCGGCCATTTTGAATTTGTTTTTAGCCAGCAGACAGTAAGGAAGGTGGGTTTATTTTTCGCTGTCAAACATTCATATGACCGATTTGCGAGATGATACTTGGCAGAAAGTTGTAGGCACATGTACGCTTCCGATGGTATAAAAATTTTACCTCAAAACGCCTTATTTGGATTTCATTCTTGGAACGGTCTGGAATGCATTTGCAAAAACGCTTTGGAATGGGGTAAAATGATTCATGTTTTAGAATTAGACAGTCTGGATCCATCGGCCTTAAAACTTTCCGTTGACAAAGAATTAAACAGTAGTAAGGCACCTCTTCAATGTGGTAAATGTCAGATGGATATGGGTACAAATTATCCGTATATTAGACTGGTACATAGTAGTTTATTGGTATGCTTAAAAAAATTGAACTTAAAATCGCTTTCCAAAACAATCGACATTAATAGCATAATCAAAGATGCCTATCCATTAACAGCAGACACGTTTGAGGTAAGTACTATTTTGTTATTGATTGATAACAACCCGTGGAAAATTTTTAGGCGTCTTAGGGAACCGATATCGGATAACCAATTTGAAGAAATATTGATTTCCGGAGAGATAAAAAGTGCAGGTAAAAAAACAGTCGAAAATTACAAAACAGGTTGTGCTACCGCTATTGTTGTTTTAGATCGCAAGCATTACTCCTTACGGTTTCAGCTTTCCAAAGAAGGATTTTCCATAAAAAATAATCTGTCTGAAACCCCTCTTAAAAGTTTTTGCAACAAAATTGATGGATTTAGTGGAAAAATTGGGGCGTACCATGTAACTGAAAGAATTTTAAAAGATATTCTGACATACGAAAAGTGGTTTTCCTCAGACGCCTTAAGCATTTATTTTGATTTGTTATCAAGATCGTCACCAAGGAAGACCATCGCAGCACCAGCAGGTTGGTTTAATCAATACTACTTTGTAAATAGCAACCCAAACCAACCAAAAATGTACAAGTTTCATTTATTTGCACCAGAATCGATTTTCAGACATGAAGTTTTGCTGTTACCTATTAACATAGCTAACATGCATTGGGTATTGGCAGTTGTCCATATGAAGGATAAAATTATAACAGTTTGTGATTCGAGTGGTTCTTGCCATGATAATAACGTTGGCTCGCTTCTTCAATTCATTTGTCAGGCAAGTTTAATTCAAAAACAAATGTGTGAAGATATAAAAGTTTGGAAAGTTCGGTATTTCAGTGAAAGAAAAGATTTTTTGCCACAGACAGATTCAGTGAGCTGTGGTCCTTTCGTTTGTTTCATGGCAAAGTGTTTAATTTATAATGTGCGAATGAAATTTGACCCACACCTTGCCAGAGAAACGATTGCATGGGAATTATTTCATGGTAAGATAGTGAATACCAAATTGTTTGCGTTTTAAATGTGATTATTTTATATTAATATTTATTTGTACTCAGGTTTTTTAGTTGGGCATTTGCATTTTGCGACATTCCTTGTAAAACTCATGCCTACCGCGAACAAAACAAAGGACTTCTTATTGTCTGCTGGCTTATTGTCTGCCAGGTTCAGCCAGGTAACGTGGGCGATAATACAAGTTTTCACCATCGCCTAAATACACATTACGCTCTTACACTTCAAAAGAAGGAACAGAAGCGTTGTTGTGTAGCACCGTGCAGCATTTGGGTTATCGCAAGTTTAAGAAGGTATTTTTGCAAATACTACTGGCACTGTTTCTTTTTTTTTTTAACCACAAACGCTATGCGTACTACAGCTGTACTTGTAACAATAAACACAGAAACAAACGGTTGAGACGTTCTTGTTCAACAGCCAACCTCTACAGCAGTTAGGTCTGTTGTATATAATACTTTTTTAGGCTGTTTCACATTCACTGTCTCTGAAAAACGATACATGACGTCAAAATGACGAAAAAACATGGCGTAGATACATTCCAAATGAGATAGGTATCTGAAATCAGGTACGGTTATATCTGAAATCCTGAATTACCGCTCACTGAAAAAAATAATTTTTACACGTGAAACATCGATTCGCTATTATTCGCAGTATCATGCGAGTCCCATTCAAACAGTAACTTAGTTATGTCATTATTTTTAATAAAAAAAAGGTTAAACACATGAGAACCACATGTTGCCGCCATGTTGTGACGTCACACAGAACTGTATCTGGCCGTATCCCGGAAGTTGAACCAGGATAGATAAAATGGCGTCGAGACATTCTATCTTTTTTTTCGATATGCCATATTTTTTTTCGAGGCTCTCTAGAGAACCGTATCTGAGTGAATGAGAAACACGGTTAGTCTCTACACCCACTATATGGATTCCGCGAAAATAATACACGTAAAAGTGCGAAACTACTGTTCAAAATATCCTTCCGCTCTGTTTTTATACATAACAGACAGATATCAGATGTCAGCTGTTTGTAACAATGGTGTTCGGGACACGAAAAATAATGGTTAAAAGTAAAGGTTACATAAGTGTAGCATTGGACGGAATGGTCCAGAACTTTAAAGATTCCATAATCTTACAAGAGTTTACAGGTATACTGACATTTGATCTAGCGATATTTGATCTAAATTTACAGGGTACGACAATTGGTCTAGATTTTTTCGTGTTTTTTTATTGGAATTGAAATATAAAACAATCAAATAGTTTTCATCTTCTTTTTGCCTTCTGTACCACTATGCAAAATAATCAAGATTTCAATAAAAAGTCAATAATTTCAAAAGATTTTCTACTCAACATAAAAAGTCCCATCAATGCCACGGAGCGTCTAACTGAAGTCTCAATGACCAGAGTGCCAAGCTGCCTTTACTTAGATATAATCTTCAAATATTGTATCAGACTTAATCCAGATAAGGATAGTGTGTCACCGAACAATCTGGTATGATATTTATCGGTATTCATTAATATTTGCAATCAGGTGTCGATTGGAGGTTGTATATTAGGCGTATATATGGCATAGAATGCGAATAAAAAGATAACAGCTATTTCATTGCCTAACTTTCCCTTTTAATGAAAAAAAGACACAAGGTAAAAATCTAGACCAGACGTCGTACTCTGCAGAATTAGATTAAATGAAACTAGATCAAATGTCGTGTGCAAACTTCTACCAATTTACAGGTCTATAATTTTAAGGAGTAAATTTATTTTTGCTAGTCCGTCACTTAAAAAGTGCTACTAGTTGGCAAGTATATTGTCTCAATTAAAAGACGGTTCCCCATTTTTGAAAACTGTTTCAGAGTCTGAACCATTTGCTCCAAATGTATCAATTTTGGTAAAACATAGCGGTCATTAGTAATTACCTTGCTATTACTTGTTTCCGTAATGCGCTAAAAATTTGAAAAAATATTGACGAAAAACCAATATGTTGTTAAAATTTAACTAACGCTAAGGATATAGTCTTACTGTCTTCTGATTTTGATTATCAAAAGTGATTATATGATGATTTTCGTGGCAAACCCTTGCACCTATCAGGATAATCCCTTTTTATTTGTGATTCGCAAAGACATTAGTGTAAATGTTGACAAAACAAATAATTTCTAATTGAAATCTTAACTCACGCTAGATATATGACTTTCTTTTCTTAAAAAATTGATTTAAGAAAAGTACCTATCCCGCTGTTACATCTGCGTTGTTTCAACAACAAAATAGCGGAAATGTCGGTTAAATAACAATCAAATTGCTTATGAAATTGTAACTAACGCCAATATCATAGTCTTACTGATTTAAAATTTTGATTAAAGATAGAGACTCCCGTATATTTTTCAGTGAATCGTCAAAAGAAATGGTGGAAATATTGGTGAATAATTAAGAATTTTTGAGAGAACTCGTAATGGATGGAAGCCAGATCGCCTGACTCTCTTGGACCCTTCAATTCGCTAAGAATTGTACAAATTTTGGTGTAAGAACAATTTGCTACTAAATTTTTGACTGATACAGGCTAACCGTCTTAACATTTTGACTAAAGGAGGCAAAAATCAGCAGCTATCTGGCTGTCAATGTCAATATGAGAACAAAAATTGGCGATAATATTGGCAAAACCAAGCCACTTATTAAAATCTTAACTGAAGCCAGGTGTACGGGCTTTTTCTCTTCAAATTGTGCTTCAAGGCAGCCGGCATTATTATCTAACTGGCTATTACATTTTTCGTAATTCGACAAAACTTCGATGTAATATTTGCAAAACAATTATTTATATCTTTATATCTTGACTGGCGCCAGCTGTATGGCCTTAATTACGTGAAATTTTGTTTATCTGCAACAAACATTAGTGCTTACCAAAGCTTTACCTATTTTTCTTTTTTGCCAAAAATTGGCGCAACATTGGCAAAAAGAAAGACATTTTTTAGTAAAAGCTTACAGACAGCAGAAAAATAATTTTAGTGTCTTAAAATGATGGTCAAGGTTTCAGGTAAATTTTTTACAGACGGTAGTGGGTTATAAATGTCTTCTAAGCTTTTTGGGCATTATTTATTAACAATTCGCAGAAAATTGACAGAACTGTGGCAAATAAAACATTTTTATCAAAAACTCTCAACAGCAGCCAGGTTATAAACTTACTGTCATAAAATTAAGCTACATTCTGACTGTTACTTTTTATTAAATCATATTCTTGAATTGGAGAAAATATTGATGAAGTATGTCTAATTTTCTCCGACACTTATCTACTCATGGGGAATATTGAAAAGTCGCAAAATTTGATAAAATGCAGGAGACACAAGTGTTCCACTGGCTATTAGCTTTTGGTGCTTTATCCAAAATTAATGGATTCGCTGAAAAGAGGATGAAGAATTGGCAAATAAACTCATTTAAACCAAATCAGTTTCCATGGACAATGGAAATGACATAACCATAATAGTCATAATTGCTATTTCAACCCAGAAATTACATTTTCTGAGAAAACAGACCGAAAAGGCGTAGTCTTGACCTATCCAATAGTTAGTATTTATGCTGATGTTGGCAATCAGCAACCATTATCCGCGATCCCCAATTGCAGGAAGGCGAGCAAAGGTGTTATGACTGCTACGCCCACAAGAAATTTTACTCATGAGCAGTAAGGAAGTTAATATTTCAGGTTTAATTCTAAACATATTTGTTATGTACACAACGAAACCATCACTGTCGGAACACTAACTGTATATCATTTGACTTGAAGGCCGGAACGATCAGTTTTGATCTAGCCAACGGAAATCATGCGCCTTTCTAAAAGATAATCCAAGAAAGCGTTGAGTTGACTCTCCACACTTTATAAAAACGCCACTGTGAGGGATCTAGGCATTGTTGGTTGATTATTTTTTTAACGGACTCCATGCTTGCAACATGTTTTTGTGTTGAAGAAGAAATAATGACAGCAGTTTGTGGATTTGCCACAACTTGTTATATTTTCTCGGCATCTGTCCTGACCTCCTTTAAGAGGTGCTTTGTATTCGACACTGAAGTCTCTTCTTTCCATCACCGGTTGATGATGTGAAGACTTTGTTATCGGTTCATGCTAAGGAGTAATGGTTTCATGCATCAAGGTGTGCAACAATTTAGCCACTGAGGTCTCAGCAACTGATTAAGGAACAACTCTAATTGTAGTATACCACAGTCAATGCTCACATTAAGATGACATTAATTGACAGTAGTTATACATACCTTTTCAGATTGCAGTAAGCACGGGCTTTAGCGAGAAATTGATTGTATTTACTCTCAAGTGTGGAGTGCACAAGTTACTGTCTTTAGCTTAGAATTGTCTGTTTGTTTGTCCCCTGACAAAAGTACTGTCCATCTCTCAGACAGAACATATTTGCGTTAGAGTAATGGGGCACCGCTATAGAGGTAGAAATGACCAATCTCTAACGTCCTTCTACGGCTGTTCAAAAAGTGAATCGTGTTGTTCACAAAGGATTGCTTAAGAGTGGACGTCAAGATGTGCACGTTCATGGGGAATGAATCCATAGTGTATATAGCTGAGCCCCAGTAACACCAGTAGGCAATGCTGGAAATTGATTTTTTTGCCTTCTTGAAGTCTCGGAGGGTTCAGCGGTTCTACAGTAGATGGCAAAGAATGCAAACATAAGGCTGTGTTATAAAAATAAAGAATACACTGGAAACAATCTAGTGATAAAACATTCAGACGCAGTCTCTGATAATTCAACATGACGAAAAACGATAGATCCGTGGTACGATACCCGTTGATACTGCTTATTGATAACGTGATACAATGCGATCACGTAATGAAGGTACGCTAAAGTGAGGCAACCATTCGCCGTAATGATGTACCAAGGTACGATACGAAGTCAGGCAACATAATACGAGGTACCACTGTTGTCTCTGGCAGTGAGACTGCATAAAGAAGCATGAATAGCCCAGTTGTCGATGCGACGACGCAATAACTGAATATTGCATTAGGACAAGACAGGCAAGAATCGTGGTAGCTGTGCTGTGAGCGGAAGCGGAAATTGTCATATCAACGATCCGCTGTGCTGATACCACTGAGTTGCTGCGAGATGTTTCCACGTGTTTTTGTGGTGAGACGCTGTGTCCAGTATCTGGTAGATGTAAAACTGGCCCAACATAAAAGTGTTGTAGCTCAACGATAATGACGCATCATGCCGCATACCTCATATTAATATTTTCGAAAGCTCTTTGGCGGTGACCTGAATAAATTCCCTACATAAACCAGTGTACTAGATAAACCAGACTCATTTTGCGACTCTGTGACAATGGTATCGATCACGTGACGGGAACACAACCGGTCTGGTAATTTTACATTAAGGTTTTTGACGTCTTAATATTTTTCCATTTTTGCGAATGTGAATGCAATTTTAAATTTGTCTTTAAGATCTTGCTTAAAACCTATTTAACTGATAAAACATGCTTACTTTGTTTAATCTTTACCAACAGTGGATCCTTATGCGACCAATTGAGGACATTCCTGTAATTGGCAAAACTGACAGTAGCAATTGAATTCCTCTCCATTTATAAATTTAACTATCACATTTGTTACTTATAGAGCTTTCATGTTTTTATTCACAACAGTTGATTTTCTTCGGCCATTTTTATGTGTGGCTATCGCGGACTTCTGATTTATATATACATAATTCAGAAATAAGTAGTTACTTACTCAATTTACTAATTATAACAGTTATTTAAAAGTAGAAAATTGTTACTTTTATATTTTACTTATTTTATAAAGGAGTGCTTCTTTTCTTTTATTAACATGTTATATATAGATATAAGATTCTGCTTCAGATGATTAAAGCTTGTTTGTTCCCGCATTACATCAGTTAGTTTGTGACATACTTCTGTGTTCTTAGCATTAGCATTATTACAGAGACATAAAGTTAACAACTTTTGAAAAAAAATGCATTTGCTTAAATTTAATACAACTACTATTATTTATAGATGAAATAAATTGGTATAATTTTGCAGAAGAATCGTCGAGATGAAATGTGTTGGATGCGTGAACAGAGATTGTTGGATGTAAGTCACTGAAAGTCATAAATACATAAAATCGTCAAAGCCAAATCTCTGTCTAAACTATTTTCGAATGGTCTTGGTGTAGAGGACAGTGAATTTGTTACTTTTAATTAAACGTTTCGATTCTAAATTCTGTACAGGTTCGATTTTAATGTCGTTATATATGGAGCTCTAATACTGCTGATTTGCTTTAAAATACAATAACCGAAATTGTTTTTTTTTCTATTTTGCATATTTCTTGAAAATGTATCTTTCTATAACCACATAACTGCATAATTCACTCACGTGTTGATACTTGTACAAAGAGCAAACGATTTGATTTATTGATTTTAGTACTCACTGTTTACAATTACTTTCTTTTTCTATAATGTCAAAATAATCCAAGAATATCTTCTGTCCACGTTTTTTTATGTTTGTCTATGTTTGAATTCTTCATGGTAGTTCTCGCCGTTTTTTCGTCTGCTTGCGGACTTGTTTGAGGCTTTAGTAAATATTTCAATGCAAAAGAACATTCTCAGAATCTGTAAGAGTAATCAGCAACTTCATTACCAGGAGCAAAAAACTGGCCATATTTTAGACTGTCTGACAGAGAACATACTGTAGTCATCTTATTATATGACTGTTATAGTGAGTGGTTTTACAGATCAGGCAGCAAATACAAAATAAAAAAATCAATGAAGCACAAATGGATTTTTTTGTATTTATTTATTTATTTGAATATCCACGTACATCCTATAAATAAAAGTTTTACTGCTGATACCAGAACAACATCCAAATACAAGTAATATTCTGAAAAGTCATTCCCAGGACTTCAAGCACAATCAAATAAATAACAGCCATGCTTTATCAAAGTGTCAGTGGCCCATGTTAAAGCTTCATCAACATTAAAAGTCATCAGCTTTGATTTTCATTCAACTGAAAAGGCCTCGACTTCAATGGGCATTTTAAGTTATTTGATTTTTTTCTTTCAATTTGTTATTGATATTTTGTTTATACACACATATTTGTTGATATGAAAACATATCAACCATGAAAACTCCAAAAGTGTAGCATTTTTGTAATATTTGACCATTCTCACGTACCAAAATCTGTTAAAAATATATATGCTGCAAACATGTCGCAAATATACTGTTACTGCACCTAAAAGAAATAAAATGACCGGAAAGAAACTGCAAAAGTACTGCATTTAACTGCAGTAGTACCGATGGTGAATATATGTTTGTGTTGAATATATACGGTTTTCAAAAAATCTTTTCGTCTAAACTTCAAAGCTACAGCACCTGTATGCCAAATATGACAGCAGTGTTTGGAATGAATTTAATGACGTAACAATTCAGGTCACCAATGAAAAGTTAGAAATAAACAAATGAAATACAAACAATCCAGTTATTTAACGTTTTTGACACGTGGACACAGAAAAGATGTCAACCAAAAATAACTAGTCAACAACAATTCAAGACACGTTCTGTGAGTTACTCCAGCTTTGTTTTTATTTGTTTTCTTCCCCATGGGATTTGCACATTTCTACGAATTTCAACAATTGAATAGGAGGAAGGGGATCAGGGTGTCTAACATTTGAGTTTTATATATTTATCCATGAGAAATTTATGATTAGAATGAAACAGAGTGAAAACTAAACCGGATTGTAGATTTATGGATTAGACATACATGTAAGCTCGAAAATGTAAAATGCCTGTTAAAAAACAATAAAACTCTTCTAAAAATGGGTTCTGTTGAGAAATGAGAAATATGACTACCTTAACAAACAATTTTACTTTCGGTTAAAAAATAATCGTTCGGTAACATCAATTTCTTGCAATACATAACTCTTTGTTATTTGGGACTTCGCAGTCTTTGGGTTAGCTGTCATATCCGGTATACTGTACGACCAGTATGCCGGGTCTGTGCGGTATGGTTCCGAATCGATTCGAATTCTAGCTGCGGCATTCCGATTTAATACCATTAGTTCTTCTACGGTATCGTTTTAAATCGATTCGAATTCGAATACCGATGTAAAGCCTGCAGTGCTACTGCAAAAGACTGCAAGCGTACCGTTTATTTTATCGATTCGGTTCTCATGCAGTACCTTTTAGGTATTTGGTATGGGTCCAACAAACCACCGAAACACTTTTAATGAAACAGTTCTGACTGTTTTCATTAAAAGATATACTTAAATACATGTGTGTGACAAAAGACCTCTAGTATTCATTTAGTATTTCATTTAGTTGGAAACTCAGAGTAAATTCCCACTGTTCTAAAATTTTTCGTTTTTGGATGTTTTCCTGATAAAGCAGTGTTTTTGCAAAAGAAAAATACTTTACTATGCTTTGTTCTAGTTTTGACTTCACTAAGTGCAAACGGCATTATTTTCGATTGCATTTATTCACAGCTGCACGTGCCGCCGTTGCAACGAGGTGTTTGGTTTGAGGCAGGACACCAGCAAGCATTGTGCGGTAGGTTAGCACACAAACCGCCGACCCTTATTTTAGACCTACACTGCCTGAAACGCCGGTCACACCACAAAGCCGAGTTGTTGTTATCTAGCGGATTGCACTGCGAATCACGATTGCATCGAATACCTGTAAAATGAAAGTTACATTTATGGCTTGAGCATTCCAAAATCAATTGTAAACAAATTCATAACAATTTTTACAATATATAAAAACTTAATGTAATCTAATTAGTAGAAATGGCAGTTATATAAAAAATAAATAAATTTTAGATTGTATTTTCCATCTCTTTCTCTATCTCTATCTCTCTCTCACTCTCTCTCTCTCTCTCTCTCTCTCTCTCTCTCTCTCTCTCTCTCTCTCTCTCTCTCTCTCTCTCTCTCTCTCTCTCTCTCTCTCTGCCTTTCTAACTTGATACTTTTTACATATGATAGTTAAAATGTGATTGTTTAAGCACAGTTAACCCTTCACTTAAGTTTATAGGAATAACTCAAATCAGAAAGAAAACCTGATGGCCTGGGAAAGTAATCGTAATAATAAGCTGTGTAATGGGAACTGAGGCCGTGTGCATTTATCAAGCCTGGGAATGGCGCCATTGGAGAATTCCATGCCGCTTGCTCACCACCGAATGAGCTTTGAGGATATTCTCTTTCAATATTGCTAGTCTGTATGATAAAAGCAAAAAGACTCATTTTTGTAAAGAAAGGGTTATTTTTGGAATCCAAACAAACACTTTTCAATTGGATATATTTCTGGACAAGTTTTAAAACGACCAATGTATGATGAGTGACCAGTTTGAAAATCACCCTCTATTCAACTAAACGCCGACAGTTTGTAAATTTTAACCCCCTTCCCAAATACAGAGTGGCAAATGCAATTTAAAAATCTCACATAGTTAGAACACAATTTACTGTGACCATATAACGAAAACTAGGCTTATATTGAAAGTGTGTTTGTGCTTTTTTCGGCCCCCCTCTTTGTTTGAAGCGGAATATATTTTCAGATTCCAAAAGAACGTTTTTGTGGAAAACGGGGATTACTGGATTATGGAATTTACCACCTGTTTTAAACGAAATTGGCACTATTAGCCCGGTGACACAGCGTCTCGCCCCGCGATTACACTTCCATCCCACTTTCTTCGCTTTTTTTAATTTTTGTACACATGTACGAAGCGCTCAAACGCGGATCTAAACTACAAACTTTTAGTTTCTGGATCTTTTCAAAGGCACTCAAAACCAACTAGCCTGTCTCTGTTGCCTGTGTATTTCCCAAATGTAATCGATAAATCCGTGATGCATCCAGAATATAGGATCAGACGGCGAGCAAAAGGTACCCATATCACCGCCTACCCATATGTGCGGCCCACCGTGTTTATCCTCAAAATTGCAAGGAACCCCGCCTGTGCAGGTCAGTGCTGGATTTTGTGTCAAATGAGCAAAGCAGTCTAATGACATTATATCCTACAAAAAATCCCAACATTTCATGATAAGTTACAAATTTAGTATTTAACTTACAAATGTTCAAAAGTCTATTTCTTCAGAAGCTTAATTTGTAAGATAAGTTTAACTGTAGTAATATTAGAATTAGCACTTTTTATCACAATAAAATTTTTATTTTTATTATGTAAATGAGAAAAAATGGAAGGACGCAGATCAAACAGCAAATCGTAATGTTTAAACTGAATTGCGCAGAATAAATCTCATTTTATTTAAAACATCTGTCTGCAAGACGTAATCATATTATCTGAATGCTAAGAGCAAATTTTATAGGGTATTTAAAGATTTACTCTGATGTTTTCCTCTTGGAATAAGAAACTGTTGAAAGTGCCGTTATTAGGAACATCAATGACGTCACGATCAACAGTAAATCCACAAAATTCAGGCACAGTGATTGTTCCAAACGGAGCTGAATTAAAATATAGGAACTCGTTCTAAATAACTATCTAATAATAACTATACAAATGCAATTTATACCAGCACATTTTAGCATAAACAGGAACAGCATTTGTAACTTAGACATTTTTATAAGTATTACTAAAAATATTACAGTTATACTACAACTAACCTCCCAGGATTCCTTTGTTATTTCCCACATATTCCTGTGTCCATAGTACGGAGTCAGCTGGATTTGGTAAGCTACTATCCAGAATAGAGTCCCAATATGGCAAACCAAGGTCCTCAGGATAGTTGCCATGTCTCATTAGAGCATTTTCGAATCTAAAAATTGTATATCAAAGTGATTGAACTGGTTTAAAAACAAACAAATGAAATCAAGTCAAATCAAATAATAAGTTAATAATATAAATAATTAGCTTGACTGGATTCCAGCTATCAAACTTATTCGGGTTTTACACTTTAAAAGTATTTCTTAGCAACATCTCTTTGTTTAAGATAACGAACCTCCACAGATATTCCCTGTGCCAGGGGTAAAACGATGCACCGCCGTGCGCACCGGGAGACTGCCACACCTGGTGGAGTTCTACAAAGATATCGTAAGCGCTGATGCATCGGTCTGTGTTACATGGAGTGCAACCATCCGGGCAGTAGTTTGCCAAGGCAAGCACAGCAGACACAAACTGCTCACGCATAGCCGGTGTCATTACTCTGTAACCAAATACATTACCATGAATAGCAAGTGTGTCATAAGGTGATGCATACCTCAACATTATACTAACCCCATAAAATCACACACATGACCAACAGAAAACTACTAAAATGAGCAATATTAATTATAATGCTTGAGAGGTTTCATTAAAAACCGCTGAGATAATTCAATTAATATTAAAAATTTCGAATCAAACCTGTATTCTCTACGAGTTCTCATTGGTCCGGGAATTTCATCACACTGGGAATTTGCACGCTGGCCACGTCTACGACTATCGAAACCATCGCGATTGCTACGGTTGTCAGACCAGTCTCGGTTGTTTCTATGATCCCTGGACCGGTCAACGTTTGTTGAAAATCGATTCCCAAGGACTGTGCTCCAGCTTGGGTTGACAGACGACTCAGATCTAACTTGTCTTCCGCGGATCGATTCTCTATCACCCTGTGATCTGTGGCGCCTTTGTGATCCTCTGCGGTTGTGTGATCTGTTAGACCAATTGTGTCTGTTGGGCCTTTTCTGGTTTTGAAATCTTCCCGAACCTCCTTGATTAACCATATACGGCGTATACGGTGGGTATTCATACGGTACGTGCCTATAAACTGGCTGTGGATATGGTGGATCTGATCGTCGATTTCGTGGTCTGTAATCACCAAGTGAATACCACCATGCCGACTGTTTCTCGTTCAGAAACACCGGAGGATTCTTATTGTTGGCCCATCTGTGAAAAAACTCCAAGGGATCAGAAATGCGATTCTCGTACCGTTTTATTTGATCATGAAAATTTATATCATTGCTATGAAATTCTGATGAAAAATGTGGTTGACAGCATACCAAACTCCACCCAATGTAGCATGTAACGAAGAAACATTGTAACTGCAATTGCAGTATATTTGCAGACTTCATTTCAAAATACTTTTCCTGTTACACTCCACAAGGCACTTCCTCTGAAGTGATATCACCCTTATGTATAATTCTTTGATATCGATCCTTCTTTTTAACATAATAAAGTAGATGTCAAAATAAACTTGAATGGAGGATTTTCTATTCGTGGCAAAGACTTAAACGAAATAATGAACCATAAAAAGCGTACCTGTGAGTTAGCTACAAGACAGGAAAGACTAACCTTTAATTTTAGTTATTTCTTGTTTTCGCTGCATTGTAAATTATAGATTTCAAAGCTTAGTATTGTTGTTATTGTCCTAACCTTTAGAGATTTGCAGGTTTTATCTACTTCCATAGATTCACTGCGTGGGTGTGTGGTACATTTAATGATTTTTCGTAGAATAACCGACGCCTGAGAAACTCATAAACATGATATCAAAATATCATAACATCACTGAGGAGGATGTTTATGCTGTGAAGGCTACCGTAGGAGCTCTTTGAAATTTAAATGTCAGTTTTAATATTCAGTTCTAAAAGCAATGTTCTTGACTACATTTTAGATTGAGAGGTTGTGGGGGACTATGTAAACAAAACAATTACCAAACGCTGACAATGTGTCCTTGCGGAAATTAAAATAGAAATACCAACATCTTTCTTAAAATACTTCGGTAATTTACAAAACTTTCCAAGCATCTCTTGATGTAAAAATAAAGCTTTGATTTTTATATGACAAAAAGTGATAACATTCTTTTGCCAAAATGATAGAAATACTGATCTACCGTCGGACATTCCAAAATTGAAGCATTTCCCATGAATTTATTTTGCTTTATCCCACAACTCAGAAGTTTACACGATATTCAGGCCTTATTCGATAGCTTGGATCAGCATCTATATTTTTAAACTTGAGGCCAATAAATCATTCGTGGTGGAAGTCTGCATATTACGCTGCAATTGATCTGGAGTTGATCTGGAAAAGAAACACTGCTGTTAAGGACAAACACGATTACAAGTTCGAATACTCGATATAAAAGTCAGCTAGTGCTGCTGTCGGGGAAAAAGAGTATTGAGTTGCGGTTTTGTAGTTGGAACGTTAATCATTAATATGTATAAGTAGTATATTGTACACTTGCATTCCATATTCGACCCCTATTGTTCTCCGGTATTGTTTTATTGTTTTTGGTATTGTTTTGGGGTGACGTCACGAGGTGCAGTACAAGTAGGTCAGCCATTGAGAGGCGAACCCTACTGTTGTCATGATCAACCAATCAGAGATAAAATTCCATTTTCCATATTCGACCCCTATTGTTCTCAGTTTGAACTGCTTTTGTTCTCGGTGTGGAACTTAGACTTGGTAAAAAGCATAGAAGGCAGTATGGTGTCATAAGTAGGTCAACCAATCAGAGAAGAGGCTCCTACTTTGAGTCTTCCAACAGAGCCTATGAGAGAAAATATCGTTATAACTTAGCTAACCCTGAGAGACAGTGCTCCATATCCAACTCCTATTGTATAGTGATGACAGAGTTAAGGTCATTCCTTTTGCGATTCATCCTTTGTGTAAACCCTCTGATGTCATAGATAGGAATTCCCCCAAATCTATTTTTAGAGCATTATGTATGTTTGGGCTTGTCAGAAATGCTCAACTCTGATTGTATAAGATATGTGCTGAGTCGATGTTACAATGTGTATATAAATTCCCACTTTTTTTCGAGTGGTCAAAAGAGAGCAGACATGGAAAGCAAAGATTCATTTTCACTTTTTGAAAACTTGTTGGTAAAAGTTGAAGTAGGATATTATGGAAAGTTTGTTCGTATTTCTTACAGGATAAGTAGATATTTTTTGGTGAAAAGGCGTGGGCATTTGTAAAAAATAACCTACCAATGCTGTCATCAACCTTCCGAAGTGGTGATGAATGGGTGTTACACGTACCAGCGCCAAGTCGGTAAAACCGAGCAAGTTTAAAGGTCAAACTTATGTCTCGCTACAACAGAAAACACAATAAAATGGCAAGACATGGCATATCAACTTTAACTAAGCTAAATGGAAAACTTTGGTGTTTTCGTTGCCACTAATCGATGAAATGGTTAATCAGCTAACTCAATATAAGTGCGGTGAAGGTGAGTGGCATTTCCTGGAAAAGGCTGCTCGAAAGTACGGACATGTCGTTAACTAAAGACTAGTCCCGAGGATAAGCGGACAAAATGTAACTCTGATGTTTAACGCATATCTCATAACCAACAAAATAAAGGAATATTTGAACAAGAAGTGTTATGACTGTATTGAAGATACACCTGACCAACTAGTGCATACGGCATAAGGTAGTGGATGCATGCAGGATTGGGAAGATGTGGTCATGATGAATTCTGACTTGGCTAAAGAATCTGTGCGTTTGTGTGAAACATTTGACAAAATGAATAAGACAATGAACTGGCGCATCCATGCTAAGGCAGAATTAAACGGCGCTGTTCAACGCTGTGGTGAATCCTAATACCGTTTCGCTATACAGTGTTCTCGACCGGAAAGACGTCACCAAAGCTATGAGTAGCTTAAAAGAATGTAAAATATGAAGGTGCTTAAATTGGTGGAGTCCTACCAAAGACAATTTCAATATTTGGGACAGCTGTGTGTTGATATTCTAATGTAAATGGTATCTGTAATGTGGAATAAAGACGTAAAACATAAAATGTAACGTTTTTTATTTTTGTTATTTACAAAATCATACAAATGTACATAATTACAAAGATAAAATGAATTGCAACAATTTTTTTCACTAACATGATATGTGGTTCACGGGTGAGTTAACACCACGCGAATGAAACATTGTAGGTTTGCGAGTGAATTAACACAACGCCAGTGACTATTGTGGGTGTACTGTCCCGCGAATTCAAAGACGATTGAACGGGTTTGGGTGGTTTTTCACGCGATTTTATTCGATTTATTCGGTGAAACTGTAATACATAAATTACAAAATACATTAAATAATAATACTATTAATTATAATCCGATATAAAATTGTAACATAATAACAGCTCACAGTTATAGGAACACCTAATTTACACGGAAATTATGGCAGAAAAGCGATACGAAAATACCACCATAATTTAATTATTTTGTGTTCCTTTCAGAAAAAATGCCTGATATTTAGTACCAATACAAAATACTGGCATAAACCAGTGGTCAATGCATGTGTCTTACAAATTATTTACAATGAAAAATATGCATAATTTACGGCCTTAATCTCAGTTAAATTAAGCGACATTTTACTTCTATTTACTTGTATGCCACATTCATGGAACAGTCGCTCGATGACAGCAAGAATTCGGAACGTCAACACACACAGCGCCATGTCAACACACAAAATACCATAAAATTTTGTCTCAGAGGACAGAAATCTAGCCTAATTTCATATACTCTATTTTACTTACATTCTAAGTAAATCCCTATTACGACTTCTTGAGTTCAATTTCAATTACATTTTCTCCAATAAAGTCCATAAACTCCCGTCAAGATTAATAAAACTCACCGTTTAATGTGCCTAGTTACTTTAATTTTTCCAGTCTCTCTCGCTTCAAACGCCAATGAAAATTAAAATTTATTCCTCGTTTCAAAGTATTTATGCAATTAAGAAGCTACGGATGAAATCACAACACAAACGGTTCACAAGCTACGCATGGAATCACAGCACACACGTTTCACAATTACTCCATGTTTGACATGAAAAAAAATATTTTAATTCTCCTCAGTTACCGTCAAACCTCACAGAAAATTCAATAACGATCACTTATTACTCGCCAAAATATAACGAACAGCCTTGAAAAATGCATGGCCGCATATAGTGGAGATGTACTGCATAACGAAGAAGTACACATCTGCACACAAAACGTCATATTGCTCGTCAAGCGCACATTATACAATGGGAGGCGCATTCACAAAGATAGAACTTTGCAGACCAGGTTGCATTCACACTACAAACAAGAATGAACATTCGCAACATAGTTCCTCGAAATTAGAAATTTCTAATTTCAATATTCGAACATATGTTATAAATATCTTTGTACATTTACAATAAAGCTGGCTCCTCGAAGGGGAATTCCCTGGACTATTCTTCCCCATTTTTGCCTTCTACGAGTAGAACAAGTTTGTGTATTGGGCGAACCAAATACGATTTTTGCTTGAACCGTTTTCCATTAGCAGCTAAAGTAGTCACCAGTCAAAATTTTTACACTACGAACTCTGTTATCCTTGGAGGGGTATGTTTCTTCAACTTTTTCCAATTTTTATTCATTTCGAACTGCATTTTCATCCTTAATAAATACAATATCATTCTTTGCTAAATTTCTCTGCACTCCATGCCAGAACTGGTCTATCAAATATTGCACACATTTCCACCTTTTCACACTGTAAACATCATCTCTCATAAACTCACCCGGGGGAGGGAGCACTATTTTGGATTTCGTCATGAGAAGATGGTTTGGGCAAAGAGGTTCTGAATGACAAGTATCATTGATATGATCGAGAGACAGAGGGCGGGTATTAGTTATGGCTGCAATTTCGTACATGAATGTTCTGAGAGATTCGTCATCTAATCGGGATCCATGTTGCTCTAAAATCACATTAAGAATGGTCCTCACCGTTCTTATCATCCGTTCCCAAGAACCTCCCATGTGACTTGCTGCAGGTGGATTAATACAGAACTCAAAATCCGAATTGGAATCTAAAAGGAAATTGCGGACTTTCTCTGAATTGACTGAAGCTAAGGCTTGTTTCAACTCATTGTTTGCACCGACAAAATTGGTTCCATTGTCGCACCTGAGCAACCGTACCGGACCTCGTAGGGCCAAAAATCTTCTCAATGCATTATTAAACGAGTCTGTAGAAAGTGAGAATGTGACCTCAATATGAACTGCGCGAGAGACTAAGCATGTAAACAGAACAGCGTATCTCTTCACTTCTCTTCGTTTGTCCGTGATTATGAATGGCCCGAAAAAATCCGCACCACAGCAATGAAAAGGGGGTGAAGGTTGAATTCTATCTGGAGGCAGATCACTCATTTTCTGTGTTTGAAGAGATGATCGTACTTTTCGACAAACAACACAAGACCGAACATAACTCTTAACCAGAGATGACATGGAAATTATCCAAAATCCTTGCGACCTGATTTCATTCATGGTCATTCCTCGACCTTGGTGTTTTACTAAGCTATGACAATACCCAACTACTAACATAGAGGCATGGCAATTTTTCGGCAAAATCACTGGATGTTTCTCTGTCTCTTTCAGACTTGAAAACTTAAGTCTACCACCGACGCGTAGAACACCCACTCGGTCGACATAACAATCCAATTTGTACAGTGGACTAGACCTTGGCACGATTTCTTCCGTATTTCTTTAGAAAATGCATCATGTTGCACTGCTTTAATAATCTCTTGCTCTGCTGTACACAAATCTTCTACAGAGAGCGAATTGACAGGTCGACGATTTTGGAAAGGTAGCTCAGAATGCCTGACATGAGATACCAACAACCTCTTGTACTTCAAGCAAAGAGCAATTGCACGCTTCAATCTTTGATAATCCGAGAAGTAGGCGAATCTTTCAACCTCAAAACCCAAAGCACTAACTTTTGACACCTGAGATACTGCAGCTTTTACCTCTGGATCAGAATCGCTTAAGGCCAAACTCAAGTTTGAAATAATCAAAGTTGTCTCGTACAAAAATTCAGGACCACTGAACCAGTTGGATTGAAGCAGTTGAGAAGGAGTCATGCCACGAGATGCTATATCTGCTACATTAAGGCTTCCTTTAACGTGATTCCATTGACTGGCAGACGAGTGCGATAGGATAAATCCTACACGATTCGAAACAAAGACATGAAACCTCCTGCTTTCATTCGAAATATAGCTCAAGACCACTTGGCTATCTGTCCAGAAGAAATGATTTGCATCTTCATAGCCAAACTGAGACTCTGAGAAGAGCGAAACACGAACTGCCAACACCGCTGAGGTCAATTCTAATCTTGGTATTGTGACAGGTTTTACTGGTGTTACTCTTGGCTTCCCAAAGACCAAAGTTACGTGGAACTTTCCTTCCGTATCGACTAATCGAACGTAGGAACTAACACCGTAACCGACACAACTGGCATCGCAGAAGTGATGGAACTCTACCATGGAGATTTGAAAATTCGCAGGCTTGACACAACGACTAATGTGGATCTGTCCTAGCTCGCCAAAGTTAGACAACCACTTTCTCCAATCAATCAGCAGTTCTTCTGGAATTCCTCATCCCATGAGTAGCTCAGAATGCAGAGTTTCTGAAGAATTCTTTTCCCTAACAGCACAAACGGGGAAACAAAACCCAAAGGATCGTACACTGAGGCTATTGTAGAAAGCAATCCTGTTCTTGTAAAAGGCTTGTCATGCACAATGATGCAAAACTGAAATTCGTCTGAAGCGACACACCACTCCACACCCAAAACTCTTTCAACTGGGAGATCCTCGAAATGTAAGCTAACCTCCTGCACAGATTTAGCCGTTTCTTCCTCTGGAAGACTTTGAAGGACTTCCTTAGAATTACTCACGAATTTGTGTAAACGAACACCACCTTTCTGGCAAAGACGTCTAGCTCTGGCTATCAAATCGGAAGCTCTTTGAATAGTTTCGATTGATTTAAGACCATCATCAACATAAAAGTCTCGACATATGAACTCGCGAACATCTTGACCAAATTCGTCAGCGTAGTCTTCAGCAATTTGCCGAAAAGCAAAATTGGAGCACGAAGGTGACGAAACCGCCCCAAAGATATGCACAGTCATACGATAGGATTTGATAGGCGCCCTATAATGTCCATCTTGCCACCAGAAGCTCAAAAAGTCTCTATGCTCTGGATTGATTTTAAGTTGTAGACATTTTCTCTACATCACAAGTGAAAGCAAGACGTTCTCTTCGAAATCTACTCAGAACACCAACAAGTTGATTCGCAAGATCTGGGCCTTGTAACAGCGTGTTGTTGAGAGAAATGCTATGATGTTTTGCACTACAGTCAAAAACCACTCGGAGTTTTTTCTTAACCTTGTGGTATATCCCAAAATGTGGAATATACCACACATTTTTCCTATCAATTTCTGAAGCAGGAACCTCTTCCGCGAAACCGTTTGTCAACATTTCTTCCATAAAACTGCAATACTCCGAATAAAAGTCTGGGTCCTTCTCAAATTTTGACCTAAGTTGGTTGGTTCTTTTAAGAACGGAATCTTTGTTGTCAAAGAGCTTGTTTGCGTTCTCTCTAAAAGGTAATGGGAGCTGATAACGACCATCAGGAAGTTGAGTGATGCCATTTTCTAATATGCTCAGAAAACGCCTATCTCCTACCGACATACCAACACCTTCGGCAACATCCGAAAAATCAGATTCCAAAACCTTCAATGCATCTCTCGGAGAAATAATCTCGTTTGCTTAAACTTTGAAAGCGATATTTACAGACTTGCCCTGATCAAGCGACTCAAAAGCGAAAACTCGATGGCAAAGATGAAATTCACCTCTGTCCGACCTAACACTATGATCGACTACACCAACTAAACTCCATCCTAAATCGGTTCGCAAAGCATAAGGGCCGTTATCAACTGGAGGCATTACCTCTCTTGGAACAAGAGCTCGCGGACAGTCATACCCAATTAGCAACTCAACTTCACAATCACTTCGAGGCATTAGACGATGAACAAAGACTTCGTAGATGAGGCCAGTTTTGAACCATTTCTTTGGAAGGTATGTGATTTCTATTGACGGGCATAATGTCCCTGGAGATCACTATCGGAGATCTTTTCACACTGGATAACCTGATTCGCTGTCGACATGTAGAAAGGTTAAGACTGGTCTGAATTCCAGAGATATCTAATTCACGACTGGTGTTTGACAGAATGAAGGAGTGTCCAACAAAGCATATATAAGGCGTTCGGAGTTTGGATTGGAATTGTGAGATATCCAGACTGGCACTAGCATAGAACTTTTTGCAACACCGTTAACACTACTCAAATGCGATACCCCAGAAACGGAAACACTAGGCGAATCAGTTTGTATGTTTGTAAGAGCCGGAGCAGAAGACCGACGTTTTTCATCGTGTAACGACGTGGGATGGGGTTTGAAACAAATGTAGCGTAGCCTTTTGTTTTTGCAATCCTTAGACCTGTGACCATGGATCAAATAACTGAAGCAGAGTCCATTCTTGAGAATGAATTATTTCTTATCAGCCATTGTCTTTTCTCGGAATTGTGGACAATCATCTAAGAAGTGTTCACCTTTACACAGAACGCAGGAGTATTCTTTTGACTTGGTACAGAACGATTTTCCAGAACCGACTGCAACTTTGCCCTTCTGAGTTTTAGAATCTCCATTTAAGTTCCTTAGTAACTGCAGAGAGATAACTGGATCATTTGAGATATCAGATTCCTGAACCAAAAATGCCACAAAATCCTTGAAAGGCGGAAAGTATCCATTGTTGGACCTATACTCACTAACTTTCCTACCCATTCTGGTGATCAACCATTCAGGAAGTTTGGACAGACATTTCCTATTTTCATGATCATCGTTCATAATCTTTAGACTAGGCACCACATGCATTGCTGTTTCACACTGCCGAAGAAAATCCGAGTATTTTCGCAGCCCTAAAGTATCTTTGGAATGTATTTTAGGCCAACTTTCAATCTTTTTCCTTAAGGCGTCGGAAATGACAAATGAATCCCCGTACCGTTTATCTAAGAGAGCTACTGCCTCATCGTAAGCTTCAGGACTAGACAATAGAAAATAATCCTCAATGCAAGCCTTTGCCTCACCTCCTAAATACCTTTCCAGATGGTACAATCTTTCATCCGAAGGAATCGCTTTGTTGGAAATCAGTGCTTTGAAGGAACTTTTCCAGCTCATGTAAAGCAAGAGATCCCCAGAGAAAACACCAGGCTCTGGAACTGGTAAGCGATTCGTAACTAACTTATCACAGACAGACTGCGTTAGTTTTACCAACTGTCTGGTGGGATCTAAGTTTTCGCTATGAACTGCCTGATTGGGAACAACCCGAGAATCAATTGGTTGGTGAATTCTAAAATCAGTTGGACCTACATCAGGATTTATTTCAACTGGTTGGGGCTGAGCAGATAGCAAGTATTTATTGACTACCTCATCTTTAGTAAATGGTTTTTCCGGCAATATGTCGCCTCTCAAAGACATAACGTCTCCCCCATCGACTTGGTGCATTTGTTCAAGTATGGAATTAGCGACAGCTAAATCTTTTTGTAGGTTTATTTTTTCTTGCTCCTGTTTAAGCCTTGATTCCTCCTCAACAAAACGCAATAGCGCCTTTATTTTAGCCACCTCAGAAACTGCCTTCATCATTTCGGAATCCACCGAAGGACCTCTACTGACTTTTGATTTGGCCTTCCTAACACTAGATCTAGCAATAGACTTTTCTTCAGAATACAAGTCATGACACAATGCACTCATTCTACTCAATAATGCACGCGTTTCTGATTCTACGCTCTCAAACTTCGAATGCACAGACTCTCCAGGCATTTCTTCAAACTGATCACACAGCGATTCTATTTTTTCATATGCCTCTAATACCTCATCAAAAGCGAATTGAACGTTGCTCATCATGCTACGTAAACTGTCTACATTTGCCTCTTGAGACATAACACTTTCAGCTTCCATCACTCTTTTCCCCCACACTCGCACATTTGACTTTTTAGTTTTTAGTCAGGAGGGTAATGGTATATGAAACACCCTTTTCTGTCATTTTTTTGAGACGTGGTTTGACGCCTGTGGCGGAGGGGATTTCTGGTGCTGTTGCACCTTCTCCAAACATCTCTTGCTCAGCTATGGTCTCTAGTTTAGGATTTTCAGTTTCAGACATGATTGGGAGCGACACTGTACAGTTCACATTCACAACAAACTAATCCTAACGGGACCTCCCAAAACTCACAAATGACGCTTACTCTAAAATACACTAGAATGCTTGGGATCTCGCGACAGTTAAACATATACTTCGCAACGCGTGTTACGTCTCCTCATATTTTGTTCAGTAAGCAGTTCAGGCTAAAATCGTTACCGCAAACGGGGGACGGTACGGCAATTGCCCGATACAAAACCTAAGGTTAAGTAGACCTTTAAGTCAGATATTCGGTTCATAATCAGCAGTACAACAAAAAGCAACAGGCACTAATATAAATACGTTGTGCTACCAGCAGTTATGCCCTTACCTGCGCACTTATGAACCGAAAAAATAGAACTATTCCACCCTAAACGCCACATTCATGGAACAGTCGCTCGATGACAGCAAGAATTTGGAACGTCAGCACACACAGCGCCATGTCAACACACAAAATACCATAAAATTTTGTCTCAGAGGACAGAAATCTAGCCTAATTTCATATACTCTATTTTACTTACATTCTAAGTAAATCCCTATTACGACTTCTTGAGTTCAATTTCAATTACATTTTCTCCAATAAAGTCCATAAACTCCCGTCAAGATTAATAAAACTCACCGTTTAATGTGCCTAGTTACTTTAATTTTTCCAGTCTCTCTCGCTTCAAACGCCAATGAAAATTAAAATTTATTCACAAGCTACGCATGGAATCACAGCACACACGTTTCACAATTACTCCATGTTTGACATGAAAAAAAATATTTTAATTCTCCTCAGTTACCGTCAAACCTCACAGAAAATTCAATAACGATCACTTATTACTCGCCAAAATATAACGAACAGCCTTGAAAAATGCATGGCCGCATATAGTGGAGATGTACTGCATAACGAAGAAGTACACATCTGCACACAAAACGTCATATTGCTCGTCAAGCGCACATTATACAATGGGAGGCGCATTCACAAAGATAGAACTTTGCAGACCAGGTTGCATTCACACTACAAACAAGAATGAACATTTGCAACAGTGGGTTTAAGGGAATAAGTCTATTGTTCTTCATCTGTTTCACTGTCCTCATCCATGTCACTTTCTTCGTCAGTGCTTTCATCATCATCATCCTCAGCAAGAAGCTCTTCAAAGAATGCATCGTTGTTACTAATAGCCGCCTTTAGTGCCTTTGAATACTCATTTTCATCAACAAAGTAATTAAAGTCTTCTAAAACGTTCTGATAATTTTTGCTTTGTTTTAGACCTTGGGTATATTTGAATAGCCTCATAAACAGTAGACGCTTATCAGATGGTCGAAGGAGATCACTTGCTTTTTGATGCGCATCTTCAAGATCTTGTTCTTTATATTCTAAAACCTTTTCTTGAAATTTGTCATCGTGTTCATAGGAGACTTCTTGGACCATATCATCCTAAACAGAGTCTTTTTCTGACTCCCTATCAGAACTACTATCATAGTCATCCCCGCCACATTGTTTAATATGTTTAAACAAAGATGCTTGGTTGAATAAAGCCCCGCATTCTATACAAGCGTGGGGTGTACTTTCTTGTCGTTCAGCCATGTTGTCCCCTTGACAGTCAGCAGACAAATGATGAGGAGTTGATGGTTTGTCAGCATTTTCAGCTTTTCGATAGCGTCGTGTTTCGTCAAACATGCATGCGTAACAAGGGGAATAGATTTGTTGTATTTTATATTGCATTTGATACAGAGAAATTATTCTATTTCGCTTGCATTTGTCCCATTGCCCTGACCACAGGTATGGCTATCAAATAGTTTTTTATTATCGTGGGAGTAATCGCAATCAGCACAGTGAAATATAGCATCAGCTTTTGGATATCCATCTAGAGCAGGAAGAAAGGTTTTGCTGTTTTAAAAAATATCAGTCTTAAATCTTTCCTCTTCGGGAGTGTTATTTTTTTCGTCAATTACCAGGTACCCATGAGGTTTCTTTGTTGCTTCAGTGTATATTCGCCAAACCTTATCAAGGCGACTGGGAAACATTAATGTACTAAAAGTACGTGGTTGGTCCTGACTCATTGGTGATTTAAAAATGATCATGTATTGCGTGTTTCGTCTCTGAGTCACAACATTCTTTCCAGGAGAAAATAAGTTTTGTTTGGGGTGGTGTGGGCTTGATTTTTTATGTCAACTTTAAATTCCTCTCTTTAAAGAAAACTTGAAGAATATAAATATTTTAATATAAATATATTTTGTTATTTTATAAGCAATCATTTTCATTTAATGAATAGAACCTTTGATTAATTGAAGTGTTTAATATAAACACAAGCGCAAAGGATGAGTAGCACTAGGAATGATCTTGACTCTGTCGTCACTACACAATAGGAGCTGGAAATGGAATCTCTCAATGCTGGAAATGTCTCTAACTGTTAGCCAAGTTATAACGTCATCTCCTCTATGACTGACTCACTTTGAACAGTCAAAGTGGGAAGCTCGATTCTGATTGGTTGACCTATTTATAATGCCACTACACAATAGGAGTCGCACTGTCCTTGACTATGACGTCCCATGTGACGTCACAACAGATCGAGAACAATAGGGGTCGAATATAGAGCATAAAATTTTGTCTATGATCCGTTGATCGTGACAACAATAAGGCTCGCCTCTCACTGGCCTATTTATTATGTCACTTCGTGACGTCACCCCAAAACAATACCTGAAAACGATAGAACAATACCCGAGAACAATAGGGGTCGAATACAGGTCGAATATGGAATACAGGTGTACAGTATGCTACTTGTATAAGGTGAATCAGAGATATAGCCCCGTGTTGGCAGCAAAACTTGTGTTCAAGAAAATAGATTTTATAACATAAAAAACCAAGGATATACTAACTGTACGCAAGTGAATTTTATATCAGTTTAAACTTTAAGAAACGTAGCAAATAATGAAGTAGGCATTTTTTAGGAAAAGTAAATTTAAAAAAAGTGAACTTAATGGAACTTTTGGTCACAGATATTGACTTGAATAAATAAACATTACCATATATGGATAGTACACTCTAGATCTCCTAAGTACACGTGGCGTAAGAAAAATGTGTTGGATTGCTATTTTCATTATGTGTATTAATACTGGAATTTCAAGAACAATAATCTACACCAAGGCCGAAATGTTCGCTATTGGAAGCCAATCTAGGGGCCTGTCCACATCAGCTGATTCTATTCAAAGTATCATTCAGCAATGCATAAGGAAATGAAGGGGTTTAAGAGCCGGTACAAATAAACGAGTATCCACATAATCTGGACATAATTTTAGAAAGGTACAAAATTCCGCTAACAGTTCGATCCGTTCTTGTCTGAAACAAATAGAATTTCACGAACACGTAAGGCAAAAAGAATGCTTTTCAATTGGTCTTATAAACTGCCAATCCTTGAGCAACAAATCAGATATTTTGTTGGAGCACATCTGCAAAAACTCGTTATCACTGTACTTTTTAACCGAAACATGCATGCCAAAAGATCTGTCTGATGATTCCTCTCTAAGATCTGCAACTCCCAATGGTTATTCATACTATCAAAAACCAAGGCAGAATGGTCAGCGCGGTGGTGGTGTGGCAGTTATCACGCAAAAATCCATTAAAACAACGGATATTACAGCCGCCTTCAAAACTTATTCATCTTTTGAATTTATAGCCACCCAGTCAGTAATTCGGGGAGAACAGATTACTTTTTATACAGTCTATCGACCTCCTCCCTCAGTCGCCAACAGGCTGAAATCCAAAGATTTTCATACCGAGTTTGCAGACCTTTTAGAAAATATTGTTTTAACTCCAGGAAAAATATGTATTCTTGGTGACTTTAATATTCACTGGGACGTGTCAAGCCATTCCTGAAAACAAAGAATTTTCTTCCCTACTATCATCGATGAATCTTAAGCAACATGATCCCTATGCGACACATATAAAAGGTCACATCCTGGGCTATATTATTACTAGAGCCGATGACGAACTGCTTTCAACGTGTGCTATCAGTGATCTCATCTCGGACCATCATGCCGTACATGGATATTTTAGAATAAGAAAATCAAAATTTGAACAAAAACGTGTTACATACAAAAAAATTAAAGATATTGATATTGACTTATTTTGCCATGATGTCGAAAATGCAAATATTTTGTCACGATCTGGCGACACCACCCTTTTAGAAAGATACAATTCCTCTCTGTGTAATATTTTGGATAAACATGCACCAAGAAAAGCATCAGTAATTACCATCCGGCCTAAGGTTCCCTGGTTTTCGAACGATATTACCATAGCCAAGAGAGAAAAAAGAAAAGCGGAAAGGACCATGCGAAAATTCAGAACTCGAGAAAATATCAGTCGTTATCGGCAAGCTAGACTTAAATTTGTAAACACTATTCAGAAGGAAAAACAATCATACTATTCGCAACAAATCAATGATTGTGGATTTGACCAAAAAAAGCTTTTTAACGTACTAAATGAGGTACTGGAAAGCAAAAAGAAAACCGTTCTACCCGAACATTAATCCAAAGAAGATTTGGCAGAGAAGTTTAACAACTTCTTTTCGGATAAAATCACAAAACTTCGAGAAAAACTGGACGAAAATTGTAGCGTATATATTCCAAATTCAGAATCAACTTATGATACCAAACTACCGTCTTTCACGACCTACACCGAAGATGAAATTTTAAAAATTATTGCCAAGACACGTAATGCTACCTGTACTCTGGATCCCATACCAACAAGTCTTCTGAAGCGGTGCTTACTTCACCTGCTACCTACTATAACTGATATCGTGAACTTATCACTGAAGGATGGACATTTTCCAGCTACATTAAAACAAGCACTGATCAAACCGCTTATTAAGAAAGCAACTCTCAATCGGGAAGAACTCAAAAATTACCGACCAGTATCCAATATTCCGTGGATTTCCAAAATAATTGAAAAAGCAGTCATTAAACGTTTGGATACACACATGTCACAAAACCAATTACACGAAAAATTTCAATCTGCATATCGTGCTGGTCATGGAACGGAAACAGCTCTGGTGGGTATATTTGACGATATCTTGCTTGACGCGCGTGGTGTTGTTTTAGTTATGTTGGACCTGAGCGCGGCATTTGATAAAATTGATCATGCAGTCCTGATGCAAAGGCTTCATGAGCGTCTAGGTAACGAAGATACCGCTCTTAAATTATGTACAATTTCGACTAAATGATCGTACTGATTTCAATTATTCAGCGAGGAAGCTGGAAGCATGCATCGAAGAAATTAGACTCAACAAGTTTAAGTTAAATGACTCTAAAACCGAAGTGCTTGTTATAACTCCATCATCACACGTTACTAGTTTTAGTTTGGATAGCATTTGTGATTGGTGAAACCCATCTTAGCCCAACAGATAGTGCAAAAAACAGTGGAATAATATTTGATTCACACTTGACACTAGAAAAGGAAATATCGCAGCGCTGTAAGACGTGCATATATCATCTCAGAAACATTCTCTCCATACGGCCATCAGGGCTCCTGTGAGAAGCTAGTACATGCACTGATATCCTCCAGGTTGGACTACGGCAATGCAATACTATATGGTCTTCCTAAATGCCGCATCAGTCAGCTACAACAGACACAAAATATTGCCGCTCGCTTAGTGACATGCAACAGAAAATACGACCACGTCACCCCCATTTTAAAATCGCTACATTGGTTACCAGTTGATCTCAGAACTGAGTTTAAAATTCTACTATTGACATTTCGGGTTATCCAGGACACAGCTCCAGAATATCTGTGTGAACTACTCTCACCTTACCAACCTTCTAGGATTCTGCGTTCAACACATAAGAATTTGTTAAATGCGCCAAAATCCCGGACAAAAACTTATGGTGATAGGGCCTTCTCTATTTGGGCACAGCGACTGTGGAACAACCTACCAACTTCCCTACGTTTAGAAACGAACTACCTGTCTTTTAAGAAGAAACTAAAAACTTTTTTATTCAGCATTATCTGTGATAACAACCTAGTCAGTGTCTTTTAGCTATTTTACCAGGTGATCAGTTATTTTTATATTGTTGTATCGTATATTTGAATATCGTTTAGAACTAGGCACGTTAAATATATATACTATTTACTATTTACTATCTAGTATTGTTCAGATGAGAAAACTATTTTAACTTGTGCTCGTTTTTACTGAACCGCTATGTATACAAGAATAATTAGGTGCTGGCTGTGCATAACAAAGCAGAAAAGAAGGAAAAATGGACTCGCATCTTGAAAAATGAAATATGAAAATAAAATGATAGTATATGTTGTAAAACTTCGTTAGATTTAATTTGCCCCCTTTTGTGTAAATGGGTGGTAAATAAACAAATAAGGTATAAAGGCAACATCTAAAACATCTTGTCACACAGCACAACAATCAGGACACAAGTAAATTTCGACCCTTCTCCCGTTTCGTACTTCTTTAGCAAATTGTAACTAATGACCTGCACAGAGTAAAAGGTGATAAACAGTGATACCCATACGATTTCAAATTGAAAGACATTAATCAAATTAATAAAGCATGAAACTTAGATACACCTGCCAAAGCAAAGGAAATTTTTTAGCAAATTGCTGGGCAAAATAGAAAATATTCGCATCAAGATGAGGATATTGATAAGATGATTATTACCATACGATATGGATAGCCCTCACAATTGCTCATTTTCTATAAAAATTTCTGCTTTAATCAAAGCAAACGTTTCACACATACATTATACCAAAATTTTGTGAAAGGTGAAAATGTAACCTTGTTTTGTTTCAATTGAAATTTTGTTGCTTTATCTGAAAACAGTTTACGTTTAGGCTTCCTTGCTGAAATTTTTAAAAGAATTGACCAATTGATCAATCCTCGTGCAAACTTCCTTTTGTCCTTCTGCAAATAATAAAACATATCAGCAACAACATTAACGGCTGAACTGTTGGTTGTGGCCGTTTTTGCCTGTGTGCGCTATACCTTTGTGATATAGAAAGAAAGTGAACATATAACAACAGGTATTTTTTTTAATCTTACTTTCTAAGTTTAACTGTTTTGTTCGACATCTTGTTATAACTTTCTCAGTCTTGTTGAATTACAAGTGCAATGCATCCGCAATAAGGGATTTATTCTCCAAAACACTAATGGCAGCTGTGCTTGTACGATATGTTTAAGAATAAAGAACTTTTTTCTTGAAGGGTGCATAAGTTACAGGCAATCTGTTAAATTAGACACTTTACAAAGTTCCTGAACGGTTTCCGTCATCCCTGTTTTAGATTTAAGTGGCTAGCTGTTAGTAAAACAAGCTCAGTAACATCTTTCAGCATTTGATTCATTTTTAGAACATTCTAGTGACTATTGTAAAGTTTAAGTGGGCACAAGAACAAGAGCATTAAGCAGATTTTACTTCAGAACGTTACGGTTTTTAAGATTTTTTGTCAAAGTATACGTATAATCGCAAAGTTACCAATCAGGGCATGGCCAAAAATTTGATGGGTACAGTTCCACCAAGGTTTATCATCTCTTGACTTACCTTTTTCTTTTCTTGTGTTGCCGTTTAACCATGTATTCACTGGTAAATATCTTAATCTAAAAGGATTATTGTCTTCTATTGGATTTAACGTAACAGACAAACCTATTGTTGCACTAGTTTTGCACTAGTTTTGCTCAACACCCCACATCTTTAGAATGGTTTGGAATTGTTGAGAAATTCAAAGCCCTTTTTCAACGTCACTTTGAATTTCCACTTACATATTGAACTAAATTCCAAAAAACCCTGTTTTTCAAGTATGAAGCATTGCTTACAACGCATGAAGAGCTATTTCCTAGCAGCGTTCATAATTACACTTGAGGTAATGACGAAAGCAGATGACGCAGTGTTCAGCGAAGTACTGGATGGTTGACAGTATGGCACATATTCGTTAGTCTAGGTTGCTGTGTACCTCACAGTTGAATTGATCGAGGACCCCCTTAAGTATATAAGAATTGTATAATATTATAGACCGGAAGGTTTAACTGCACATTGATATTTCACCGAAAACGAAACCTTCAATCTGGCGATCGCCACACTATAACAACTAATAAGACTATTATGAAAAGTCACGACTGAATTTTTGGAAAGCAAAACAAACAGGTATATGCTTATTTCATAGAATTTGCGTCTACTCGTATCATGCTTATAGCATTTGTGCATAGCCATACTGACATAAATAGCATATTACATCATTCTTACTGCGCAGTTTATTTTATCAACTTGGATTTTATTGAACTGTGGAATAATATTTATGGTAAGTAAATAATTGTCTTAGTAAGTAATTGAATTATGCATTAAGGATTTGTAATCTGTGACGAGTGGAACCAGTGTAAAAGTCATAATCGTTTCCTTTGTATTAAAAACACTCGTTATTGTTTTGACGGTTTTGAAAGATTTACTTCGAAGCCAAATTGTGTTTTCTAATAAAGACAATTAAAATTACCTCAAGCAAAACAGCTAACATCCATTAACGCACCAAGTGACAATAAACTCCCGTATAATTCGCGTTTTTATAGAATTTTAACTGATTTTGTTTCGAGCCTAGATGTTCTTGAACGACTGTGAAAGAGCCCCAGTTCTTGAAGGATTTTCTCAACTCGGTATCCATTACAGCAGAATCCCTGATTGCCAACAGGCAATAATAGCTTATAACGTTGATCCTCGGGCCGCAATCTCACTGACGAAGTGTATATTCACTAATTAAGGGAGGAACAAAAGTTGCTTAACTGATAAGCTAAGAAAACCAGAACTACATAATATGATCGTCCAACAACTTAGAATTGGTGATCCAGTTAGATTTAATGAGCTCATACGCCCAATGCGAGGATTCTTCTGTTAGCGCCGCAGTGAAAGCTGGCCCTTCGCTTCCCTGTGCCATCAGCTATGTGATGTGAAGCCGCTTATTCGATTGCTCCCACAGGTACTTGATTGTGGACCAGTCGATTCCATGCCCAGCCGACTGCATGTTGTTGGTCTCCATCTTGGATGTTTCCGAAACCCTGTTTGAGGGCTCTATGTACGTTTTTGGCTCCTCTACATTCCTCAATACCAAGCCTTGGCTAAACTGGTGTTCCTCCGACCCAATACTGAGATTTTAAACTATGACCTCCTTTCATGCTAGTGGTAGTGAAACATCAACATTTGTAGGCGTAACTTTCTTTAACACGTAGTGTGTATGCCAATTTGACAGTCCCTGTCATGGTCTCGCAGGCGGGATTGTTGGCGTGTCTGTAGCTACTCTGGTTATTGCCCCGAGAATTGTAACGCACTCATAGAGCAGTTAGATGGGTTTTGCTAAGTGCCTAGACCATTATGAGCCTATTGTAAAGAGAGGTTGAAAAGATACTGTCTAAAGTAAGTCTTTTAAATAAAACTTTAAGAAACTGTTTGGGGACTGCCAGCGGCCCAGCTGAGAATGTTCTAAATACAAGTCCCCACTACTGCTTTCAGAAATTGTAGCCTTTCCAATATCTCTGTTATTGTGTGGTAGGAAAGAGTGATGAGCCTTTTTTGCTGCTAATGGCTTTGGTCGGGAAGTAACACAAAGGTGTTCCTACTGGGCGCAATAACTTCTAGCCATCTTCTCTCTGTTTTGCAGGAAAGGCAATTACTCTGAGAAAGTGCCCTTTCTGTGTGTAATTGTATGTATTTTTCGAGAAACTCTGCTCGCGATTTTAGAATTACTGGTTTGTGATCTTTCTAAAAAATTGTTTTTCTAGCACGTCGATTTCACCTATTTTCCGCTATACTAGTGCCAACAGAAACGTGACCCTGTATGTGTGTGGGTCCTCCTCATACGTAAATGTGTCCCTGTGGAAGTACCAAGTGACTATCAAGTTAGTTAAGCATTCAGCCAGAGCCTCAGGCATTTAAGTGCCCGTCAGATCTAGATGTATGAGCACTGGATAGAGCGGGGCAGTCGGATCTGGTGGTTTTAAGCATGCAAATTTACCTCTCTCTAACCTCACCACCGGGTGAGACATGGAAATATGAGCGCGTCGCTGTCCAAGACCTCCAAATCACCTGGCTTTTGTTGTGCTGTTGTGAGGTCTAAACAAAAATCATGTTATGAAATCGAACTGGTCGCTGTCGTTTGTTTTGGTTTGATTTCTGTCTTTTTTAAAATTTTTATAAATAGTCCAGTTCTATTCACTTGCTTATGAGTGTTAGGGCTTGCTGTGCACCTGACTTCCTTCCTGACCTGCGTTGAGTCACTCATCGAAATAATAAAAGAGTAATACGAGAAATCGCCTTCACCAGGTCTTCTACGGAAGCATCGTCTTGCTAAACACCCATAGGGTTTCAACAGGCCGAATGAAATGACCTTTTAATCAGTACCTTCTTTGGCCTACCAAGAGGCACAGTATTTCAAATGTTGTACTCACACTGGTATGTGGAGATGAACACCTGAGAGGTCGATAGACGTTGTTTATATGCTCCGCAATAGCGCTTGTATTATGTATTTGCATTGGTTAGAATTGGTGCGACAAGAAGCTTGTCCAATGGCTTTAAGTCTATTATTAGGCATCAACATCCCATCCTTTCCGCCGGAAAACACACAACTGGCGAATTCTTTCTGCCCATAGGGCATCCCTTCTATCTCGTCGATTGCAAGCGCTTGCAAAGTAACCGTTTTCTCTTAACTTTGCCTATAGGGGTTATCAATTTTGGGGAAGGCTTCAACATGATGTCCAGCTTGGGAATTTGGCTTTTCACTTGTTCAGTAAATTTGAGACTCAGTAACTTTGGATTTATCAGTAATGAATGAAAGATATATATTCAGTCATACAGTTATAAATCTATACAAATATATCTACTATAGTTATCTTGTTCAATAAGAGATACCGCCATTAAAACTGAACATATTGATAACCTCCTGCCCCCTCCCGGCCACGTTAATGAACTTTTAGTAAATTGTTACTATTTACAGCATATAAATACAGTATGATAGATATAACAAATCGTACGGGTGCACTAAATTTAAAATAAACTAACCACGTAAAACGAATTATATAAGCAAAGTGCTAAATTCTGCTGTAAAATCGATGATGTTTTATTGACGTTTTAATAAACAGCCTATTAGAAACATAAACCTTTCATGTTTTTGACACGTTCTGCAAACTAAACGGCTTTGCTGGTACAGGGCGATTCATTATGTTGAGTTGCGACTGTATCTTAAGCAGGGAACGTTGTCTGTGCATGTCTGTGGTTTTCCAGCAATATACAAGGCAAAACGCCAGGGCCAAAATTCTCGGATGTCTTCTTTTTTCAGGTGAGGAGTGGAGGGGGAGCTAGTCGAGACTTAGATGCGTTTAACGATAGGATAACATACGTTTATTGTTCTTTTGTTAAAGTAGCAAGTCCAGGAAGGATATTCGACTCATAATCTTGCCCTCGTCGAAAGAAAAATCTTGTATCCGTGCCTGATTCTCGAGTTGCGCAGTTCATGTCCTTTATGAAATCTTCTTAGATCTTTTTTTATAAAAGTTTTATAAAAGTTAACTAGATGGATTTCATTCAAGATTTCGCGTTTTCCACATAAAGTGCTGGAGGAGGGGTTTGGAATCGCGCTCCTCGTCCAGAAAACAAGTGCATACACACTTCTCAATGAAACTGTCTGTCTAGCTTTCATTCTATGATTGAAGTAAAGTATTTTCAAGCTGTAACGGGACTCATAAATGTATAATTGCTTGAGTGTTTTAAATTTGATAGGTTTAATATAACAGTTGTGAGAAAAGCTTTGATCTTGGTAAAAGGTTATTAAGATTATATAAGAATAATGTTTTTTAGAATTATCAAAGCTAAGGCCATTTCAAATGGTATATGGTAAACAACCTTTGGTAAAAATGTTATTATTCCAAGGTACAGCCATTTGGATATGCATATATATGCTCTTTTATGTTTGCCTGTAGCTTGAATAGCCATGAATATAGCTTTTCTATTGACTTTTTTCGCTGCTCGAAGTAGTTTTGACAATTTCAAAGATCTGTATGTATTCAAGGGCTCATTAAAGCACCAAAAACTTGAAGTAGATAATGAAACAAGCTAATAAAAAGTCTTTAGAAAAGGCTTCGTATGAAGTCCTCTGTAGAGCGAACCAGCCTGAATAATATTGATTATCTGAGCGGTTTTATCGTATTTCATTTGCCAATGCCTTTTATCGTTTTGCTTACTTGTCGAGAAAAATATCCTGACAGGCAAGCAAATACTATTGACAGAAAGAGATAACAACTGTATCGGATCGATCTCGAATACCAGCTCAGTTTATGACGCACGTTATTAGCAATGAAAAAAGGCCAAAACAATCTGTTTTACAAAAGCAGTTTAGTACTTTGCCATAAAATAGCACTGTTGAATTAATTTCTCCCTTCTTTTCTCCCTTCTAGTAGAATGTTAAACACTTTTCAGTGTTTAGATTCTTAACAGAAATGCTGATTTTCTCAAACGTTTCGAAATCTTTTTAGGGCATTTTTGTTTCTTCGAAACCATTTATTAAGCACGACCCCTCATCCCCCATCAGGTTTAATTTTTTTAATTCTTTTTTAACTCAGACCTTATAACACTTTTAAGGCTGGAAAATTTCCTTGAAAATTTATTCGAAAGAACATACAAAAATACAAAATTGTACCTAACCTGTAGTTGACAATTTATATGCACATGGGATGTAATGAATTTTACCAAGCTATATTTTACAACCATGAGTCGTTATAAAACCAACACCAGTATTTCACTGTACTTAGCATATAACACACAATAAAACGCAAAGGAAAAGAATCAAGGTATATTTCTTGCAGCGGGTACTTAAATCATCAACAGGATATTTCAGATGCACTATTTGTACCGAACCATTCAAACCATATAAAATAAAAAATGTTTATTCCATAGGAAACTTAAAATTTGAAACGAAGTTTTGCCTAAAATTTGGATGAAAGTATGTAGCATAAAAGGCAACGCTAACTGTGCGTTGGCAACAGCGCAATTGGGGTCAATGCCAAAGTTTCAGCGTACTGTACGTGCGAAAATCTATTCTTACTTCTCAGGGAAGATGGACAAGAATATATATCTGTTTTAGGGGATGTGATTGGCAGGAGAGTTAGGCATTATAAGATATTTAGGGATTCAATTTTGGTTCAGCGTTTTGTGTATAAAATGCTTTCTGAGGATCTGGCTGAGAAAAAAATGTTTAAAAGATACGGAAGAAACGTTGAATATTATTCACAAATGAATATGAACACACATTATGTTTACATAATTCAATATGGCTACATGACACAACCTTGCGACTATTATACATTAAAAACAAAGTGAATATATGTTTGTGGGAAAACAGAAGAATGAAAAAAACCCAAAACTAACACCCACAAAGTTGGTACAAAAAAGTAGAAGAATATAGTGGCATACGGAGATAATTTAATCGCCAGATGCCCATCTTTGATTTGATCACACCTTTTTGTAAACAGTATGTTGAAGCACCAATTCTAAAGAAAAGAGAAGTATATTCTATACAGCTTCTTTGAGAATGCATAATAGCAGACTTAGGACTGTTTTAAACTTTGAGCTATAGTTTGACCATTTTTATGGGAACAAATACTGAGATAAGGATGGACGACGTTTTAAATAATCTGCCTTGCTGAAACGTGTAGCATGCAAACGTTGTGTCGTGCATCAACACTGACGTGTAACGGGCCCGTTTCACGGAAAGGCAAAACGCATGCATACAGTCGCATGCAAACAGCCTTTCCGTGCTTTTATTGTTTCCAAACCACACTTATTTTTTTACTTGTTCCCCCTTTATAATACGAACCGTGCCGCAGAGAGGGGGGACATGACTGGTTTCCTTGCATATGCAATTTACTGGTTTTTCTTTTTTATGATGCGTAGGCGGCAGTGTTGCATGCTTTTAGCCTGTCCATGCAGAAACAATCTCTGTACACGCAACAGGCCTGATGGACGGGTACATGTGTGCAGACACCCTGTTTTTCAAACGGCCGTGCTTTCACCCTTTCCGTGGTGACACAATTTTATCACAGCTTAATTTTTCAGGAGATTAAGTGGCTGCCCGTGCTTTTAGCCTGTACATTCACTTTATTTTATACTTATTAAGTATCTCCCCATAGAAACTAGGACATTTTTATTATATATGTTGAAAACGACACAACATCGGCACGGATGTTGCGTGCTTTTAGCCTGTCCGTGCGAACGTTGTTAATATATAAAACATTAATGTTGCGAATAGGTTGGATATGGAAGTTGAAACAACGTTGTAAAGGGGTCGCGAAGGGGATGTTGTATAAATGAACGGAAAATCTTAATCTAGACTTGCCTTGAAGACGGCAACGATCAGAATGTGGTCACCCCGTCCGTCACAGTTCGCCACACTTGGGTCATCCGGTCACACAGGACATGTATGAAGTCGATTTCCATGATGTGAGAAAAACCTCCCGCGCTCTTGAAATTCTCATATTTTACGTCTTTGCTTCGGTTTAGTTTCAAAGTAGACCTGTCATAGCTACCATTTCCGGTTAGTGATAACACAAAAAAGTTTTGTGAGTCTGACGTCTAAACAACGTAAAGTTTTCGACACTTATCCAGCTTCGATTTCCCGATGTCTAGTCAACGGTGCGCCAAAGACTTCGATTAGACCAAAGCAACGTCTCAAGAACGTTGCTTACCCAACGTCTATTCAACGTTGTGTCAAAGATTTCGTTAGACGTTGATTTGTGGTTGAGACGAGTCATAACCAAAGGACAACCAAAGTTACTGTTGCAGTTTGATCGATCAATATCGCAAATTCAAATCGACATTAAAGAATTAAAGAATTCGCATTAAGAAATACCTTTGAATCCCTTTTGAAAATCAAGGCAAAATAATAATAATAACAATAATAACAATACATTACAAAATGGAGATACAGTAAAACCTCAATAAACCCGACACCTAAGTGACTGAGCCAATCTGTTTGGTTTAGCTAGGTGCATTTCACATTTCGGTTTTCTCACAATGACAAATGACTTGAAACATGAGGAATGTCCCCCGAAAAAGAAACGTCTGATGAGAAAATCCATCCCATTTTGGCCCCTGCCCCCTTCCCCCTCACAGAAGACATGCAATCTATGTAGAGATTTGCCTCCTCCATAGAACTCAATTTCTTTTAAAAATATTTCAGCATTAAAATGTAGTTTGTTGTTTGGTAGAGCACTCCGGATAAAATTTACTTGCCTTGTCAATGACTGTGAGTTCTTTCGATACATCCAGACACCAATGATGTTTTAGTTATTACCTCAACCCCCATGCAGTCATTTCAATCACTACTCATCCATGACAATGACAGTTGTTAACCTCCACCCTGCCCAGTCATCACAAAAAATTCTTTTGACGATCGTAAATGCATTCCTTAAGAAAGACATAATGCAAGAGGAAGCATCTGTGTGTGGTGCCTTTTCTCCGCGGTTGCCCTGGGTGGGTAGGGGTGGTTCCGCTGGAAGAGCAATCCAATTCCATCTATGTTCATGAAATATGTTCTTTGATTCGTAGCCATCAGCAATGATTTGTGATATTTCTATCGAGTTTTTGACCAAATCAAGATTAACGCGTGCTCCTTCGCAACACGATAACAGAAATCTTAAATTATTGGTATTTCGAAAGTTATACAACCGCCCCAGTTGTGTTACAATATCTTTTCGATTTTTCCTGCAGTGGCGGTGCCAAAAGGGCTGGGTTATGATTTATAACTTAAAATCGATACCCAAATAACAATAGACTTATACGCCGTATGCGTGCTGCTCCCGCTAAAAACAACAGCAAACAATGCATGTTCAGGTACACGACTACCAGGGTGTCCGCTATATTAGGATTCTTTGGTTTTATTTTAGCTGGCAAACTAAATATTCATAACTATCACTCATTTATAATTGAATACAACTTAGTAGCAAGTGTGGAGGTGAGCATCCCCAAAATATGGAAGCATCACCGCAGAGATATTTGCTGTTCAGCCTAACGGCAAGATACAGCACATTGCACAAACACACAATATTTGTTCACTTATTGTCGATAGTGCAGAGATCAATACACTGTACTGTCAGCTATAATAGCCTCACATGTGGGCTTCAATGGCAAAATGTCCAGGTTTGCACATAAAACATGAGATGGAGCAGCTAGACATGCTGCAGTATGCCTCTGCCAAATTTAGTCGTCCTATCCCTAACCGTATCGGAGGAGTTCCCTTGACAAGATTATGGCAGAAAAAAAGAAACACCTTACCACACGGCCCGAATTCAATGAACTGTGAGGATTTCATTCACTTGCGTTTGGTTCCTTTATGATCACTTATTATCACAACACAGAACAAAGGCTTGGCTATTTTATCTAAAAAGTCAGCCATCGCATTTGTTTGGCCTTTGATTCTGTTTTTTTTTGCACCTCGATATCGTTTCAATCCATGCTCAAAATATGAGCTTCGATCGTTTTGGAATCAATTGATACAATTCTCCAAAGTACAGCAATTCATTTTTTAGCAGTGTCAATGAATTGCGTGATTTATATGCACCGTTTCTCTATAGTAACCCGTGTCGTCGTCTGTTTTAGCAACATGAGTGCTTCTTCAGCTTACAACTTTGCCGTGATGATCTCTGAACGAAACCAGCTTGGTGACAATGTTGAAAGAGGCTTGAACCTGGCATCTGACGAAATCCACCGGATGATCATATCTTCGAACTATGAAGTGGCAATGATTGCACAAGACCGCATTGCTGATCTCTTGCGTCAGGTACATTTTCATGCCTGTGTGACAAAGTAAATATTTAGCCCATTGGAAAACATCTTCATCTTCTGTACGCAATTATGAAATGAAAGATCACCTTCTTGCATGAGACGTTAACATAAAATGATATATTTACAAAAGACCTACCTTCGTTCAATTTTCTGTCTTCAGATATTTCCACTTTTGCGATATTTTCCCTTTCGGATTCTTATTTATGCTATTTGGCACCGACCTTGTTGGTCCTTTTATTCACTTACGACACGTATAATGAAAAACAAGAATGTTGACACATAAATGCTCATTACACGTGGAAAGTTGCACTTTTGTGGTGTAACTAAGCTTGTACGGGACTCTCTCTCTCTCTCTCTCTCTCTCTCTCTCTCTTCCCTTACCTCCCCGCTGGTTTTGTTTATTGTAAGGAAATATCAATTGTATTAGCCCTTTAAAACCTTTGTTTCATGTAAATGTTAAAAATGTAGAGAAGTTCATTCGTTCCAAAGTGTATCACTTGACTTAGAAACAGAGAAATGTTGCTCTGGTTATTCAAACTTCCAAATATAGAAAATATTTCTATTGTCATAAAAACTCCATACCAACAACTGACGCTCAAAACAGCAAAATAAGGTATTATTTCCAATCCCGTTTTCTTTTTACTTAAATTGACCGAGCTGACCGGAGACCTATTTTCTAGTTCCTGTCGAAAATGTCAGGCGTGTCGAAATTATTTATTTTTGAAAGTTACGATGTAAAGGCGATGTAAATTATTCTTCGCTTCTTTGCAACATGTAGTTAATTGGTTTTATAAAATATGTATATAGCATAAGACTTATGCTATCAGTTTATAAATTGTTGTTTTGAGGGGTTTGATGTGTGAAAGATATAAGTAGATTGAAAACACTTCCGGTTCCGGTTGCGAGTAAGGAATTCTGGGTAATGTTCTGGCCTTGACCTTTTTCACGTAAAGGAGACTGCATCTATCAGGTATGATAACACCTACAGAAAAGGCGGGTATGAAGACACTGATATAAAAGAGGCGTATAAAAACACTGATACAAAAGACGGGTATGAAAACATTGTTATAAAAACACTGTTATAGAAGCCGGGTATGAAAACACTCATATAAAAGACAGATCTGAAAACACTCATATAAAAGGCGGGCATGAAAACACTTACATAAAAGACGAGTATGAAAACACTGATATAAAAGGCGGGTATGAAAACACTCATATAAACACTTTTGACCTTGACCTCATTCACGTCAAGCACATCCAGACACGTCAAGGGCACTTTCGTCAAGGAAACTTCCTTCACTTCATCCAGGCATGTTTGTCAAGGACACTGTAGTTCCTCTATCCCCACTACGTTTTAAAATCAGTACACTTTTATAGATAAAATGTCACTCCTCCACATTGGTTAAAGTACACATTATCAAATTATACTCACAGCAAAGGGATGTTTTATTATTTGCCAATTATAAGGATGTTCTTTCAAACATGTTTCCAACAACACTGACAAAGGTATGGACATACATTCAATTCAAATGAAGCTTTATATCAGTATGAGAAAGCAGTTTTTCATAACCGTCAATATAATGCTTTAAGCATTGCTTAATGCAGAAATAGATATGAAGCGAAACGTATGAAGTTATAACACCATGTTCCTTGTGGCATACAGTGAAGATAAGCAAAATGGGTGACGTTGTCAAAATATTGTTTATTGATATAATAATGTACTCATATATGCCCACGTAATGTTCTTTGTAAAGTTATATAATAGATCATTATAATACTGTTTATTTGAATTCGGCCTACTTAGTAGCACTTTAAATGTAAACATGTTTGCGAATATAACTACACAATTGTTCTTAATTGTTCTAGACTTATCACGTAGGCATTTTCTTGTAAACGTTTGTAAACGTTGTATAATATTGAACTGTTTTGTACTTTCATGAATAGTCTCAACTATTCTACATCTTTTTGAAATATTAAAAAAGTATAAATAGAGCTGCAAATCGAGCAGTTTGTCACTGGAGTTTAAGGATAATCAAGTACTAACAGTTGGAATAAAATATTGGATAGCGAAAGGATAACTAGTTGGACTTTGAATATCATAAGTATTGTGGATATTTTGAAGATATATTAAAGTGAAGTAAAGTGATCCGGATATTTTCTAATTATTGGATAACGGTTATTAAAGTTGGATACTGTTACGTTCAGGATATTCTAATAAAGCAGCTATTGGATACATCGTCGTCTGATCCTCTCGGGCATCGAAGCAAATTTGCACCGTCAGAAACTTCCCAGTGTGTGTTATTTCGTTAAAAAAGCTAACAGAATGTAATGATAATACCTTAGTTGAAGCAACTTATGATAAATGGTGATGAGGAGGTATCAAACAATTATCATCTCCATTATATCCTGCAAAGGATATGATGGGAAAATTATTTAAAAAGCTAGCTATGTATGTTCAATGAGAGGGGCATATTAAAGTACACATGTACTTTTTACCGTGACCTCATTCACGTCAAGGATATCCAGGCACGTCAAACTCATGTACTTTTGACCTTGACCTCATTCACGTCAATGAAACTGCATCAAGGCATGTCAAACACATGTACTGATGACCTTGCCCTCATTCAGGAACGTTCGTAATCTACATCAGAGACAGCTCACATACTTTGGTAGGCTGTCACGCACTCTAAAGAACTACACAGGCAGTGCTGTTTATCATTATATATATTGTTGAACTGAACTGTTGGACACAAAGAAAACCATCTCTAGCTGAAATATTGTATTGTATTGTATTGTATTTCAACTGCTATGGTCATGTCAGGATCCCCCTGCCACATTATACTGAAATGGGGCATTCCAGGCCTCCTAACCCTTACATGTGGAGTGCCTCACAGGGTTCTAGCTGAAGTGAACGAAGTGTTGCAACCGATGACTGTTTAGCTTAAATTAATCAGTTGATTGCTGATGAGATCTCCCTCATCAATCAATGAACTTGATGAGCATGCAGCATAGGATGAGCTTAATGACAATGCCGTACAGGATGATACTGAAGAAACAGCGAGCCACCTCCGCGCTCATGCATTATGAGCAAAATAGACGAGAGGGATGACAGTTAGGCAAGCCGAAATACAATGTGTGAAGGTGTGATGAAAGGCATATCCATTGCTTGACACTTTAGTTCTAATCAGAAGCTGCAGCAACATCATAACACCAATCAACAACGCCTTACATTTATGTGCACAGATTGCTGTAAAACATTTACTAGTAGTAAGCTTCTCGGACACTATCGATTAGTATGCAGTATGAAAGAAAGGAACAAGCAACAACCCTCACAAATGGGTTGTGGGTAGCGAAAAGTATGCAAAATCATGCGAGAGAAAAGGTGTTTAAGCCCAAACATGAGCACGATATTTTATGGTCTTAAAGGAATTGGAACCTGACAATGAACATTATTTGAAGGAACAGATTAAAGAAGGATTAAAATGATATGTCACCGTATACACAGTATATACCGAAATGGTGAAAAAGTGAAGAAGGAAACATGTTAGAAAAACGTATGAAATTTATCAAGGCAGTAAAACAGACACTCCATACACTAGGTTCTAGATGCTTTACCTGAAGCTGTAATGTTTCAAACATTACATAGAAAGTTTCAAGAATTTGAATGTGAGGGTTCAGGATGGCATTTAGATAAAGTGGACAATACATCTTGTAAAATATCGAAGTCCTAACTGGCTGAGTCAACGTGAAAAGGATTTCCTTTCCAACACCAGTACGTGAAGTACCAACGTTTGAAAAGAAGAACAGCTTATCCATAAATGTATTTGGGTATGATACCGGTTGTATCATACCGGTTGTATTTCATAGCTTGAGCGATAACAACATCCATTTCATTATGGGGAAGGCCGAACAGTTTAAGGAAAGTAAGCTACTGGTTATTCCAAACAGTACTGAAAAGTACATATCCTTTTCATGAGATAATTTACGGTTCATTGACTTTTTTCAGTTTTTGGGTACATCTCTACAAAAGCTGGTGAACAACTTATTAAACGAAGGCAAAACAAAATTTCAAATAATGACACCAACTATTGAAAACATTAACCGGAACAGATTTGCTGTTGAGAAAGGGAGAATACCCATATGATTTTGTGGATGACCATGCATCGGGTCTTCATCCACAGGAAGTATTTCACAGTACATTGATTGAGGAAATTAACAGTGCGGAGGACTATAAACATGGACAGAATGTATGAGACACATTTAATTGTCAAACAGTAGAAGGGCATCATGATTTGTGCTCAAAAACAGACGCCATATTATTAGCTGACATGTTTAACAATTTTCAACAAGTGCGTTTCACCACTTACAAATTGAATCGAACACATTATTATACTGCTCCCGACCTCACATGGGACGATATGCTCCGACGTACACAGCTTGCACTATCTCTTATCAGGGACATTGATGTGTATCAAATGATAGAGCAAGACATCCGTGGTGGAACCTCTATGATTAGAATAAGTCATAAGTAGGCCAAGGCAAATATTAAATATTTATGTACCTATCATTCCACCGAACCAGACAGTTACATTAGGTACCTTGATGCAAATAATTTATACGGTTAGGCAATGACTCAGTACCTTCCAGAAGGAAATTGTACATAGGTAGAAGACTTGGATTTTATTGGTTGCATAGCTATTCCCAAAGTGAAGTGAAATTAGACTATCCAGATCACCTTCATGCTCTTCATAGTGACTACCCAATAGCTGTAGAGCGACGACGTGCTGAAGAAGAGGAACGGTCTTCTAGCAGTAAAGAACGCAAGAACGAATTAAACTTGAAGGGAAAACCATGTAAGAAACTTGTGTCTACTCTGCATTCCAAAACACGTAAGAAGCTAGAAACCCTTTGAAAAGGACTTTTACAAATTTCTGAACAATTCTGTATTTGGAAAGACAGCTGAAAATATGCGGATACATATTAATTAGAGTTTGTGAATAAAGAAAAACGCTTTCAGAAGCTTGTTGCAAAACCAACATTCCATCATTTTAAACCTGAAAATTTTCAAAATGTAAGGAGCATTTAACTGGAGTTTACTTGAAACAGGTTGAAATCCTATTTAACAAACCGATTTATGTTGGATTCATCATCTTAGGTCTTAGCAAAATATTGATGCATGACTCTCATTACCCTTATATAAAAGCCAAGTACCCAGAAGAAATACTGCTGTTTATTGATACAGACAGTTTGTGATACTGTATTGAAAAAACTGACATGTATCAATATAATTTGCATTACTTGGATACAAGCGGTGACCCTACATCCTATTTCCGTCATTCCACTGCAAACAAAAAAGTGATTGGAATGAAGAAGGATGAAACTGCAGGATTTCCTATAGAGGACTCTGTAGGTCTTCGATCCAAAATGTACAGTATTTCGTGTAATGGAATGGAAAACAAAACCGCCAAAGGCATAGGTCTTGCTCATAACAGAAAAATGAAACATGAGGACTACAAAACAACTCTGTTTGGGTAAAACAAGGTCATAGCAACAAGTGATATATTACGAAGTCATTGACATGAAGCTTATGCAGAACGAGTTGTAAGGGCAACACTCCCTCTATTTGACGATGATAGGTATATGTTGAATGATGGTGTTAATACTTTATCTTATCGGCATTGTGACATCATTATGGCATCAAGATGACGTAAGCAGTGAGTATATAAGCCACTCTTTGTGACAAACACATCCAGATGTGCACGCAAAATGATAGGACCACCGTAACGTTGACAGTAGTTAATAATGCAGAATGATAATATCTTGTGTGTTTACAATAGGAGCCAAATGTATTATATATTCGCTTCAGCTGTGGGAAACAATAAGAAAACATGTACAACACATGATGGAAGAGAGCTGTGAACTGATACTGAGTAATGAAAAGGATGCGAAAGCCATCAGATTTAGTGACCGGCTGTTTGTGACTTTCCACAGAATTCACCGAGTAAATGATAACGTATATAACACGTACATTAACTTGGGTGAAGACGTGTGGAAATTATTTCTGAACAATATGCCATCGGTGGATGAGGTGATTCATTCGGAATAGAATGTGAAGTGTATAAGAATAGAAAGTTAACCATGTCATTGAAGAACCATGGCAGGAAACAAACGAAGCTGGGTGTAAAACAACTGAAAAATTTGCTGAACTATAATAAAACTGTAAAGAACGAACACAATTTGATGTGTGAATACTGTGGCTGTTTACTGTTTGACGGTAAATATGTCACTGTCACCGTTATGGCTGCATGGTGTTTGAACCTTTTTTGCCAGAAATGTAACACATTTGTTATCGCTGATGAGAGTATTTAAATGTATTTAAATGTTATGATAATGCTGAATATCAGTTCTGTTATCTAATGAAAACATCAAATTAATGTGTTAAAAATATGTGTAAAATAAACTTGAATGTTTATTTGAATGTGTTTTATTTATGTGTGTTTGAAAAAAGTCTACGCTTTTTTTTTTAAATTTTATTAGCCAACAAACACTTGAATCACAATTCATTTTTAACATTCTTAATTAAAAACACGTAACTAACACATTTTAAACAATACTTAATTAACTACATTTAATTAACGTTACAATTTTTATCATTCAATAAAACAAAAATTTATAATGATGTTTTATCTGTTTTATAATAAAGTCACTGTCACTGTTTCTAAACATTTCTAGAATGTCTTCTACACTTACACCTCGAACCTCTTGTAAACAGTTCATTACAAAGCTCTTTCCCAGAAATCGAATTAAGCGTTTATCTGTAGGTGCTACGCCATACGAATAAAATACTCTTTATTATACATAGCCAACCAATGTTGTTCAGACTTATCCTGTTCATCACATATGTTACCGGTTGTCATGTTAGTAACTGATCAATACGAAATATACCTTGAAAAATATCTTTAGTCATACAGTCATGTTTTAAAATAGCTCTGTTCATTGTGTGTAATATTCCGATATATTCCGGAGGGAAACACTTTTTAATACCATGAGCCCTTTCATACAGTTTTCCACGGGTTTCCACTGCTGCTGGAGCAGCTCTCAAGATTATCAAGAGTCAGCTATCTGGACTGCTGACTACTTGATGCTGGAACAGGCAAAAACGTTACAAACGGAGGAGGTTGCTGATACTCCTGCCCTGGCACGTATAAGACCTTAGGCTTCTTGTCTTCTGGCTTGCAATCTGGCTTGGCATCTTGCTTGGTATCTGGCTTGGCATATGGATTGGTGATACTGCTCGCTGCTGTCCTGATGGCACTGCTATCCACAGCACAGCTGGTGGAAAAACACCAGATAACAACTGCTGGAGCACTGGCTCTGACTCTATCTGTATGCCCACCGTCACAACAGAATTCTTGTATCTCAGATGCGGGTTTTTCAGCTTTAAAAGCGCTCATCAGGTTCAGCTGGGCGTGCCTTCCATTGTTTCTCCCAGTTACACACTGAGACCAGACGTAAAGGTAAACCACGCTGCAATGACGCTGGATTCGGACATTAAGCTCTAGATTTGAACGTGATTTGTGTTTCTCATATTTAGTTCTTAACTCATAACTTGCACGGCTCATGGTTTTTGTAAAATGTGTCACGAAACAAAAAGATGCTTTTTGTTAATACACTCACCAAAACCCATTAAATTTAACACTGTTTGATTAAAAAACACTAAAACATTAATTCATAAAACTCTTATTTTAGAATTACTAACATCACTTTCAAATTGTTTTGAAAATGGGTAAATTTGCTTATTCGTAAGATTTAATGGCTCAGATAAGAGCCTGTTTTTTTGTTTTGTTTTGTTTTGTTTTGGTTTTGTTTTTTTTTTTTTTTTTGCTTATTTTTATTTTATTATTTGTTTTTGTTTTTTTATTGCTTCTGACATTTGATGACGGCCCAAAAGTTGGATTCTTGTGTTGGTTCGGCACATCGGGCAGGGTATTTCTCCGATTTTGAAGCACATGTAGGAACATTGTATGACGCTCTCCGCACAAAACTGGCTTTGGTGTCAGTATCGCATTCCTATATTAATCTTCGTCAGTTCTGCATTCTCATCCAGGTGGTATACTATGACCAACTGCTTTGAGAGACCTCGGTCGTCCCTAACTCCTGATAAAACCTGCGATCAAAACTCTGTCAGAAGCCTCTTCCTCGAAGCCTTTTAAATCAACACGGTATACTCATATGATTCTTCCCCTCTCCAACCTAAATCGTCCCCGTAACTATAAAACAATTCATTCTCGATCTGTCTTGAAATAGCGGAATTCACGAGTGTCCTTGGTCTGTCCGGAAATAAGTCCAGTTTACTAGTGTCTTCGACCTGAAATAAGTGAAATGAAAGCAGCTCCAACTTTATTCGTGAGGGTAACGACATGACGATTGATTCCTATCAACGTTAAGTCACTGTACTCTGGGCTGAGTAAAAATGTCTCTCAAACCTGAGCAACTGTCCCCCTTTTATACTCATTTTTAGGTTTAAAAAGCTTCAAGACTGAGCTTCAATATTGATCATAAAAGACCGCTGCACTTCTTGCAATAAAACTTGCGTGGGATCTGATGTTTCACAGGAGAGTTGTGCGGCTCGTCCTCGTACCTCGGAATTATCCAGCATCAGTAGCACTCTAATCAATTCATTTTGACTCATGCCTAACGTTTGCTCTTCTGTTTCTTATAGACCTCTCTTTTTAGAGGGGGAGGGGGGTGTCTCATTTCATTGTTCTGTAAAAGTTTGCTTTGATTGGCTTAACTTTGTCGTGACGTCAATGTACTCTGTGCTAATTTCAGGACGGGGTAGCGTCGGGGGATGAAGGAACGAAAGTATCCTTAACGATCGTGACTGGATGGGCTGACGAAAGTGTCCTTGACGTATCCTTGTCATTGATGTGAATGAGGTTAAGTTCAAAATACATGTGCTTGACGTGCTTGGATTTGCTTGACGTGAATGAGGTCAAGGTCAAAAGTGATAATAACAAAAAGACCGGAAGTGTTTTCTTACTCGCCTTTTATATCAGTGTTTCATACCATCCTTTGATATTAGTGTTTTCATACCCGCCTTTTATATCAGTGTTTTCAATCCCGACTTTTATGCCAGTGTTTTCAAACCCACTTTTTATGTGAATGTCTTCATGCCCGCCTTTTATATCGGTGTTTTCATACCCGATGGATGCAGTGTCGTTGACGTGATTGAGGTCCAGGTCAAAACATTACCCAAAATTCCTTACTCACAACTGAAATCGGAAGTGTTTTTATACCCGCGTTTTCTATCTACTCATATCAAAATGCGAGCCCGAAGGCGCGGGCGCGAAATTTCAAGATACGTTTTCCCATGAAAGTCGTTTTAGACCAAAATTCTCATACCGTGAACGTGAGGCATCCATCGTCTGTATATGTGCATGTGCGTATGTAAATTTTTTACTGGAACGCTTCTTCAAGCGCAGATTTTATATTACTACTTCCAAATTTTTTTGGATGTTTCCTAGATGATCCTCTCTTTTTCTTTCTTCTTTTTTGGCGGAGGGGGGGGGGAGGCGTTCCATCAAAATATTTAAAAAGGAGGTTAATTTGCTGGTCACCAAATTCTTTTGAAAATTTCGACAGAGAAACTATACCTGTAAAACAAATTTGGTTGAAATAACGTGTTAAAAAAGTTTTTTTCCCGAACCTTTTGAAGTTGCAAAAAACGTTTTCTAAAGGTTGTATATGAAATGCCGAAAAACGTTTTTTTCGCAACATTCTAAAAACGTTTTATAAAAAACGTTTTCAGAACGTTTCATACACAACCTTAAGAAAACCTTTCATCGTGAAACGTGCGTAAAACAAATTCTCTAAAAAAATATTCTTCAACATTTTTCAAAATAGTATTCACAATGGGAGTCTGGATTTTGCTCCATCATCATATTTCATTTTTAAGAACTACCATTAATTTTTTTGCAACTAACATTTCACGAAACATTCATACCTGGCTTGGTTTGAACCGGGAACCTCTGGCATCCAAAGCGACGAACTTACCTCTACGCCACGGCGCATCCATTGAAATGTGCGTCTAAGACTATTCCCCTGAACCAACTCCCACCACCCCTACTCTTCCCACTTCAAATTCCCCTCCCCCCGAAGAATTTCCCCGTACGGGAAATTCCCCCAAGGTCTACCCCCTCCTTTTATGGGCTTTTTTATCTGCACACTTAATGCTTAGTTATAGCTTACAGTAATTAGTTAAATATATGTGAATTGAACTTGACATTTCGCATCTAAAATGTAATTCTTGTTATTGTGAATATATTATTCATATCTAAAATTACTTTACAAAGTATTAAAATGCCTATAACATTTCCTTGACGCTCCAATATATGGCAATCTTAAAAATTGATATAATAACGTTCTTATACAAAACGTTTGTTTTTGGTTCTTTAAAAATCAATTTCAATAATGTTCAAATACCATACGTTTGTTTTTGGTTTGAAAAAAAAAACGTTTTTATTTGGTTGGTAAATGTAACGTTTTTACAACCAAATTAGGTTTGATTTTGGTTTGTAAAATAACGTTTTCATTTGGTTGCTGAATATAACGTTTTTACAACCATAAAATGTTCGTTTTTGGTTAGGAAAACGTTATAACCTTTTCACAACCAAACAAAAACGTTCTTATGTTTAGCGGGTAGCATTATCTATTTAAAGCAAAACAAACTCATAACACAGTTTTTTCCGCAGCTCAATAAATTGAAGTTGAAAAAACAGGGGTCACATTGTTACCGTTCACAGAATTTTGGTGCTCTGCAGTCTCACGCAGTACGTGTGTTAGCCGCATCCTTGCGGAAAAGCACGATTTGTATCGATAATGAGCAGTTATGAGTGCCATCCCAATCGTTTGGCACTCGAAACCATTACACCTCCAGCATTAGCTCGGTAGATTTGTCCGGTACAAACTAAGATGTAACATTCGCTGATGTGTCTGAAATGCTTTAGCACTCATTTGCGCGGTGAAGCTGGAACCAGGACTGGTCTCTAAAATGACATGTCGCCAATTACGCGTTTTTCAAAGGGCCTCCTTCGATTGTGATTGACCGATTTCTATGACTTCGATTATTCGACACTATTGCAATGTGACGCCAATGCACCCAAATAACGGTTTGACGGAGGCTTCTATTAGCTATATATGCACTTATCTGGTCATTTGCCCTCCCGGATGCCTCCACTGTTTCCGTTTTCGATCACGGAAGTGCATTTCCTGGATACGCCGATCCTGACGAGGAGTAGTAACTTGAGGATGACCGTTTCTTCGTCCTTTCTGAGTGTGTCCTGTGTCATGCTAGCGTCTCCGCAGCTTGAAAACAAGTTTTGCTGCATTCGAAGTGTCAAGCCACCAGTGGCATTGAGGTATCATCCTACGAACTGGCTTATGGCTTGATTGCGACATTTTTGTGCAAACTCAGGCATCTTAACGTGCCCTCGTTCTCACTGAACCGCTATGTACACTAGTATAACTAAAGTGGTTTCGCTAGGGTGTAGCGAAAATTACATTTGGGACCACAAAAAATACGATTCTGAATATTTAAAATTTTTGAATTGTTTAAAAATCTTCGTTAATAGTCATTTTAAATTGCCAGGTGCATCAAAATTCTACGCAAGACAGCTTTTTATATGCTACACCCCAGTAAGCATTATGACATCGAGAAAAACGGCGTTTGAGGTGGCGTCAATGACCCGGCTTAATTGCAACATTAAATCAGTTTTTATCTGGCTTTAACTGGTAGCGACCACAGAACAGCATTTTTTGACACAATGTTGAATAGACATCGATAAAGTAACGTTCTTTAGATTTTGCTAGCAGAAACCCTTTCTGACATTAAATTAGGTTGTAATTTCGCCATAGATCAACGCTTACACAACGCCTTTAACATCCGTTAGATAAAAAAGCTGCTTACATCTGACGTTGCTCTCCCTTGCCGTAAATCAACTTTTTCCGACTCTTAATTAACGTGTTTGATGCAACATGGAATAAATTTCGGAAAATCGACGAATTGTGCAAACGCCCAAAAGATCGACGTCACAAAGTATTTTATTTAACTGTAGAAAAAACCCCACCCTAAATTAAGTAAACCCAAAATGGCAAAATGAACGAAACAAAAGAAGCAAAGAATTCGCATTTGGAAATAATTTTTTAAGCCAAAAAAGTAAACCAAAAGAATAAATAATAATTAATTAATTCATTTATTCATTTAAAACAGAGCTGTATCAGAACTCTACGCAGCACATCGTTTGACATGTTATATCCCAGTAAACATTCTGACGTCGATTTGTGATTGCGTCAGTGACCAGGCCAAATCACAACATTAAATCTGGTTGCAGTTTGGTTTTGTTTGATCGCCACAATACAACAATGTCTTTTACACAACGTTGAATTGACGATGGATAAGAGCCATGTAAAGACGATGATTTTTTCCGCCAAAAACCGCTTCTGCAACGTTAAATATGGCTGTGATTTGGTTGTGATACATGTGTAACCATAGGTCAACGCCTGCTCGACGTCTTTAACATCCATTGAACATACAGTTGATAAAACCACTCTTTAGACGTAACATTGATTTTCGTTGGCGAGCACCCAACTTTTAATGTCTCTGAAGCAATGTCTCTGGAGCAACGTTGAAAAAGTCGGAAAATCGACGATTCAAGTAGACGTCGCAAAAATGTCATGGTCACAACCAACAATAGTCTTATTAACACTCTCAGAAAATATAAGACTGGTAATGGTTATGACTGTTTAAATATTTGCTCACTTTTGATGCCGAGGTCAATATATTGTATCGATAGCTACCATAGCCTTTTTTATGTGGGCTTCAGTGGCAAATTTGCAATGTCCATTTTTACATATAAAATGTTAAAAAATTTCTAAAAAACTGAGGTGTGCCAGCTTGACATGCTATACAGTATGTCTATGCCAAATTTGGTCGTGAGAACCGGAACCGCCCCATAGAAGTGACAAGGTAACGGAGACAAAAGGAATCATGTGGAAAAACCTTACCGAATCGTACGGATTCAAAAAGCTTGAAAGAGAGATTGAGGAATTTCTATAAGACTAAAAATTCCAATTTGTAATTAAATGATGACTATGCATAAGAAAGCTCAAAAGAAAGAAAAATTCATTAGGATCGATTAATGCATTACACACGATCGATTAATGCATTACACAAAAAACTTTCATCACCTCACACCTTGAAAATTGTGGCGTAACACATAAAAACAACAGCATGTAAAATTTATCTCGGTTCTACTGGTCAAAATTTCGTGAAAAACTATTGACTCTTAAAAAATATTCAACTTTTAGGTGTAAGCTTTCTATTGTCCTTGAGTTTAGTTCAAGTCTTGATTTAAGTTTAAATTGCTTTCAAATTTCATGAGAAGTGGGACAAGGTTAGGCCTCTCCAGAAAAGTTCTTTTGTTTGACAACATTGTTTTCCCGTCGTTTGTATACGTTGTTTCGACTTCTGTTGCAACCTTTACGCAATGCTGATTGGACTTGCATCCAACGTTTCGACTTCCGTAAAAAGCCGAAACCCGATTTTGATCCGGCGTCGGATGCGGCGTCTATCCAACGTTGATCTGACGTCACAATGTTTATTGGACTGGCCAGTGTATGGCTATGATTGTGTGGTCTTGACTTAAGGTGAAAACATTGGGGGTCGTGTTGGGAGGATGAGAAAGTTGCTTGCTTATAGTGACAGCACAGCCCCTAACCGGAATTGAACATCCAAGTTGATTGTGACCTTGAAAGTGAGTCAAGGTAAAAACAAACCAAACATCGTAGAATCGTATCAGTAACAGCCGGCGATGGATGGACGGATGGACACAAGGACGGATGGACGGAAGAACACAAGGAGATGGACGGACGGACACAAGGACGGATGGACGGACGAACATAAGGAGATGGACGGACGGACACAAGGAGATGAACGGACGGACATAAGGACGGATGGACGGACGAACACAAGGAGATGGACGGACGGACACAAGGAGATGGACGGATGGACACAAGAAGATGGGCGAACGGACACAAGGAGATGGACGGACGGACACAAGGAGATGGACGGACGGACACAAGGAGATGGACGGACGGACACAAGGACCCTCGACAGTCAGAGAGAAGGACAACACTCAAAAATATAGACCCCTTTCGGACTGAAGGCCCGGTTAGGAGCTAAAATGAACATACGTTAGATCCTATTGGCAGGGACCAACTTCAAACCCGGATGTCGTAGTGACGACCTTCAGGACTCGGATAAAAGGAGCGTACAGTAATATCTGTCAATAGTGATAACCTTCATGTTCCTAATGAAAACGACATACAGCAGAAACTGTTAGTGGTGACCATCTTTCGGACTCTGATAATAATACAAACAGTAAAACTTCTTAATGGTGGTCACTTTCTAGACTGTAGTAAAGAGGTCGTACAGTAAAACCTGTTTGTATTGACCATAATTTCGATTCGATTGAAAAAGACATACAGTAAAGCCGATTCCAGTGACTACCTCCCAGAGTCTGATAAAAAGACGTAAAAAGCTGCTTTAGTGAGCAACTTCCAGATCCAGATTTTAAATGCGTAACAGTAACAACTGCTCATAGTGATAGCTCTCTGGATGACTCTTTCGACAATTTAGATATATGCTATAAAATGTCTTATTTTGATAAGGTACAAAAATGCCCAAATCAGGCTTGTAAAAGGAAGGCGCGTCGGGGGGGGGGGGTCGGCAACGCCTTATTTTTTCACAAAATAAGCCATCGACTAACTAAAATAAGTATTCATGGTCGCGTACATTATTGGTGGTATGCTCTGGTGATCACTTTACTTCCGCGGTCTGTAATTGAGCCCAATAAATGAGACAAAGTATTTATTTACAGAACCAAGAAACAACTAACAATGGTGACGAGAGACGAAATAAGATGGTCCCACTGTTGTTGGTTCTCCAAGGTGACACCTTCGAAGGTACAGTGAACGAGAAAGGAAATAATATTTACACACTTGTTTTGGATGAGTGGGAGTCTCTCTCAAACTGCAGTACCTTTCATAAATCTGGAATTTAGGCAGGAAAAAATGCGACAATGTTTTAAATTTTATGAGTCAAAGTTTCGTTTTTAGCTGCAGTGTAAGACCATGGATAATGAATTCCACTGCGAAACAAACTTGTGTCACCTTTCCAAACATGGTGGGGGGGCGGAGGTCAGAAACAAATATCGCAAAATGACCAATGAACATGTTTGTCGACTTCTCAATAACACCTTAATGAAGTTCACACCTTATGTTTCCTTTATGAATGCATTGCCCCTATGTCTCTAACATATTTGTCACTATTGTTTTCTATAGAGTTAAATTTTTATCCATAAAATTCTGAATCCAAATAGCCAAAGGTCGGTTCTTGGGCAGCTGTAACAAGGAGCTAAGCAACGGAATGTTGCTCTTCGATTCAATTTATCACAATCTGCAGTTTCAAAGATATATGCAAAGTTTAAGGCCACGAACGATGGAAAGACTCTACCAAGACCTGGAAGACGTCGAGTCACATCAGCACGCGAAGATGGAGTCATCAGAATATCTGCCAGTAGACGCTACCGACTCGAGGTGTGCTTCATGATTAAAATTCTTAAAAAACATTTCGTCTCAAATTTTCGTTTCCTTTTTATTCATTTTCACTAGAACGATTTCAGAAGATGCGTATGTATTTTTCATGGTCATAGAGCTGAATTCGCAAAACTTATGTGCGTTTTGTAATGTTTCATCTGCAGAAACTTGAATCCGCATTGTCGCCACTAGAGGACCTGGTGCTCGATGCAGTTACAACGGTAACTGTGGTACGTCACGAGCACGGATTACGTCACACATGGCCCGAATAAAGCCGGATTTGAGGGATACGCACAAGCAGGAAGATTAGACGTGGTCAGACAACATCATCGATGGAACCATAATCAATGGAGTCTATTTTGCCTCATTACAAACGACCGAAGAAGGCGAGTTGGGAGGCGAAGAGGCGAGGTACGCCATACAGAACAGTTCGTGAACACTCGGGGAAGACAGAACTTCCGATGATCCGCGGTAACATTAACGCTGTACGATGTCCCGACGAAAATTTGGACAGTCAGGTGCGACCGTTCGCCGGCGCCATAGACCCTCTAAGCTTCGTTTTAGTGGATGACAATTCTTGACGACAATGCAATAACGCACATGGATTGGCTGGCGAAATTACTCAATATTAATCCTATTGAAAATGTGTGAGGAATAACGAAAAGGCGCATTAGTCGCAGGCTAACCAGGCAGTCCAATATACTGACTTCGAATGGTCACTGAAGAATGGAATAGCATTTCCATGAACACCATACGTCTATGCATCAATTCGATGCACGCACGAACTGGCCATCGTATTAATGCCAGAGGTGGACATACAAAATACTGAGATTTCTGAAGGGTATCCCCACAGTTCATCCAGCAACAATTCGTCTAGCGACAATTCATCCAAAAGTAATTTGTACGACAATTCATCTAATTTTCAGTTTTATCCAATAACTTTTCTTGTTATTGGTTGAGTGGATCGAACGGAAGTGTGTCTGGGAGGGGGTTAGTGATTGGGCTGGGACTAGTGCCAATGCTATGGACCCCTGAGGAGCCTTTTTTGGTTTTCCTCTTTCGCGTTGTATTATCTCTATATTGCAAGATTGCTTCTGCTTATTTGCAGCACATTTTAATACCTTTATATATATTTCCACAAGCATCACTTGCTCAGGGGATTTAAGGATTTCCCGAGTGCGGGCATTCAAACTCCAGCAATGCAGACACCCTTTGACAGTAAGCTAAAATAGTTTTCTTGCGTTGGTGAAGCAGGCGATATAAGAGAGGTGGGTTTAGATCCTTACATGCAACAACCGCAAACCACTACCCACATTTCATAAAATAGTTAAATTAAAGTTAGATTAGTTGTACCCATCACATTTAGACGAATTGTCGCTAGGCGAATTGTCACTAATGCATTGTCGCTAGATGAACTGTCATGGAATCTTTTGGAGATATCGGTGGTGTTGCAACTAATAAAGAGTTTGTGCAATACTTGTTTTCAGTCTTATCATTTACAACCTTCAAGGGTCAACAGCAATTCTATCATTTTGTGAGATTTGTTTCTAACTCCCTTCATGTTTGGAAAAGTGACACAAGTTTGTTTCACAGTGGAGTTCATTATTTATGGCTACAAACTGTTGCTAAAAAAAAGACTTTCAAGCATACAACGGAAAACATTATCGAAATTTTTATGACCCTCCCGACGTTAGTCGGAGGGTCATATAGTTTTTGCCTTGTGCGTCCGTCCGTCCGTGCGTAACGCTTTGGGTGCTCAAGTTTGTGTAATGAACTTGTGCTAGGGATTTGTACCAAAGCCATTGGAAATGATTAGATATACAATGAAGATGACCGAAATCGACCGATGGGTCAGGTCGTGCTGAGTGTCTGAACTTAGGCAATTTTTCAGTGATAATTAATGAACAGCTTGAAGTTTTGTGTAATGAACTTGTGCTAGCGATTTTAAACAGTGAAACTTCAATATCATCACATTTTTTTCTTGAATGTACGCAATCTTTTTTCATGATACAATTACCGTATCATGAATTATTCGTTTAGGGCGGGTCATTCGTGTTTCTCCAGGACACATTTCTAGTTTCCTGCTCAAATCCCTCCTCCATCATAATATTCCATTTATGAAACGCAGTATAGTAATTTCTCCTTGGTGCACGTTTCACTGCCTTTTAAGAAGCTCTTGAGTAGTGTGAAAACGACAGTTCTGCGCCAGGAAGTGACGTCATAACAGGCATAACCATGGTAACCAAGTGATGACCCCCCCCCCCAGGCGGCCTAATCCTAACCCTGGACCATACTATGTGTGGAACCCATTATGTCGTCATAATAGTTGACGAAGAAAAGTTAGGACCTCCCCCCTCCCCCCTGGGATCGTGATATGGCTAACTTCAAGACTGTATAACTTTCGTTATACTTGGTCTATTTTTGGTCTATCAGTGAAATTTTCATGCAAATCGGTCAACCATAGCGAAAGTTATCTCATTTTTTCACTTTTTACAAAGTTAAAATGGTGACATGCCAAATTATGCACACAGCCACCGTTGCAAATAGCCTATGTCTATTACTGTTAAAACTAGACACAAAACTGAATCAAACAGTGAAATTTTCATGTAAGTCGACCAACCATAGCGAAAGTTATCTCACTTTATCACTTTTTACAAAGTTAAAATGACGGCATGTTACAAATATGCATACAGCCACATAGTCTGTAACCACTTTATAACAAAACTTTACATAAAACTGAATCAAACAGTGAAATTTTCATGCAAATAGACCAAGTATAACGAAAGTTATACAGTATTGAAGTTAGCCATATCACGATCCCAGGGGGGGGGGGGGGAGGAGGAGGGAGGTCCTAACTTTTTTTCACCATGGTTACACCACCTATTATGACGTCACAACTATTATGACGTCATAATGGGTTCCACACATAGTGTGGTCCAGGGTTAGGATTAGGCCGCCTAGGGGGGTCATCACTTGGTTACCATGGTTATGCCTGTTATGACGTCACTTCCTGGCGCAGAACTGTCGTTTTCAAACTACTCTCTTGATTTTACATTCATAATATCAACTAGAGTACAATCGAGATGTGCAATGGTGTCTTCATAATTTTTCATTGGCCTCCAAATTGATTAGTATGAGTGTCTGTAACTTAATAAAATGGCCTCTAAATTAACTTTAAATGGAAATTCAATTTGTTGAATTTTGGTTACAACAGCCTTTACGTTGTAGCGACTGTGCTGCGTTTCCCCCCTTTCCCCTTTCTAGCACTATAAAAACAGAAATGCTGTGTTTCATTACATGTCCTTCTTTTATTAGGGCAAACAATTTCAGCAATATCGCAGTCATTTGCTTTATGTGATTATGTGCCAAAACAGGATATCCTTAAAAGTGGCGCCTTTGTCTTTCTATAATTTCAAAATGGTATCCCCACGGTTAAAACCACCATCCCCCCTTTCACGCCCCCTCCAAGGAGGTTAATTGCATTGCCAGTCCTAGGGGAATTTTGGTTGAATTCAAAACAACAACAAAACAAATATTCGCCACAAAAAAAACTCATTTTTAGTCCAATACAAATTTTACAACAAATGGTAATTTAACAACAAGTTGCACTTTGCAATTTTAACATCTTGTATATCTTGTTTGTATTCTGGTCTGAATCAATGCAATAAAGTGTAGAAGAGACGGCATAATGAGCCGACTTGTCGTGTGATATTCTGCACTCAATGGTTGTCGCAGGTCCACGTGGTTTTGTACGGGCTCAAACCCTACGAGTGAGCATATCCCCATCGTATTCAATAGGGTTCATGCTAGATTAGTGAAAATGTCATTGTGGAGTCTGGATCTGATTAGTGCGAAATGGATTCGTACAAAAAAATTTCAGCCTCATGGAGGCGCACCTTGTCGTGCATGAACATCGCTCTACAGTATTCGGCCCTTAAAACCGGTTTCCGCATGGCGCCTTGCGGTCACTTTGCCATCGATGAATAGCAGAGGTCATTTCCAACGAAATCGAATGGCACCAACACCATCCATCTTACACCCCACTAAGCCTATCAACTTTATGAATCCAAGCTTGTGCGAATAACTCTCCTAAACATTACGCGACGCCACGAGGCTAATATCCATCGATTTCCCAAGTGCCGTCGAAGGCGTTGGTTTTACTTTTAATGGGTTCCCTTCCAATAATATTTACCACGCAATATAAAAAAGAACTTTTTGAGGTACCGTTAAAGATCACTTAACCCTTCAGTAGGGGGCAAATCACAGTTCTGCGTCAATAAATCATCAGTCACGTGACCACTTAAGCCCCGCCCATCAATTAAAGCTGTCAATCACGTGATCAATTAAGCTCCGCCTACTTTCTGTCTATCACCTACCAATCATCGTGACGTCATGAATCACGTGACCAATGAAAAGCCAATGAAATCAATGAAGACAATGAAGCCCCGCCCACTTTCTGTCTATCACCTGTCAATCATCGTGACGTCATGAATCACGTGACCAATGAAAAGCCAATGAAATCAGTTTAAATAAAATCCCAGCAGAAACCCGTCTTCCTGAAACGCATTCAAATTCTCAATTAGCAGGAAAATTTGCAGAATTCTTCAAAACAAAAATTGACAATATAGTGCAAAAATTTCCGGATGATGACAGCTTGTTCCATTCGTTGCCAGTCACCACCAGTTGCAATAATGATGTTGAACCGTTTACAAGCTTCAGTTCTCTCTCAGTCTCCGAAGTGAAAAAACTGGTTTTACAAGCACCAACAAAACATTGTGATTTGGATCCAATACCGACGTTTTTATTAAAGTCTTGCATAGACACAATAGCTCCGACGCTAGCTGCCGTCATTAACAAATCCCTTGATACCGGAAGTGTACCAGCATCGTTCAAACAAGCAATATTGAAGCCCCTATTGAAAAAGGCCAACGCGGACTTGGAACTCAAAAATTACAGACCAATTTCAAATCTGCCATTTGTTTCAAAAATACTAAAACGCGCTGTCTCCGACCAAATCGCACAACACAGTAAAAAATTTTCACTGGACGAACCCCTACAGTCCGCCTACAAGGCTGGTCACTGCACCGAATCGGCACTAATCAAAGTTCAAAACGACATCCTCATGGCCATGGATAAGCAGCAGATAGTAATGTTAACACTTTTAGATCTGTCGGCTGCCTTCGACACTTGCAACCATAGCAACAACTTCCATGTTTCTGGCACTGTCCTAAACTGGTTTCGGTCATATCTTAGTGAAAGATCACAAAAGGTAAAAATTGGCAATGTATATTCACAAGCAACTGAACTGCTAACGGGTTTTCCACAGGGGTCAGGTATGGGCCCCAGGATGTATAACCAATACACACGGGATCTCGGTTCGTTGCTCAGAGCACTACAAGTCCTGTTTCACCTTTTCGCAGACGAATCTCAACTCTACCAAGTCGTAAATCCCTCGTCTGTTCAGTCTCAAAGAGATGGAATCGCTTATTTACAGGATGCAATAGAAACAACTGGGCTTTGGATGTCTAAACACAAGTTACAGCTAAACAAGTCTAAAACTGAGTTTATCATTTTTGGTACAAGGCAACAACTGCGTAAAGTGCAAACAACTTCAATTTTAGTAGACAGTGAGCCCATTATCGCAACCCCATGCGTACGGAATCTCGGTGCTTTTTTGACAGTGAATTAAAAATGGTATCGCACGTGAATAACCTTATCAAAGTAGGATACTATCAATTAAGGCAATTAAGAGTGATGAGGCCATGTCTGACGGCCGACGCAACCAAAATTCTTGTTCACTCTCTCATTTTATCCAGACTTGATTATGCTAACACGCTCTTATACGGCATCTCTGAATGGCAACTAGACGCGCTGCAACGGTTGCAAAACAATGCAGCTAGGCTGATCACCGGCCAGGCCAAGCATGAGCATATCACCGAAACCTTGCGTGAACTGCATTGGTTACCGATCAGATCTCGCATCAAGTACAGGATACTGCTGTGGACGTTCAAAGCGCTAAATAATATTGCACCAGTCTATATTCGCGATATGTTAGCCATAAACCTTCCACCAAGACCTGGTCTCCGCTCTGCGTATGACGAGTTATTGCTCTCTATACCCAAGACGTCCTTGAAATATGGCGGAGACAAAGCTTTTAGCGCAACAGCACCAAAGCTTTGGAACTCCTTGCCAAAAAATCTCAGGAACACCAAGTGCATAAATCGTTTTAAAAAAGATTTAAAAACACACTTGTTTATGGAATATTATTATTAATCAGTATTATTGTTCTTTTAGTAGCATTTTTGCAGCATTTAGTAACATTTATTATTCGTTTTAATATTATTTAGCTTAATGGTACTTAGTATTCAAATCTAGTCTAGTCATTTTTTATAACTGTAAAGCGCATTGACCATTTTAATGTACATGCGCTATATAAATCCCATGTAATGTAATGTAATGTAATGAAATCAATGAAGACATTGAAATACCACCCACTTTCTGTATATCACCAGTGAATCATCGTGACGTCACACCTCCCTCATATCTTGACGTCTGGACCGGAAGTGACGTCATAGCGACGTCAGAGGTGGACCAGCTAGAGCGCACGCGTGTTGTGATGATTTTTTCCCACTCTCTCCACACACACCAACAGCACGACTGAGCAATTCATAAGCCACATAGGTATTTCAACCTTCTGATGGCAACTTTTTCCCCACACTCTCTCTCCACACACAACGACTGAGCATTTCATAAGCCGCATAGGTATTTCAACCTTCTGATGGCAACTTTTTTCCCTCATACTCTCTCTCCACACACACACACACCACGACTGAGCATTTCATAAGCCGCATAGGTATTTCCACCTTCTGATGGCAACTTTTTTTCCCCACACTCTCATGCATACATACCAACACCATGATAAAATGTTTTACTTATGTTGCTCTTTGTACTCCATTATTCGTTTTTTTTTGTTTGCTTTTTGTTTTTTTTATTTTCGTTTGAAATGCAGTGTTTACTTAGAAAAAAATGGCGTCCTACAATCCTGCAATCGTCATCAGCAGCATTTCGTCATCAGTGTAATCAGACTTCGTCATCAACAACGTAGACAGCGGTGTCTGGCTTTTTTTCTGAGGCAGCAGTGTCTAGCTGCTTGGAGTTTCAGTGTGACCCTAAGTGTTATACTTGACCGATTTGTCTGAAAATTTCACTGTTTGATTCAGTTTTATATCTAGTTTTCACATAGTCATGGACTGGTTGCGCAGCTGGCTGTATGTATCATCAATTCACCTTAAAATGGTAAGATAAAAGTGGGATAACTTTCGTTATGATTGACGGATTTGCATGAAACTTTCACTGTTTGATTCAGTTTTATATCTAGTTTTAAGTGGTTATAGGCTATTTGCGCAGCTAGCTGTGTGCATATTTACCATTATTTTTAATTTTGTAAAAAGTGGGAGAACTTCCGCTATAGTTGACGTATTTGCATGAAAATTTCACCGTTAGATTCAGTGTGATGTCTTAGTTTACAGCAGTTTGCATAGGTGGGTTATTGGAATGGCGCGCGCTCCACCATTCAAACATGTGTTTGAATTATTTTTACGTCAAGGTATTGTTCAACAAGTTGTTTAGCAATTGTACAACAATTGTTCAACAAGCTGTTGTTCAACATGTTCAACATGTTGTTGAACATGTTCAACATGTTCAACATGTTCAACAACATGTTCAACAAGTTGAACATGTTTAACATGTTCAACATGTTCAACATGTTCAACAACATGCTGTTTAACAAGTTGTTGTTCAACAAGTTGTAGTTCAAGCGAAGAAAAAACAAGACATATGTTGAATAGGTTTATTAATACACTTAAATACACTTAAATACACTTAAATACATACAGCTTAAATCTATAACAATATTGCAATATTTGTTGATTTACAAAGTCTTTATTATAAAGTTTAGTCAAATAAGTCTATTTTTCTTCATCTGCTTCACTGTCATCCATATCACTTTCTTCGTCGCTGCTTTCATCTTCCTCCTCCTCATTTAGAAGCTCTTCAAAGAATGCATCGTTTCTTCTTATAGCCGCCTTTAGTGCCTTTGAATACTCGTAATGTTTTTCATCAACAAAGTAATTAAAGTCTTCTAAAATGGTTTGATAATGTTCGTTTTGTTCTAGACGTTGGGCATATTTGAATAGCCTCATAAACAGTTGTTTAAGTCGACGCTTATAAATGGGTCGAAAGTCATCACTTGCTATGTCACGCGCATCTTCAAGCCCTTGTTCTTCATATTCTGAAACCTTTTCTTGAAATTTGGTATCATATTCATCGTAGACTTCTTGAACCATATCATACCAAACAGAGTCTGTTTCTGACTCACTTTCAGAGCCTGTTTCTGGCTCACTTTCAGAGCTGCTGTCATCATCACCCTCACCACAATGTTTCATATGTTTGTACAAAGCTTCTTGACTGTTGTATAACGCACCACATTCTGTACAAGCAGGTGCATTCTTTTCAGTGAAAACTAGATATAAAACTGAATCAAACAGTGAAATTTTCAGACAAATCGGTCAAGTAAAACACTTAGGGTCACACTGCAACTCCAAGCAGCTAGACACTGCTGCCTCAGAAAAAAAGCCAGACACCGCTGTCTACGTTGTTGATGACGAAGTCTGATTACACTGATGACGAAATGCTGCTGATGACGATTGCAGGATTGTAGGACGCCATTTTTTTCTAAGTAAACACTGCATTTCAAACGAAAATAAAAAAAACAAAAAACAAAAAAAAAAACGAATAATGGAGTACAAAGAGCAACATAAGTAAAACATTTTATCATGGTGTTGGTATGTATGCATGAGAGTGTGGGGAAAAAAAGTTGCCATCAGAAGGTGGAAATACCTATGCGGCTTATGAAATGCTCAGTCGTGGTGTGTGTGTGTGTGGAGAGAGAGTATGAGGGAAAAAAGTTGCCATCAGAAGGTTGAAATACCTATGCGGCTTATGAAATGCTCAGTCGTTGTGTGTGGAGAGAGAGTGTGGGGAAAAAGTTGCCATCAGAAGGTTGAAATACCTATGTGGCTTATGAATTGCTCAGTCGTGCTGTTGGTGTGTGTGGAGAGAGTGGGAAAAAATCATCACAACACGCGTGCGCTCTAGCTGGTCCACCTCTGACGTCGCTATGACGTCACTTCCGGTCCAGACGTCAAGATATGAGGGAGGTGTGACGTCACGATGATTCACTGGTGATATACAGAAAGTGGGTGGTATTTCAATGTCTTCATTGATTTCATTGGTTTTTCATTGGTCACGTGATTCATGACGTCACGATGATTGACAGGTGATAGACAGAAAGTGGACGGGGCTTCATTGTCTTCATTGATTTCATTGGCTTTTCATTGGTCACGGGATTCATGACGTCAAGATGATTGGTAGGTGATAGACAGAAAGTAGGCGGAGCTTAATTGATCACGCGATTGACAGCTTTAATTGATGGGCGGGGCTTAAGTGGTCACGTGACTGATGACTGATTGACGCAGAACTGTGATTTTCCCCCTACACCCTTCCATCCATCCTCCGACCAATCTGAATGCCCGAGACGTCGTCTGCTAGTCTCGTAGAAACGAAATTCCCTTTTTAGCTCCAAACGGCGGTAGAACACGCCCAAGCTAGTTGAGGAGGATGGGTAGGGTTAAAATCAAAGTTAAAAGTGGAGAACGCGAATTGCGCTTTTACTCGTAAAAGCTCGTTTTACGAAATAAAACGTTAGTTTTACTTCGCAAAAGCTTTGAATTCGCTTATCTCCACTTTTAATGGGACTTGAGTCCGGAGCAGGGGAGCCTGCCATTCTTGAACTGCCCAAAAAAGGTCGCGAATCACACTATGGCTTGTAAAAGCTCGTAGTATAAACCAGGAGTGCTGTGCACTCGAGGCAAAAGAAGAAATAAAACTTGTCAGTAAAGTTTCAATTCTTTTAATGATTTCCTAAATATAGTCCGGTGGCGTACCATTCCGGTCTTTTTAACATAAGGTAAAATCACAACAAAGTAAAAATATCACAGCAACTGTCAGTTGAGATGAGAAAGGCTTCCAACCATGCCATCATCTTTTGAGAACTATCACCATCCCCCTCCAACCGCCCACCGGATGGATCCCTCCCTCAAGTTCTCACTATTCACTTGCTATGTATTGATAAACAATTAAGTTTATTTAGAAGCACTACAAAACGATCGTAAATCCACAGGATTTACGCAAATAAACTCTTTGACACTTCTAGTAAAGTGACTGAAGTGCCTTACAAGACATGCTATTCAAACTTGGAAAAAAGAGAGAGTCCGTTGTCTAACTTTTCTTTCTCCCAATTTTACTAATTTACCACGTTTATTTGAAATAAACTCGTAGAGATTGACTAGATAGTTCTAAAACTACTGTAAATCGTCATAAAATGAAATACAGACATATTTTAGCTGTTTCTCTATATGGGGCCGTTATGGTCCCATAAGCCCATAATGACACTATGGTTCCTTATCCCATGGACAATAGGCCGGTCTTTCGGTCCTCCGGATACAGCGGGTGTACGGTCACTGGGTACGTTTGGGACCGACACGGCACCCCCTTTCTTTCTGAAAAACTTGAAGAAAGGAGTTCAAACTTAAAAACCCGAGTAGACGTAAGACCGAAGACCGGGCTGTACTCATTACATATATAATCATGAACACTTCGGAGTATATAAATGCTTAATTAAACATAACCGTCCAGCGTTTGTCCGTAGCTTAATATAAGCTCCGAGCCGAAATGGTCCGAGGGACCTTAGCGAAACGAAATGTCCAGAGTAAGAAGGAGAGTCCTTCTTGTGGGTTGTTACTTTCGTGGCTTGTTGTTGTTGTTACTGTTCCCGTTACGGCCCTTGGAGAAGTTATCCTTCTGCTTGCCCTTGTTCTTGAACTTGGGGGAAGCAGTTCTACAACAGAAACCATCAGCCTGTAATGGTCGTTTCTGAAGCCACGAACGGTCCTAATGAATATAAACCAGACAATTCATCTTGTGAAAAATCTTTCAGATAGTATTTAACAAACGAGTTAGGGGAAACCCAACAACCTGTTTTTAATATATCCGAAAGGGACACGTTACGTACAGCCCTGAGGGAATTAGCTACTTGCCTTACCTGATGGGCTTTGATGCTAACGGGTTCGGGTCGATTTGTGCATCGTCACAGGCTGCCAAAATGATCTTTTTAATGTAATTTGAGATCGACTGCTTCGAAAGATCTTTGTTAAATTTCGGCATAAAAGAAATGATGAGTGCCTTTTGATTTTTTGTTCTGTAGGCCTCCGACATTTCTAAATACTGTCGCATCGCCTTGACGGGACACAAAGAGACCAGACCGTCGGAGTCGGGGTCATCTGGTAGGGATGGAAGGGTAATGTGATCGAATGTTCCCATCCCTTGGGTCATAATGTGGGTTTTTCCCATGAAACCTGCTCTGGGGACTAGGGTGACCTTCTCCCATGTACCCTTATCTTTATTTACCTTTCTGTCCAGGGCATGAATTTCGCTTCTTCTTTTGCCCGAAGCTAACGCCAATAAAAACGTGAATCTTAATGTTGCATTCTTTGCTGAAATCACGTCTTTACTAAAAATGTCTGGGCGTTGAAGATACCGCAAGACTAAAGATAAATCCCACTGCGCTATGTTGGATGGACAAGGTGGGAAATTTACTTTAAAATGTCCTACTAGCTGTGAGGGGGATGTATCTTCGCCCGGGTCGTAGCCTGTGGATGCTTTGAGTCTTGACCCTATAGCGGCCCTATAGCCCTCGATGGAACTTACCTTTAATTTCAATTCTGTGAAAAGGTGATCGAGGAAGTCCGCTACCACTGCTGGGCTAGCCTGAAACGGGTCAAGCTTAGAAGTGTTACACCAAGCGGCAAATTTATTCCACTGAGACCTGTAAACCTTGGCCGTAGAGCCCTTGTGACTGTTTACTATTTTCTCCCTCACCTGTTAAGAAAAGCCCTTGTTCTTCAAAAAGGACTGGTCAGGCACCAAAGGTGGAGGTTCAGTAAGCGAGGAGAGGGGTGGAAGTGTTGCCAATGGGGTTGTGATAGCAACTCGTTGTGGCATGGGATCTGTATCGACATCACTGCCTTGCAATGGAGTAGGAGGGCGAACCATGGAGCTTCCGGTGCCCACGGGGCTATGAGTAATAGAAACGGTGGTTTCAACTCGATTACTCTCTACAGGACTTGCCCTAAGATTGCTTGCGGGGGAAAGGCATACAGTACTTCGTCCCGTGGCCACTGACAATTGAGGGCGTCCACTGCCCAGGCTGCTGGGTCCGGGAAAGGGGACACGTATCGGGGAAGTTGGGTGGTCACAGCGTTTGCAAACAGATCCAGAGTCGGGGCACCCCATGGAGATTGGTGTGTTACCCACTGAAACGACCGAGGGGATAGGCACCATTCGGTGTTGATAACTTGACCATGCCTGGAAGCTAAGTCCGCTAAGACATTTAGTTTTCCGGCCAGGTGACGGGCGGAAACGGTCACCTGATCTTCCCTGGCCCTTGTCAGAATCTAAATTGCGAGTTTGGACAGGGACCGTGATTTGGTACCCCCTGCTTGTTGAGATAAGCTATGGCTGTGGAATTGTCTAACCGAAACCGACTGCCTTGTTTCTGAGTTGGTTGGTCAGTTTGGTTAGGGTAATCCAGACTACCCGAAGTTCCAGCCAGTTTATATGATAAGACTGGAGCGAGGGTGGCCACTTGCCCTTCCACACCTGTCCGTTCCAATGAATTCCCCACCCCAAATGGGATGCATCGGTCTGAATCTCTATCTCTGGGGTGGGGGGCTGAAATGGCATTCCTTCGGACATAATTAGAGCATCGCACCACCACTGTAGGGATTGTAGGGTTACCTGTGAAACTTGCATCTTCGCTGCGGCTAAACGCCCCTGATGCAATGCCCATCTCACCTGGCTTTGAAATAGCCTGTAATGGAGACGGCCCAGAGGGACAGTCTTCTCTGTTGCAACTAACAGGCCAAGAAGGGATTCCAAGGCCTGTAATCTCACCTTTTTTCCGAGGGAGATACCTGTTATGGCTCCCGCAATTCTCTGGCGGCGTTCTGGCGTAGGGAAAGCCCTTGCTATTGCCAGATCCCAGAACTCCCCTAGAAAGGTAATGGACTGTTTGGGGGTTAGTTCGGACTTGGTTAGGTTTACTACTAGACCTACCTCTAGTGCCTTGTGAACTAAAGACATTGTATGGTTCTCGGTTACCTGTCTGTCTTGATTCGCCAGAAACCAATCGTCTAGATACTGAAAGACTAACATCCCTTCTAGACGTGCCCATGTTTTCAGTACCTTCATAACCTTGGAGAAAACGTACGGGACCGTAGCCAGACCGAAGGGAAGTGCCAGAAACCAAAAGCGTCTTTCCCCTACTTGAAAGGCTAGGAATTTTCCTGCCGAGCGGTGAAGAGCGATATGGAGGTAAGCATCGGAGAGATCTATGGAGGTACCCCACATCCCTTCCCGTAATGACCCTTTTATCACCTGGGCCGTATCCATCTGAAAGGTGACCACTCGGAGAAAACCGTTTATGGGGGAGAGGTCGATTACTAGCCTCCACCCTCCGGATTTCTTGGGGACAAGAAAAACTCTGCTGAAAAAGCCCATTTGATTTTCTGACATTTCCTCTATCGCCTGTTTTTGTGACAAGCTCGATAGCATTTCCTGAAAAGCTAAGTCCTTTTCTGACCCCTTGGGATAAGAGGTGACCAGTTGCTTTGGCGCATGGGCGGTTAGGGGAATAGGGCACCTGAGCCCGTTTCGGTCTCGTTTGAAAGGTAGGGAGTACTACCCTTCGAGACGCTCCCATTTCTGCCCATTGCTGCCAAAACTTTCCTAGTCTCCCTCCTACGGGCAAGGAGGCATTTAAGGAGAGTAAACTTTCTAAGTCTTTTAAGTTTGTTAAAGTATCGCCAGGAGACAAGGGAATCTCGTGACGGTACTTTGATTGGTTGCTACCTGAACGACTGTGGAGACGGACCCTCTGTCTTGCTGCCGGAGCTGAGTTTCGGTCTCTTGACAGGGGGCTGTTGTGGCTGCACACTCGGCTCGGTCTGTGCCGGCGAGGACTGCTGTGGTCACTTTCTCTTCAGTGGGCGATTGAAGGAGGAGCGAGACATCCTGGACACCAGGGCGTAATCCTGCGAAAGTGATCGACTTTCCTGGTTCACCCTCTCTATCTCGGGGGGAGGAAATAGCTCTCGTTGCTCCAGGATAGGGGCGTGGCGCAGATCCCGTAAACCTTTGACACTAGACCAGCAGTGCTGAAGAAAGGCGTCTCGACGTAGGTAGACCATTGACGTCATCAAAAAGGTGGAGAGTTTGACCACGTCTCGGGTAGCTAAGGCCAGGCATTCCATCAGTTTAGCAGACACAGGATCACTAAGGCGAAGTTCTTCCCAACGGGACTTCAGTGCTTTAAGTGTGTGATCTTGAAATGACATAATGTTCAGGATGTGACGAGAGGACGCCTTGATGGTCTTGGCGTCTTTCTCCACTAATGGAATGTCCGAGTCACTACGCACTGTAGGCATCCAGACTGTACGCTTCACGGGTTGTTCCAGTGCCTCTAGGGGTATTTTCTCATCCGCTGACCGATATGGGCCTGGTCGTACTAGGCAGTGTTTAGATAAGTGGAAACGCGACAGTGTGCGACCCTCACCGGCATCCATCTTCTTGAATTCCTTCGCGCGGACCGTGACAGCATGAGCAATGCCCTCGCTGGTGGGTAGTGCGATGAAGGAGTCCTGTTGTGGTGGAGCGGCCTGAGATGTCATACGAATGGGCAGATCCTCCTTATCTAAATTTGGGGAGCCACAGGAGACCTCTGCTAAGCGGGCTATCTCTTGAATGGCATCCCTGAACGGTACGTCTTTTGGTGCGATCGTGGAAGCAGAACTCGAGGGGGTCGCATCCTCGACCGATGGGGCAAGGTCTGGTGGAGAGGGAGTTCGGATGGGGCGTCTGCCCGCTGCCGCTGGGTCTCTCCAAAGTCGTTGCCCTTGGCCGGGAGAACGCACCTGCTCCATTGCCCGTAACGGAAAATGAAAACGGGAATGTCCCGACGTACTCTCGGATTCTCCTTCCCCGTCTTCAACCTCCGACTCCTGTTCATCAGATGCCGCTTCTGGGAGTTGAGATTGTGGTAATTGTGACATGTGGGGTTAGCCTGATGGGGTGTAAATTTCTTTCTCCCTGTTGCTTGGGACTGCGGCTAGGGGAGAAGTTTCCATCGGACCGATTTCCTCGTCATCCTCCAGCAATGCAGAGACTTGGCCCGAGAGGGGCACGCCCACGGAATCCTCCTCACTGATGGTGACCGTTTCGGGAATATTCACGTTAGAGTCCAGTGGGAGGTGAGGTAAAGGCGAGCCCGACATCGCTGCCACTGACTGAACCTCCAGAGGAGGGCGAGAAACCGTAGCTGATGGTTTAGGCTTCTGTTTTTGACTAAGCAGACTCTCCTGCTTCTGTACTTGATTTTGTAAATCCAAAAGTTGCTTTTGCAGTTGCATGGATAAGAACACTGAAAATTCACTAGGGAGACGCTGTAGCTGCGGAGGGGGCGATAAATCCTCGCGGGGGAATGCCTAACTGGCCTGCAACCGCTGAAAGAACTGTTCCCGTATCCTTATGTGTCACAGTCACTTGTTCCACAGACGGAGACTTGAACGCCCCCTCCGGGCTGCCAATGGGTTTCACTCTGGGAGATGATGCCCATGCCTCACGGAGAAGATCCCGTTCTTTCCCTTCCGGGATATCCAGTTCTGCTACAGTCTCAGAAAACGCACGTCCTTTACTCCTGGACTTCTTGTGCTTTTTAGCTGGCGTAGTGGTCTCCGATTCTGCAAAAGTGTCTACGTGTACGGGGGTGGAGACCTGGCCCAGAATAACGGAGCTAGCCTTTTTCATCGTATCCTGAATGAATTCACGAGTCACAAACGAGGCTGAAGAGAGGAATTTGCGCTTATCCCTCCTGCGTTCGTTCTTGACCCTATTCCGTAACAGGGCTTTCCAATCCTCTGGAGTGAGATGTAGACACTCGCCGCACAGGCTGTCTTGCTCGCACAGAGGTATTCCGTTGTTGCGTCTGCAGCGATCGCAGATGGAGTGAGGGTTACACGAAGTTGGAGGATGAATACACTGAGGCAGCAACGGTGGAGAGTGTAGGCTGGCCTCTGTCATATCTGAAATGCAAGCAGAGAAAAACAACGGTTAGAATATGTAGTATAAAAATACCCACAATACTACATTTCTCAGTGCTTTGCTTCAGCTGCAAGCTTTAACCCTCCAAGCTGTGTTTATAATCGCTTAAACACCACAATGACTCGATGGGTCTAAGAAATGACGAAAAGAGATGCTTCCTGGAACGGTAGCGTTTCAGGGCCGTAACGGGCTGGACCGTAATGGAACTTCCCGTGTTGGGTATGGATCTCTCTTGCCTCAGATGGAGACCCGAGACCATCGGACCGTAACGGGCAGTAATCTCGTTGGACCAGAATGGTCTTCTCGCACCCGTGACCGTATGACCACAATGGGAAAACGGTCCTGGCAAGGAAAAAGACCCTCAGACGTCACAGAAAACGTCTCTTTTCGTCGGAAAACGCTGTGAGACTTGCAGAACCTGCTCTACGAAGATTGAGAAGCGACCCACGGAGTAAAGCTTAAGCAAAACTGGCCATTTCCGCGATGACACAGCTGGCTGGTAAAGCTTGGAGTCTGATCAGGTCCAGCAGCCTGAAAAGATCCTACTCCTAGACGAACTGAGGTGGAACTGGTAAGTTCCCCGATCTGAAAGAAAGTGGAGAAAGAGGCGCACTTCTCGGGACTAAGAAAATGTCTCCGTGATCGTGCAAACTCAACCTAACCAGATCGAAGAACAAAATGTCGAATTATCACACTTCGGCTCCATAAATTTATCCCAACGCACGATAATAGATAAAGTAATCCATTAGGTAGTGAATTAAGTAAAAAATGAAGCAATTCGCACCTTAAACCAGTTCCCTTGCTGCAAAAAAACCGGCAGCACACAGAATGGCGTGTTGTACAGACGCCACGCAAAAAGGGAATGTCGTTTCTACGAGACTAACAGACGACGTCTCGGGCATTCTGATTGGTCGAAGGATGGATGGAAGGGTTAAGTGATCTTAAACGGTACCTCAAAAAGTTCTTTTTTATATTGCGTGGTAAATATTACTGGAAGGGAACCCATTAAAAGTGGAGATAAGCGAATTCAAAGCTTTTGCGAAGTAAAAGGTCGAAGTCACCGAGGTACCTCTTACGTGATGTATTTTCGACCATAATAGTTGCAAATCAGCTCACAATCGCTCTATTCCTAGCCGTTTTCGAGACAATAGTTATCTTTCGGTTTTTGAACTTGAAATTTACCGAGAAGGTCAAGTTCACCAAGGTACCTTCTGTGTAAAGTCTTTTGGGGCAAAAGAGCTGAAAATGACCTCAAAATTGCTCTGTCCATAACCGTTTTCGAGATAAATCGACCTATCCCTAACGGCTTTCGAGATTCAGACGTCACTCTCTTCTCAAACCACACATGTGCTAAATCCGGGATTTAATGGGGTTTTAAAAAATATTTTGGCCTCAGTTTTACTTTGACCTTTGAGTTCCAGATCAAAACAAACTCCAGAGACATCATCACCCTCTATATTTGTGCTAAATGTTGTCTTCGTAAGTCCAACAGTCTGGAAACCACTTTGAGGTGAAAAATGGAATCCTTATTTGTGAATTCCATGGCGTCTCAACAACACAACAATTACATATGTTCCAAATTTTATCTCCCCACGTTAAATAGTCTAGGATTAGTTTTCTGGAAACCGTTCTGCGAAAAACAAACTATACAAAAAAAAAAAAAGAAATAAAGAAATAAACTTTCGTAATATCCAGCACAGTACACCATTTTGAAACGAAAATTCAAAGTGAGACATCAGCCTTCCTGTTTCAGCGCCATGCGCCATGCGCCATGCAGAGGAAGACAAGAGTTACGCAGAAGGTGCAGATTATGAGGAACTCCCGTTCCCTATCCAAGAAAAAGGAACGCCAGTAAGTCGTAGGTTGATCGTTTAGAAGATAACTTGAATGAAAGAGATATTTACATCTTGGTGTCGCTTTTGAGCAAAAACATAGCAAAAAAATGTTTACGCATTTAATTTTATTAACTTACTAGCAGCTAAATTTAATTTTAAGCACCGTGTATTTCGTTCCTTAATCCGATCGCTCTGTTGTTCTGCCGTGTATTTTTTTATTAATTATTTTTCCATTGTTGTTAAGACATACAACAGCCTTTTTCATTGTAAAAAGTAGATCATAATTATTTTTCTAAAGCAGTCTTTTCTTTCTCAACAAGAATATGGAGCCCATTTACATTACGAATATTCACATTCTATTTACATCTTGGTGTCGCTTTTGAGCCCTTCCCCCCTTCCCCCCCGGCGACGCTTTTATAATTAAGTCATTCAGGTGCTTATTGTCGTAAAAGACATGGAACCCCAAGCATGCATGTATGGAACTGCATGTTATATCGGACGTGAACTGAAAACCTAACGTATTTTCTCAGAACCACATTTTTCGGTTTTCTAAATTGTTAAGTTTATTTCATTAAAAGTTATAAAGTTTATTGCAATAAAAGTTATAAACTTAGTAACAACTGTTCTATCGGTTGTAACGTTACTAATGTTTGTTAATTAGGGTTTGATCGAAGAGTAAACGGGAAAGTTCCATTTACCATTTTTCCGTTTACCGTTATTTCCGTTGTTATTATTTCCATCAAAATTTTTTCCGCTACCATTTTTCTTTTGTATCGCATATCACCGGATTTCGTCTTGCCCGTGGCATCTGTTTGTCGTCACAACAGGAATATTTGCTTCATGTGTATGTCACGCATGATATTTAACTGGCTCATGCTGCTCAAATGTGCAAAAAAGCAGTGATTAAATTGCTTAAAACTAAATTAAAATTACTTAAATTAAATAAAATTACCTAAATTAAAATATGAAGCACACTCGGGCTCGTGATGTAATTGCTTATGCTTTCTTTATTGTTTTTCCGGTTTTCTTTTTTTTCTGTTTTTTTTTTATGGTGGGGGGGGGGGTGTGTTCGACAGACAGATCTAACACCATCACGGTTCTCTATTCTATTGCGACAGACACACGGTACGAACGACGCCTTTCAAATAGATGAAGTTTGCGTGGTTGCGGAATACCTGGACTAGGTAGTCACCAGTTCGATCAACTGCATAAAATGGTAACCACTATTTTGTAATCAAAGATCCAGTCGATGGACTTAATTTTTACCTATTTCTAATTTTGATTTGTAAATTTTATTTCTTTAATGCAAAATGGCGCCCTACTTTTACATATTACCTATGTTGAGACCATGTAATGTTAAAATCCGATCTATTTATGAATCAAAAAGGTGCATTCTCTCAATCTGACCACGAATTTCACCCACTTAGTTCTTTTTCAAATTATTTCCAAAAAAAAAAAAAATACCCATATAGTTGTGTCCTCTTTAACTTGTCAATTGCTGCTGGACAGGACGTTATGGTAATCAAGAAAGTAGGCATTATGCTCTTGAGTTTGGGACATTTCCTGGATCCATTTAAGGATCCCGTTCGTTTTTATCTACTACAAATTTATTTATGGGTCCCACTACCCACATAAATATATGCTGTAAATATACATACATAAACAAGTGGGTGAAAATAGTGGTCAGAAAATACATTATTTTGATCGATAAATAGATCTCGAGTCCTATTTTAGATTCCACCTTCTTGAACCAAAAATATGATATGCTAACATATTTTTTTCTTTGTTTTTCAGGCTATTTGGAGTTGAACAGAAAATTCAAAAAGTCATTTCGACATATTCGATTTCTTTGTAAACAAAAAGAGAATAAATAAAATAAAATGCTATCAATTTACCTTCATGTGTGTTCTTCTGCCTTTCTATAACAATGAAATAACAAAACCGTACACGGAAAATAAGAATAAATGTAGCGACAATGGTAATCCCCTGGTAAACATGCCGACCTCGATCTATCGTTTATTTGAGGTTGCGGCGTCGACATAACCAAATCTTAACATAACATTTGGTTGTGATTGGTTTTGACCATAGATAAATGTCTTATCAACGTCTTTGATACAACGTTGAATGGACGCCTTTGGTGCAACGTTATATAGATTCTGAAGTCGAAAACTCGACGTTGTATAAACGTCTGGGACACAACCAAATAAGAACTTCACCATGTTAAAGCTCATCGGAAATGACAACCATGACAGGTCAATTCACAAAATATTAATATTTTATATATTAATAGTCATAAAAATTAACTTCATACATACTATGTGTTTCCGGATGACCCAAGGGTGGGTGGCTACTTTGATGGTGTGAATGACTACAACATTTTGTGATTGCCACTGTTATGGCTATTGTAAATTAATATTTTCCCAACGTAGATACAGCATCACTCTTGTTACGTTTCGATTGTTTCGATTTCCATTCGCAACCTATGCCGCAACTTAAAATTTCAAGGAGGATAAAGACGGGCTGCAATTGTGCCTTTTATTCAGCAGCAGAAAGAAAAAGAAATGAAAAAAATAGGGGAAAGCTAGAATGACTGGGTGGGAAAAGGGAGATGAACAGGGGAAAGACTAAAACGAAAAAAACGGGGAAGGGCTAGCTTGGGTGGGGGGGGGGGGGGGGTGGGCTGAATAGGAGGCAAAAAATACCAGGTGATGGAAAATAGACTGGTCTATCTTCACCCCCGGGGAGGGGGAGAGCTGTACAGGTGGCAAGATATACTGTTACACCGGAATAGGAAGATTTTCTCCAGAGGTGTTTTCGGGGCGGTGGAGGTCCTCCGTACACCACTTTGATTTTTTTTCAAGATTTCTGCTTAAAATCATATGTATAATCAAAAGAAATCATTAACATCTGTAAAAATGTAATATATACATACTAAACATAAGAAATACACAAGAACGGACCACCCCGCAAATCGGACCTCTTAGCATCAGAACCGAAATTCTTCCATATATTTCTATTATTAAAGAATCCCACAAATCAGACCAACCAGCAAAATCGAACGAAATGACCACCTTCGCCAGTCTCTGATGTCATTTTGAATCCCACAAATAGGATCGCATTCCTGACAAACATTGAAACGCATGGTTTTAATACACAAAAAGCGCATCTCCAGTTTTAGTTAGCACTTTGCAAACTTCATTTAAATTATCCTCTGAGCCCCTGAGATCAACTCGACAATTTCCTCATATTACATACAGAATTTACACATGGAAAATTTTTTGCCCATTAGCTTTCGAGATAAATGTATATAATTAGTAACGAGCTGCGAAATTTCAATCAAAGTATTTCAGAATCCGAATAGCGCAGGAACGTGTACAAAGTGGTGCAAGTTTTGCCGAGCGACATTTTGCAGAAATTGGCATCTACGACTGCCTATATTTATAGTTAACTGAGTCGTTATTTTGGGTGAATTCTTTTTGTGTTTTTAAGCCAACAAGCCAAGTACCTCCCATTAAATGAATTTATTAATGTCCTTGTATTCATTTGCTCGATTTCAGAGATGTATCGTTGCAGCGTTAATGTTATTATGTATCGGAGATGGCATTTAAAAGACGTGCAGTTGCAATTCTTATAGAATTGCAATTGCCAAATACAATACAAGATACAAGACGCTGAAATTGTACAGCGCTTTCATTGATAGGGCCATCAATGGCGCAAGATGGTAGTAGTGAAAACCTAATAAATAGCGGTTATCACTGTTGTATTGAAACAGCCCATCCGTAGGATGGGCCCATCCAATAACAGCGAGGTATTGATTTACCCCATCTTCGTTGTTTTGCGCTTCTATAGTTTCAGCCCATATTTGGCTATAGGAACAGCACATATTTTCTTCTCCCCTTAAAAGTGGGAACAAACTGCCTTGTATTGTGAACAAGATGGGCTGTTTTAATGGTTGATGGGTGTAGAATGGGCCCATCCTATAGCTGTAAGCCACAGAAATAGCACATATAGAATCAGTATGTGCTAAATCTATAGACAGATGCATAGGAATACCCCATCCATCGAAACAACACATCTGATCAAGAATATGGGCCAAATCTACAGACAGTTGCATAGAAATACCCCATCCATAGAAACAATACATCTGATCAAGTATATGGGCCAAATCTCCAGACAGTTGCATAGGAATACCCCATCCATGGAAACAGCACATGCAAGGCCGGCAGAATTGCACCTAAAGTTTGAGGCCGGACCTCAGTACCACCAGTGGTACTGAATGCTTCAAAATGCTATATTAGGTGGTTTTTACTTCGCAAAAGCTTTGAATTCGCTTATCTCCACTTTTAATGGGTTCCCTTCCAGTAATATTAACCATGCAATATAAAAAAGAACTTTTTGAGGTACCGTTCAAGATCATCTAACCCTTACATCCATCCTTCGACCAATCAGAATGTCCGAGACGTCGTCTACTAGTCTCGTAGAAACGACATTCCCTTTTTGCGTGGCGTCTTTACAACACGCCATTCTGTGTGCTGCCGGTTTTTTGCAGCAAGGGAACTGGTTTAAGGTGCGAATTGCTTCATTTTTTACTTAATTCACTACCTAATGGATTACTTTATCTATTATTATGCGTTGGGATAAATTTATGGAGCCGAAGTGTGATAATTCGACATTTTGTTCTTCGGTCTGGTTAGGTTGAGTTTGCACGATCACGGAGACACTTTCTTAGTCCCGAGAAGTGCGCCTCTTTCTCCACTTTCTTTCAGATCGGGGAAGTTATCAGTTCCACCTCAGTTCGTCTAGGAGTAGGATCTTTTCAGGCTGCTGTACCTGATCAGACTCCAAGCTTTACCAGCCAGCTGTGTCATCGCGGAAATGGCCAGTTTTGCTTAAGCTTTACTCCATGGGTCGCTTCTCAGTCTTCGTAGAGCAGGTTCTGCAAGTCTGACAGCGTTCTCCGACGAAAAGAGACGTTTTCTGCCCGTTACGGTCCGATGGTCTCAGGTCCATCTGAGGCAAGAGAGATCCATACCCGACACGGGAAGTTCCATTACGGTTCAGCCCGTTACGGCCATGGAACGCTACCGTTCCAGGAAGCATCTCTTTTCGTCATTTCCTTAGACCCAGCGAGTCATTGCGGTGTTTAAGCGATTGTAAACACAGCTTGGAGGGTTAAAGCTTGAAGTTGAAGCAAAGCACTGAGAAATGTAGTATTGTAGGTATTTTATACTACATATTCTCACCGTTGTTTTTTCTCTGCTTGCATTTCAGATATGACAGAGGCCAGTCTACACTCTCCACCGTTGCTGCCTCAGTGTATTCATCCTCCAACTTCGTGTAACCCCCCCCCCTCCATCTGCGATCGCTGCAGACGGAACAACGGAATACCTCTGTGCGAGCAAGACAGCCTGTGCGGCGAGTGTCTACATCTCACTCCAGAGGATTGGAATGCCCTGTTACGGAATAGGACCAAGAACGAGCGCAGGAGGGATAAGCGCAAATGCCTTTCTTCGGCCTCGTTTGTTACTCGTGAATTCATTCAGGATACCATGAAAAAGGCTCGCTCCGTTATTATGAGCCAGGTCTCCACCCCCGTACACGTAGACACTGGTGCAGAATCGGAGTCCACTACGCCAGCTAAAAAACATAAGAAATCCAAGAGTAAAGGACGTGCGTTTTCTGAGACTGTAGCAGAATTGGATATCCCGGAAGGGCAAGAACGGGATCTTCTCCGTGAGGCATGGGCATCATCTCCTACAGTGAAACCCATTGGCAGTCCAGGGGGCGTTCAAGTCCCCGTCTGGGGAACAAGTGAATTTGACGAATAAGGATACGGGAACAGTTCTTTCGGCGGTTGCAGGTCAGTTAGGCATTCCCCCGCGAGAGGATTTATCCCCCCTACTCAGCTACAGCGTCTCCCGAGTGAATTTTCAGCGTTCTTGTCTATGCAGTCGCAACTGCAAAAACAACTTTTGGATTTACAAAATCAATTACAGAAGCAGGAGAATCTGCTTAGTCAAAAAAAGAAGCCTAAACCTTCAGCTACGGTTTCTCGTCCTCCGCCGGAGGTTCAGTCAGTGGCAGCGATGTCGGGCTCGCCTTTACCTCACCTCCCACTGGACTCTATCGTGGATATTCCCGAGACGGTCACTATCAATGAGGCGGATTCCGTGGGCGTGCCCCCCTCGGGCCAAGTCTCTGCATTGCTGGAAGACGACGAGGAAATCGGGCCGATGGAAATTTCTCCCTTAGCCGCAGTCCCAAGCAACAGGGAGAAAGAAATTTACACCCCATCAGGGGAACCCCTCATGTCACAATTACCACAATCTCAACTCCCAGAAGCAGCATCTGATGAACAGGAGCCGGAGATTGAAGACGGGGAAGGAGAATCCGGGGGTACGCTAGGACATTCCCCTTTTCATCTACCTTTACGGGCAATGGAGCAGGTGCGTTCCCCCGGCCAAGGGCAACGACTTTGGAGAGACCGGCGGCAGCGGCCCCATCCGAACTCCCTCTCCACCAGACCTTGCCCCATCGGTCAAGGATGCGACCCCCTTGAGTTCTGCTTCAACGATCGCACCAGAAGATGTTCCGTTCAGGGATGCCATTCAAGAGATAGCCCGCTTAGCAGAGGTCTCCTGTGGCTCCCCAAATTTAGATAAGGAGGATCCTCCCATTCCTATGACATCTCAGGCCGCTCCACCACAACAGGACTCCTTCATCGCACTAGCCACCAGCGAGGACATTGCTCATGCTGCCACGGTACGCGCGAAGGAATTCAAGAAGATGGATGCCGGTGAGGGTCGCACACTGTCACGTTTCCACTTATCTAAACATTGCCTAGTACGACCAGGCCCATATCGGTCAGCGGATGAGAAAATACCCCTAAAGGCACTGGAACAACCCGTGAAGCGTACAGTCTGGATGCCTACAGTGCGTAGTGACTCGGACATTCCATTAGTGGACAAAGACGCCACGACCATCGAGGCGTTCTCTCGTCACATCCTAAACATTATGTCATTTCAAGACCACACACTTAAGGCACTGAAGTCTCGTTGGGAAGAACTTCGCCTCAGTAATCCTGTGTCTTCTAACCTGATGGAATGCCTGGCCTTAGCTCCCCGAGACGTAGTCATGCTTTCTACCTTTTTGATGACGTCAATGGTCTACCTACGTCGAGACGCCTTTCTTCAGCATTGCTGGTCTAGTGTCAAAGGTTTACGGGATCTGCGCCACGCCGCTATCCTGGGGGAACGAGAGCTATTTCCTCCCCCCGAAATAGAGAGGGTGGACCAGGAGCGGCGATCACTGTCTCAGGACTACGCCCTGATGTCCAGAATGTCTCGCTCCTCCTTCAAGCGCCCTCTGAAGAGGAAGCGACCAAAGCAGTCCTCGCCAGCACAGACCAAGCCGAGTGCGCAGCCACAACAGCCCCCTGTCAAGAGACCGAAACCCAGCTCCGGCAGCAAGACCGAGGGTCCGTCTCCACAGTCGTTCAGGTAGCAACTAATCAAAGTACCGCCACGAGATTCCCTTGTCTCCTGGCGATACTTTAACAAACTTAAAAGAGTTAGAAAGTTTACTCTCCTTAAATGCCTCCTTGCCCGTAGGAAAGTTTTGGCAGCAATGAGCAGAAATGGGGGCGTCTCGAAGGGTAGTACGTTGGTTAAAGAGAGGTTACTCTCTAACTTTCAAGCGAGACCGCAAGAAATCCGGAGGGTGGAGGCTAGTAATCGACCTCTCCCCCATAAATGGTTTTCTCCGAGTGGTCACCTTTCAGATGGATACGGCCCAGGTGATAAAAGGTTCATTACGGGAAGGGATGTGGGATACCTCCATAGATCTCTCCGATGCTTACCTCCATATCCCTCTTCATCGCTCGGCGAGAAAATTCCTAGCTTTTCAAGTAGGGGAAAGACGCTTTTGGTTTCTGGCACTTCCCTTCGGTCTGGCTACGGCCCCGTACGTTTTCTCCAAGGTTATGAAGGTACTGAAAACATGGGCACGTCTGGAGGGGATGTTAGTCTTTCAGTATCTAGACGATTGGTTTCTGGCGAATCAAGACAGACAGGTAACCGAGAACCATAAAATGTCTTTAGTTCGCAAGGCTCTAGAGGTAGGTCTAGTAGTAAACCTAACCAAGTCCGAATTAACCCCCAAACAGTCCATTACCTTTCTAGGAGAGTTCTGGTATCTGGCAATAGCAAGGGCGCTCCCTACGCCAGAACGCCGCCAGAGAATTGCGGATGCCATAACAGGTATCTCCCCCGGAAAAAAGGTGAGATTACAGGCCATGGAATCCCTTCTTGGTCTGTTAGTGGCAACAGAGAAGACAGTCCCCCTGGGCCGTCTCCATTACAGACCATTTCAAAGCCAGGTAAGATGGGCATTGCATCAGGGTCGTTCAGCCGCAGCGAAGATGCAAGTTTCACAGGTAATCCTACAAGCCCTGCAGTGGTGGTGCGGTGTTCTAATTATGTCCGAAGGAGTGCCATTTCAGCCCCCCATCCCAGAGATAGAGATTCAGACCGATGCGTCCCACTCGGGGTGGGGAATTTATTGGAACGGTCAGGTATGGAAAGGCAAGTGGCCACCCTCGCTTCAGTCCTACCACATAAACTGGCTGGAACTTCGGGTAGTCTGGATTGCCTTGACTAAACTGACCAACCAACTCAGAAACAAGGCAGTTCTTTTTCGGCTAGACAATTCCACAGCCATAGCTTACCTCAACACACAGGGGGGTACCAAATCACGGTTCCTTTCCAAACTCGCATTTCAGATTCTCACAAGGGCCAGGGAGGAACAGGTTACAGTCTCCGCCCGTCACCCGGCCGGGAAACTAAATGTCTTAGCGGACTTAGCTTCCAGACAGGGTCAAGTTATCAACACCGAATGGTGTCTATCCCCTCGGTCGTTTCAGTGGGTAACACGCCAATCTCCATGGGTTGCCCCGACTCTGGATCTGTTTGCAAACGCTATGACCACCCAACTTCCCCGGTATGTGTGCCCTTGCCCGGACCAAGCAGCCTGGGAAGTGGACGCCCTCAATTGTCAGTGGCCACGGGACGAAGTGCTGTATGCCTTTCCCCCACAAGCAATCTTAGGGCAAGTCTTGCAGAGAATAATCGAGTTGAAACCACCGTTTCTATTGCTCATTGCCCCGTGGTCACCGGAAGCCCCATGGTTCGCCCTCCTATTCCATTGCAAGATAGCGAGGTCGATACAGATCCCATGCCACAACGAGTTGCTATCACAACCCCACTGGCAACACTTCCACCCCTCCCCTCACTTACTGAACCTCCACCTTTGGTGTCTGACCAGTCCTTTCTGAAGAACAAGGGCTTCTCTAAACAGGTGAGGGAGAAAATAGTAAACAGTCACAAGTGCTCTACGGCCAAGGTTTACAGGTCTCAGTGGAATAAATTTGCCGCTTGGTGTAGCACTTCTAAGCTGGACCCGTTTCAGGCTAGCCCAGCAGTGGTAGCGCACTTCCTCGATCACCTTTTCACAGAAGAGAAATTAAAGGTGGGTTCCATCAAGGGCTATAGGGCCGCTATAGGGTCAAAACTCAAAGCATCCACAGGCTACGACCCGGGCGAAGATACATCCCTTTCACAGCTAGTAAGACATTTTAAAGTAAATTCCCCACCCTGTCCATCCAACATAGCACAGTGGGATTTATCTTTAGTCTTGCGGTATCTTCGACGCCCAGACATTTTTAATAAAGACGTGATTTCAGCAAAGAACGCAACATTAAGATTCACGTTTTTATTAGCTTTAGCTTCGGGCAAAAGAAGAAGAGAAATTCATGCCCTAGACAGAAAGGTAAATAAAGAAAAGGGTATGTGGGAGAAGGTCACCCTAGTCCCCAGAGCAGGATTCATGGGAAAAACCCACATTATGACCCAAGGGATGGGAACATTCGATCACATTACCCTTCCATCCATACCAGATGACCCCGACTCCGATGGTCTGGTCTCTTTGTGTCCCGTCAAGGCGCTGCGGCAGTATTTAGAAATGTCGGAGGCCTACAGATAAAAAATTCAGAAGGCACTCATCATTTCTTTTATGCCGAAATTTAACAAAGATGTTTCGAAGCAGTCGATCTCAAATTATATTAAAAAGATCATTTTGGCAGCCTATGACGATGCACAAATCGATCCGAACCCGTTACGGGAACCGAGAATCAAAGCCGATCAGGTAAGGCAAGTAGCTAATTCCCTCAGGGCGGTGCGTAACGTGTCCATTTCGGATATACTAAAAACAGGTTGTTGGGTTTCCCCCAACTCGTTTGTTAAATACTATCTGAAAGATTTTTCACAAGATGAATTGTCTGGTTTATATTCATTAGGACCGTTCGTGGCTTCAGAAACGATCATTATAGGCTGATAGTTTCTGTTGTAGAACTGCTTCTCCCAAGTTCAAGAACAAGGGCAAGCAGAAGTCTAACTTCTCCAAGGGCCGCAACGGGAACAGTAACAACAACAACAAGCCACGAAAGTAACAACCCACAAGAAGGGCTCTCCTTCTTGCTCTGGACATTTCGGTTTTTCGCTGAGGTCCTGCGGACCATTTCGGCTCCGTGCTTATATTAAGCTACGGACAAACGCTGGACGGTTATGTTTAATTAAGCATTTATATACTCCGAAGTGTTCATGATCGTATGTGTAATGAGTACAGCCCAGTCTTCGGTCTTACGGCTACTCGGGTTCTTAAGTTTTGAACTCCTTTCTGCATGTTTTTTAGAAAGAAAGGGGGGACCGTGTCGGTCCCAAACGTATCCGGTGACCGTACACCCGTTGTATCCGGAGGACCGAAAGACCGGTCTATGGTCCATGGGATAAGGAACCATAGTGTCATTATGGGCTTATGGGACCATAACGTCCCCATATAGGGAATCAGTCACAAATTAGCTGAAAATTGGTCTGTCTTTCATTTTATGACGATTTACAGTAGTCTTAGAACTATCTAGTCAAATCTTTACGAGTTTATTTCAAATAAACGTGGTGAATTATTAAAATCGGGAGAAAGAAAAGTTAGACAGCGGACTCGCTCTCCTTTTTCCAAGTTTGAATAGCATATCTTGTAAGGCACTTCAGTCGCGTTACTAGAAGTGTCAAAGAGTTTATTTGCGTAAATCCTATGGATTTACTATCGTTTTGTAGTGCTTCTAAATAAACTTAATTATTCATCAATACATAGCAAGTGAATAGTGAGAACTTGAGGGAGGGATCCATCCGGTGGGCGGTTGGAGGGGGATGGTGATAGTTCTCAAAAGATGATGGCATGGTTGACAGTTGCTGTTATATTTTTACTTTGTTGTGATTTTACCTTATGTTAAAAAGACCGGAATGGTACGCCTCCGGACTTTATTTAGGAAATCATTAAAAGAATTGAAACTTAACTGACAAGTTTTATTTCTTCTTTTGCTTCGAATGCACAGCACTCCTTGCTTATACAATGAGCTTTTACAAGCCATAGTGTAATTCGCGACCTTTTTGGGCAGTTCAAGAATGGCAGGCTCCCCTGCTCCGGACTCAAGTCCCATTAAAAGTGGAGAAAAGCGAATTCAAAGCTTTTGCGAAGTAAAACCAACGTTTTATTTCGTAAAACGAGCTTTTACGAGTAAAAGCACAATTAGCATTCTCCACTTTTAACTTTGATTTTAACCCTACCCATCCTTTCCCAACTAGCCTGGGTGTGTTTTACCGCCGTTTGGGGCTAAAAAGGGAATGTCGTTTCTACGAGACTAGCAGACGACGAAGGACGAAGGATGGTCGAAGGATGGATGGAAGGGTTAGATGATCATGAACGGTACCTCAAAAAGTTCTTTTTTATATTGCGTGGTAAAAATTACTGGAAGGGTACCCATAAAAAGTGGAGACAAGCGAATTCAAAGCTTTTGGAAAGTAAAAGCGTGAATCGTCAAAACCCAACCTCTCCAACATCTCTTTTCGGGTAGCTTCCAAATTCGAATTAAATGCATTTTGCATACTTCATTTTTTGGCCTAACAGTATTCGTTTCAGAGTTTTCTCTCTTTCCTTATTTGGTAACTCGGCTGGGTCATGTCCTTGGACATGCTTGTTTATCTTTTTGATACTTTAGGTTATCTATAATTAAAATAAACAATTATAATTAATTATAATTCTAATTATTTGTTTTAATACTTTGTAATGAATATCTTTTTAATTGATTGGTCAAACAGAAAAAATGAAATAATCTAAAAAATGATCCTATTTTTATTAATTTATTCCAAATCCTTCTAATTCCATATAATCTATCGCTTGGTCAATATTTCGTCACATATAAATATTCTTCAAATAACAACTTTGGTTTTCCAAGGTTCGTTGTTGAAATTTCCATTGCGAAGTGGTATGATTTTTTTTGGGCTAAAACGAGCAATTTTATACGCACTGAATCTGTTAGCAGATAGCAGTCCCACATGGGGACTGTGCATAATACAGGTGAGTATTCCCACGTACTCACGCATAAATAATGTGTGTTTTGTTGGGGAAATTCCCATGTAGTTACGTGGGATTTAGGAGAGTCTGAGACTCCTTCCGATGTGTATTATGCGCATGTTAACCCACGTATTTTATACGCATATATTTCCACGCATTTTATACGTAGAAATTCCCACGCATATTAAGCACGGGATTTTAAAGGAAAGACCCACCCTTGGCACACACGATAACTATATCGAATATACAGACATGAACCTTTATCACTATAATGCAGTTATAAAGTACTCCTTAAAGGAATTTTCAGCGTGGAAATTTTAGTGAAATATACGTGTAATATAAAAATGACTTTCAACGAAGTTTTACGTGGGAATTCAAAAGTATAATAAACATATAATATGCGTTTATTTACCCATGCATTTTAGTAGTGGGAATTTCTACGTATGTTATAAGCAAGGCATACAGGGGAATGCCCACAGTGTGTATTACGCAGGGAAAACAATGCGTTTTACACGACGTTTGCCTATGCATTTTATATGTGGAAAAACCCACATAGAAAACACGTACGTTTCGGACAGCAGAATGTCCACGGTGGGCATTACGCGGGGAAACCATGCAGTTTACGCGTATATCTAGCCGTGCATTTTATACGCGGGAAAGTCTACGTATATTATACGTAGAGTTTACACGGAAGTCACACCGTTTTCTATTTGGCCATGTCACGTAAATCCCACCTAAAAACAACGCATTTTATATGTGAGACGAAAAATTATGCAACTGGAATTCTGGGTAACAGCGGAGTCAGTTTATCCGTTGACCTTGGATAGCTAGTTTTCTATGACTTCTGAATGGCAGTTAGGCAATTACAGTCTGGTAATTGTAGCATTGAAACACCCCAGCATTGAAACACCACATCATTGTATGGGCCCATCCAATGGCTGGGCTAAATCAATACAGAGGCTATTGAAACAGCACATACAGTTTCTCCCCATGACACACGACTCTGTGAAGGAAAACACAGCGCATGGGGACTTCGTCTGTAGCCTCAGTAAAACATTTTGTTTTATATTTAGATTTGGGTGATATTTTTTTTCTTGCTAAAAATTGTTAATTGACGAAACAATGACAATATTTTTCAGTAAGGGTTGTCGTCTGCTCGGGTGGTACTAGTGCCACTACCGGGTCCTCAGTGCCACTAGTGGTACTGAGGTCCCGAAGTGGCACTGAGGACCCGGTGGCCCCCCACCCCACCGCTCCTACGCAGCAAAGACAAACTGTAATTAAAGCCTTGATGCGGCTCGATCAAAGCAGCAGTATGAGCAGCATTGTTTTGGTTTTGAGCGTTTCTTAAGCTTAAACTAACGTTTTATTTCGTAAAATGAGCTTTTACGAGTAAAAGCGCAATTCGCGTTCTCCACGCTAATATTTACCACGCAATATAAAAAAGAACTTTTTGAGTTGCAGATCGAGATCACTTATCCTTTCCATCCATCGTTCAACCAATCAGAATGCCCGTGACGTCGTCTGCTAGTCTTGTAGAAACGACATTGCCTTTTTGCGTGGCGTCTCTACAACACGCCATTATGTGTGCTGCCGGTTTTTTGCAGCAAGGGAACTGGGTTAAGGTGCGAATGCTTCATATTTTACTTAATTCACTACGTAATGGATTATTTTATCTATTATTGTGCGTTGGGATATATTGATATATATGGAGCTGATATATATATAAGTGATATAAATTTGACACTTTGTTCTTCGGTCAAGTTAGGTTGAGTTTGCATGATCGCGGAGACATTTTTACTGGTCCCGGGAAGTGCGCCTCTTTCTCCACTATCTTTCAGATCGAGGAACATACCAGTTACTCCTCATTTCGTCTAGGAGTAGAATCTTTTCAGGCTGCTGTGCCTGCTTAGACTCCAAGCTTTACCAGCCAACTGTGTCATCGCGGAAATGGCCAGTTTTGCTTAAGCTTTACTCCATGGGACGCTTCTCAGTCTTCGTAGAGCAGGTTCTGCAAGTCTGACAGCATTTTCCGACGAAAAGAGACGTTTTCTGTGACGTCTGAGGGTCTTTTTCTTTGCCAGGACCTTTTTCCCGTTGAGGTCATACGGTCACAGGAACGAGAAGACCGTTCTGGGCCTAACGGGACCATTTGCCCGTTATGGTCCGGTGGTCTTAGGGTACCATGATGGGCAAGACGGACCCATGCCCGTAACGGGAAGACCCTTTATGGTCCAGCCCGTTACGGTCCTGGAACGCCTCTTAGTTCCAGAAAGCATCTCTCTTCGTCGTGAATCACCCCATCGAGTCATTGCAGTAATTTTGCGATTGTATACACAGTCTGGAGGGGTAAAGCTTGCAGTTGAAGTAGAGCACCGAGAAATTGTAGTATTTTGTGCACGATTGCTACATGTTCTTAAGCCTGTTTTTCCTCTGCTTGCATTTCAGATATGACAGAGGCCAGTCTGCAGTCTCCACCGTTGCTGCCTCAATGTATTCATCCTCCAACCTCGTGTAACCCTCACTCTATCTGCGATCGCTGCAGACGGAACAACGGAATACCTCTGTGCGAGCAAGACAGCCCGTGTGTGGAGTGTCTACATCTCACCCCAGAGGACTGGAAAGCCCTGTTACGAAATAGGGCCAAGAACGAACGCAGGAGGGATAAGCGCAAATTTCTCTCTTCAGCCTCGTTTGTTACTCGTGAATTCATTCATGATACCATGAAAAAGGCTAGCTCCGTTATTCTGAGCCAGGTCTCCACGTCTACGTTGACACTGGAGCAGAATCGGATGCCACATCATCTTCTAAGAGACATAAAAAAATCCAAGAGTAAGGGACGTGCTTTTTCTGAGGCGGTAGCAGAAGCATGGGCATCGTCTCCCAGAGTGAAACCCATAGGCAGTCCGGAGGGTGCGTTCAAGTCTCCGTCCGTGGAACAAGTGACTTTTACACATAAGGACACGGGAACAGTTCTTTCGGCGGTGTCAGGCCAGTTAGGCATTCCCCTCTCCCCAGCTACAGCGTCTCCAGAGTGATTTTTCAACTTTCTTGTCCATGCAGTCGCAATTGCAAAAGCAACTTTTGGATTTACAACATCAAGTACAGAAGCAGGAGAATCTGCTTAGTCTGAAACAGAAGCCCAAACCGTCAGCTACGGTTTCTCGTCCTCCTCCGGAGGATCAGTCAGTGGCAGCGATGTCGGTCTCCTGTGGCTCTCCACATTTAGATAAAGGGGATCCGCCCATTCGTACGACATCTCAGGCCGCTCCTCCACAGCGGGACTCCTTCATTGCTCTAGCAACCAGCGAGGGCGTTGCCCATGCTATCACGGTTCGCGCGAAGGAATTCAAGAACATGGACGCCAGTGAGGGTCGCACACTGCCACGGTTCCATTTATCAAAGCACTGCCTAGTACGACCAGACCCATATCGGTCAGCGGATGAACAAATTCCCCTGGAGGCACAAGAGCAACCCGTGAAACGTACAGTCTGGATGCCTACAGTGCGTAGTGACTCGGACATTCCATTAGTGAAGAAAGACGTCAAGACCATTGAGGCGTCTTCTCGTCACATCCCGAACATTATGTCGTTTCAAGATCACACACTCAAGGCACTGAAGTCCCGTTGGGAAGAGCTACGCCTCAGCGAAGCGGTGTCTTCGAAACTGATAGAATGCCTAGCCTTAGCTACCCGAGACGTGGTCAAACTTTCCACCTTTTTGACGACGTCAATGGTCTACCTACGTCGAGACGCCTTTCTCCAGCACTGCTGGTCCAGTGTCAAAGGTCTACGGAATTTGCGCCATGCCCCTATCCTACTCCATTGAAAGAGAGTGAGGTCGATACAGATCCCATGCCACAGCAAGTTGCTATCACAACCCCACTGGCAACACTTCCACCCCTCCGCTCACTTACTGAATCTGCACCTTTGATGTCTGACCAGTCCTTCTTGAAGAACAAAGGCTTCTCCAAGCAGGTGAGGGAAAAAATAGTAAACAGTCATAAGGACTCAACGGCCAAGGTTTACAGATCTCAGTGGAACAAGTTTGCCACCTGGTGTAACAGCTCTAAGCTGGACCTCAGGCTAGCCCCGCAATGGTAGCGGACTTCCTCGATCACCTATTCACAGATGAGAAGTTGAAGGTAGGTTAAATCGAGGGCTATAGGGCAGCTATAGGGTCAAGACTCAAAGCATCCGCAGGCTACGACCCGAGCGAAGATGCAGCCCTCTCACAACTGGTAAGACATTTTAAGGTAAACTCCCCACCCTGCCCATCCAACATACCGCAGTCGGACTTATCTTTAGTCTTGCGATATCTCCAACGCCCAGACATTTTTAGTAAAGACGTGATTTTAGCTAAAAATGCAACTCTAAGGTTCACGTTTTTATTGGCCTTAGCGTCGGACAAAAGAAGAAGCGAGATTCATGCGCTGGACAGGAAGGTAAATAAAGACGGGGGCACTTGAGAGAAGGTCACCCTAGTCCCCAGGGCAGGATTCATGGGAAAAACCCATATTATGACTCAAGGGATGGGAACGTTCGATCACATTACTCTTCCATCCCTACCAGATGACCCCGAGGCCGACGGCCTCGTCTCTCTGTGTCCCGTCAAGGCTTTACGTCAGTATCTGGAAATGCCACAGGCCTACAGAACAAAAAATCAAAAGGCACTCATCATTTCTTTCATACCGAAATTTAACAAAGATCTTTCGAAACAGTCTATCTCAAATTATATCAAAAAGATCATTTTGGCAGCCTATGACGAGGCACAAATTGACCCGAACCCGTCCGGGGAACTTAACGTCAAGGCCAATCAGGTAAGACAAGTGGCTAATTCCCTGAGGGCCGTACGGAATGTGTCCCTTTCAGATATATTAAAAACAGGTTGTTGGTCTTCCCCCAACTCTTTTGTTAAATACTATCTGAAAGATTTTTCACAGGATGAATTGTCCGGTCTATATTCTGTGGGACCGTTTGTGGCTTCAGAAATGACCATTACAGGCTGATGGTTTCTGTTGTAGATCTGCGTCCCCCAAGTTCAAGAACAAGGGCAAGCAGAAGGGCAACTTTCCCAAGGGGCCGTAACGGGAACAGCAACAACAACAACAAACCACGAAAGTAACTTCCCGCAAGAAGGATTTCTCCTTCTTACTCTGGACATTTCGTCTTTCGTCAGTCCTTTCGGACCGTTTCGGTCCCGTGCTTATATTAAGCTACGGGCAATCGCTGGCTGGACGAGTATTTCTTATTTAAGCATTCTATATATTCCGAGGTGTTGGTGCAGCCCAGTCTTCGGTCTTACGGCTACTCGGATTTAAAAATGTTTTTGAACTCCTTTCTTCAGGTCTTTCAGAAAGAAAGGGGGGCCGTTTGGGTCCCAAAGGACCACAGGTTTATTTCAAATAAACGTGGTAAATTAAGAGAATTTTGGGGAATGAAAGCTAGACAACGGAGTCTCTCTCTTTTCCAAGTATAAGTAGCATGTCTTGTTAAGGCACTTCAGTCTCGTTACTCGAAGTGTCAAAGAGTTTAGTTGCGTAAATCCTATGGATTTGCGATCTTATTGTAGCATTGCTAATAAACTTAATTGTTCAAGAATACGTAGCAAGTGAATAGTGAGAACTTGAGGTAAGGATCCATTTTGTGGGCGGTT